>JACFYI010001782.1:131350-150782 GCA_014898755.1 Handroanthus guayacan
AGTCACTAATTAATAAAAATCAGCCACTAACGACATTAGTGACCGATTTAGTGACTGATACATGGGGTCATTCAAACTCTCGGTCACTAATTAATGACTGATAATTGGTCACTAATATTTAACTTGTCGTTCACTAAACCACCAACATGGTAATCTAGTGGCGCAGTATCATCACTTCCCTCTTGAATAACCAGGTTTGAACCTCACTGAAGAGGCCGAGCTTGTTACATATTGTGAGTGTATTATGGATTAGTGGTGGCTGACCTATAATGATAGCTCAATGAAAAGTACAACTTCATTCATTAGTATATTGGTGGGACTGCGAGAATTCCCTTAGTTGGGATAGCCACGCCAAGTTCTCCTGACCCAACCTTTTTTCTTATGAAAAAAAAAATTGTCGTTCACTAAAATCTTTGAACATAACAAATTATGGAGTAACAAATCACTCACTAATTAGTGACCAATTATTCAATCGGTCACTAAGTAAGATTGTGAATTGTTCATAAGGTAGTCGCTATATAGTGACCGATGAAATGATGGTCTTGTGACTGATGTGTAGTCACTGATTAGTGACCACATATCTATTATTATACAATCACTAATTAGTGTTCGATTATTCAGTCAATCACCCATCAATGACTGCAAATCAGTCATAAAATAGTTACTAATTAGTGACAAAAAATCAGCCACAAAATTTCGATCACTAATTAGTGACCGAAAATTAGTCACTAATCAGTCATTAAATTTTGACTATTTTTTATATATATTTTTTTAAAAAAATTTGGGTCACAAATTCATCATAAATCAGTCACATATTATTCTATAGCTAAAAATAATTTATTATTTTAATATCATTTCATTTTGATAGCCTGGTATAAATTCTATTTTGTAATTCGATTAGTCAATTTATACCTAAATTTATAATCCATTCAACCGTAATCCGTCAATTAATAAACTCAATATTATAATCCTTATAACCATAATCCAAATACATCAACATGATAAATGTAAATCAACATATCAACAATTTCGAGTCCCAAATCCAACAAATTCAAGCATAACAAAACCAACTCAACAATTATAAGTATAATGATTCGGATCTAGAACATTTATTCCTAGATCAGAATCGCCACCTGTGAAGCGGGGGTCTCAAAAAATTCTCAAATTACGATGCAGCAAAAACTTTTATTCATTTTATGATCAAACACATACTCATTACAAGCCTCAAAATTCTAATATTCTATAGGATGCGCAACTGCACTACAATAACGTCTTAAAATAGCATAAGTTCATGAGTGCGAATAGATACTACTAACTATTACAAATTTCCAATATCTCAACAAAATGTCTCCAACTTAATAAGTCTCCAACTCGATCTTCAAATTACAATTCCATTTCATTCTTGTAGACATATATTCCAAGTAATTCCTTACAACTACATGGCAAAATAATCCTTCCTTCCTATGACTTTAGTACTTCAACCATCACATTTTAGCAAAAGCTCATATATAAAATTTAGTAATCGAAAATCTCCAAGCTTGAAGGAATTCCAGAAATTTAGTCACCTACATATATTAAACTTTTAAAGTTAAGTCCGAATGACTTAGTAAGGAGTTGTGGCTAGGAATAGAACGATAAGGTATCAAGAGACGGTCAAGCAAAAAATTCCAAAATATCCAATGATTTGAAAATTAGTAGTCAAGATCTGAATATCCAACAAACAAGTACAAATCAAATAATGAGCTCAAACAATTCAATAACTAAACAAGTTAAAATATGCAATATGATTGTGATAGTTCCAAAACCAAACAGAAACAAATAACTCATGCAAGAGTTCAAAATCAAACACACAATCGAATAATATAGGCTGAACTAGTATTTGATGGATTTGTCACTCTTATAACTTCAAATCATACACATAATCTTTATCCTTCCATAGGTCCCACACTCTAGCTACTACTATGAGGTGGGCAACCCGATCAAGAAATGTGAGACATGTCGATGTACCACATGTCATAGATTAGTCCTTGAAAAACCTACCTCCAAGCTTCTGCAGAATTATCTAAACTAGTTGAAAGCCCTCCAGGTGACCAGCAATCGGCCTATGCCACCTAGCGTCCCTCCTGAGACCTCCCAAGAGCCCATCAAACAAACATACTAAAAGGTTACAAGGGTAACAACAATCATCCGAATTAAACAAGCAAAGTTTTAAACGAGGTTCGGACGTTGTCAATCAAACCAACACACAAAGGGTTTAGAGGGTAATGATAATCGTTCGAATTAAATTTTTCAAAGTTCAAATGAAGGTTCAGACACAAACAAATCCATCCACAAGATGACACATAACGAATATCAATCAATCACAATTCGTCCAATTTGATCAATATTAACTTTCAACGAGTATCAGGCGCAATCATTCGATTTAATTCAAATTTAGGACATATTAAACAATATTTCGAGTTCAATATTTTAAAGAAAATTATCTATGAACATGTTAGACGATATTCCAAATGAGTGTTTTGTAGTCATTTCAAATGGTATTTTGAAGACATTTCAAAAGTATGCACCATGGACATATCAATCAATGTTTCAAAACTGTTTCAAGGGTATGAGAAATATCGAACCATTTTTTGAAATCATTTTAAAAGAATGAAACCCACAACAATATTTTGCAAATATTTTAGAGTTGTGAAAACCATGAACAATATTTAAAAAAAAAATTTAAAAGAAAGTAATTTTTCAATAATAATTTGAAGACATTTTAGAGAAGTGAAATTTATAAAGTATTTTGGAACATTCAAAGAAATGGAAACATAACCGATCCTTTGAAAATGTTTCAAAGAGTCAAAATTATAAACAATATTTTCAAAAATATTTTTGAAGAATCAAACTACGAACAATGTTTTGAAGAGTGCTTCACGGACTTAATGAGGCAAAAATGGAGTTAGAATCATAGAAAAGAGTTTAAAAATATTTAAAAACGTTTCTGACTTGGGCGTGAGTACACACAAAAATGGCCGCGGAGGCTATTGCCTTCGGGCGCTAGCATGGGTGTGCATGCAATCACTCTCAAATATATATTTTTCTTTAAATCTGAAAGCAGGGCATAATTACTAACCTTGAAATTTGTGATTTCAAAACTCAATAAGTTGGTGAATACTCCATTTAAGTCAATACCATCACTTATAGTGTTAAACTAAAGTTTTTGCAAGTTTTGGTCTAAAATCTTATTTATAAAAGTATCAAATCGACAATTTAAAAGTTTTAGACATCACTTTGAATTTCTTATGTCCAATAGTTCCGCATTCATAATTAATCAAGGTTTGGGAGTTCAATGTTTCATTAAAAGGATCACGAGCACATTGAAGTCCAAGTTTAACAAACATTTCAAGCAAAAGGATATCAAAACATTTATTAATCAAAGAAAATGGCGACAATGAAATCTAAATGTCCATGGCTATTATCAAATAAGGCAAAGAATTCGATGATATCCAAAGAAAAGAATAACAACAACAAGTAAAGCTCATGCTCATTTCAATCAAAGCAAAGAAATAAAATTATGATCCAAAGGATTCCGTTATTAATGAGCACAAGGATAGCTATAATCCTTATCTCAATCCTTTGATCACAACCCACAATATGTTTCTAAATTTTCCAAGTTGCTCCAAGCAACATCACCTCCTCATTCAATATCAAAACTTCTTCATTAATCACATATTGAAAAATGACAGTCTTTATTCCAACTATTTTATATCAAAGTTCTTAATAGTCTAATAATGATATTTACCTCTACAATTATCTTAAGTGGACAATTTTTCTAATGGTGACTTTTAATTGATGATCCAGCTATCGAATCTTCATCTACACCTTTTTAAATTCCATCCCCCTCTACTGCCCCTGTTCTCCGCAGCCCTAACATGTTTTTCTCCATAGTTTTAAGTGATTCTTGATTTTAAAATTATTTACACTTGATAAGATTTCTAATAGTATATTATATGGGTCAATTTGATAAGTTAAAGATGAGTTTTTAAGCTTTGGAAGTTGGAAGTTATGCAGGGACAGTGGATATATCCAAAACCAAGGTTTTTGCATATGTGTTAGAAATCAACCTTAAATTCCCAAGTTTCAATACTTTTATCCCAAATCTAAATATTATACAAGATTAATGATCAAGATCTCTAATCAATCAATATAACAGATTTCAAAGTATAAAATGAAAACTCATGGAAGTCAAGAATCAACCATAATTCTTGCCTCTCTAGACTAATTCCAAGGTGGCGATAGCAACTTTTCCAAACTTCCCTATAACAATCAAGAGTCATTAAATGTTATCACCTTAACTCGTAAACCCTATATATATAACATTATATACTTGATACTTGAAGCATACCAAGTGTTCAACCTTAATCTCTTCCCCTTTGAGTTTAGACTCGAAAACTTTAAAAGATTTTGAGGTGTGTAGAAGGCAAGAGATTTGGGGTAAAAGATAAAGACTTTTTCTTGCAAATGGAGAGATTAGAAGCAAGGTGAAATGTGTTTGTCTTGCAAGACAAAGAGTAAGACTCATAAACTAAGCTTTGGGACTCCTTTTGCCATTTCCAAATTTGTTTGTGCAAGGTGTCACTACCTTATGGTTGGTAGCCAATTGCCTCATGTCTAGATCATACTTGGTTGGGAATTAATTTTTGAGGACAAATTGCACTTCACCCCCCAGAAAATTTCAAAATGTGCACTTTTCCCCCTAAAATATTGAATATACAATCGTGCCCCCCAAAACTAGTGAATAGTGTTGCACATTACCCCCTACTGAATAGGTCGCTGGGGGGTAATGTGCAACACTATTCACTAGTTTTGGGGGGCACGATTGTATATTCAATATTTTAGGGGGAAAAGTGCACATTTTGAAATTTTCTGAGGGGTGAAGTGCAATAAGTCCTTAATTTGATTGTAAAACAAAAATATCCCTTCTAATTAGAGGGTTTGGCCGAACATATGTATACACACGTATATGCATGTATTTTGTTTGTATAATGTATGGTTTGTAGTGTATTATTGTGTAATGGGTTGGGCTTGGCAACTTGGGCTCAAGTTTTGGGCCAAAGTTTGGGCTAAAAATTTTCTTTTAGGCCAAAATAATGTACATGATAAATTTTCAATGCCAGAAAAATTTTATGGAAGTGATAAAATATTTTCAATTAAGAGAAAAATCTCAAAACAGCAAAAAAAATATCTACCGATTAAAAGTGATGATTTAAAAATTTAATTAGGAGAAATTTCGGATTGTTACAATAAGTACCACTAATATATAAAATATGATAAATCGATAGAGCAAAGGATGTGTGAGATATGGTTATAGCTAACTATCCTCGTCATCACAATGATCATTACTCGAACCACTACCACGTTGATTTGCATTAAACCTTTCCATGCATGTTGCCAAGGTTGCCATTAAAGCTTGCTCTCTTTCTTTTGTTGGTTCAACCATTTGCAACATGGCAGCTTCCCTAGCTGCAGCCGCCTCTCTTTCCTTAGCCAATCTTTTATCAACAGCTTTGGAAATCACTTCTTGCAAATTATCTTAGATTTGGTTGTTAAGTGAACTTGTTGTGGTATTTGACCCCGAGGAAGTCCTAACAATGTCACGAGCATGAAATGTATTCCTATAACCACATAGTTTACCTTTTGAACACCTACTGGTGATCTTAACCTATTTCTGTATATTAAAAGAGCTTTCAGGGGTCAAGCTGCTGCCATGTTGATTTTCATATTCTCGCCCATATTCTTTTTACAAATCAATTAAAATTTACTTTATGACATGAACAAATGCCCCAGAAAACCCATATAGTAATAGCAAACAACTAATAATCAAATTGAATATACGTCAAAAAAGAAAACACAAAGATAAACAAGAAGCAAAAATAATGAACAAAATGCAATATATTTACCAAATAGCATCTATCTAAAAAAAATCCCTACAAGTTTCCAACATAATATTCATAATTTTGAAAAACATCACAAATTTCCCACACTATACCCACAAGTTTCAACGAAAACACCAATCAACATCTCCTACATAAAATAAACAAATTACTTACTTGAACACTATTGGATTTGTTATCAACATATTTACCCTTTCCTTATGCTCTTCGATGCATATGATCATAAACCTCTACTTGATTAGCCATCCTGCCACCTTCTGATTGCATTAAATTGTATTAACATTAAAACATACAATAGCATCATATAACAATGAATTGAGATTTAAGAATTAAGAATGACCATTCTACGCATATGTGCTGCCATAGGTATGGATCCTCCAATGTATTGGGTGATTGATCTATCTTTCTCCATCATCTTGTTTTGCCTTGCTCTTTTACCTTTTTCTTGGTAGTTCAGTGTGCACTCATATGTTCATTACATATGGCTTCCCATGGCCTGCAATCATATTTTTAGGCAAAATTTTAGCTAAATCTCTTCGGTCAATATCTGTAGAGCCATCAAGTTTTTCTATTGTCTACTCTTTTTATCTATGGATAGTGCTTTTAAAGTTTCTCTTGTGAGCTTGCTGCCATGGGTGCTTAATTCTGGCCTCTTGTTCAGGCAACCAATAGAAGTGTTCATATTATTTCATAAGTTTATAAATAAAAAATGTATAAATAATAAACTTAATAGGACTAGTAAAAATAGATTGTCCACTTGTTCATCAGAATTAGAGAAAAAATAAGAATATACTCATTGGTCACAATTAAGTTGTGAGAAAAAAAAATGCATGTGCATATGTATGTATATGGAATGTCATGAAAAAGAACAATATTCTTCTTTCAAGATTAAAAAGGAAAAAAGAATAAGAGATAAAAATGAATGAGAAGGATAAATAAAGATCAATAGCCAAAAGTACAAAAAATAAAATTACTGCAAATTTTCCATAAAGCAAATCCTTTGAATCTCGAGTAACTTTCTCCTAAGTAGTCCATAGGCCCACATATGCTCTCAAAATTTCACAAACTTTATGCGTAACTATCTCTGGTGTAAAGCTATACAATAGTGCAATTAAAGGTAAACAAATAAATCATGGAATAGTCTTATATGATAACTTAAGCACAACTTTAAATTAAATATATAGAAAACAACATACCCATCATGAAATGGTTGAATCAAAGTACGCTTGAAAAGACTGTTTGGTGCATGATCCCCCTGTGTGTCTCCTCTCGTATTCCCATGAGAAAAATCTTGGTCAAAGCTTAATTGTTCTTCCTCATGCTGCTGCTATTCTGGTACCTGTGAGTTCCCCAGTAGATCATAAGTTCATCCTCTATTTCTAGTGAAGGAACTTCTGTAGAATCACCTAATGAGCTTGGAAGCATTGAAGGAGTTGACCTTTCTAGTGTACCAACACCTCGACCTTGTCTATCTCTATTTCTTCCACCATTTCATGTTCCTCTAGCCGTCATGTTACATGAAAAAGCCAAACAAAAACTTTTTAGATTCACCAAATTCATGCCGTGGAGCTAATAAAAATGAATGGCAATCTATATAAGGTTTGTTATTACATAAATATTAGTCGTGCATAAGAAGCTTCCAATTTAAATGCAAAATTTATGAATCCAAAATGTAGCAAATCACTAAACAAGTTCATTTACAAAGGAAAAAAGTTGTTCAACTATCACAATCCATCTCATCATCACTACTATACTAGTATCAAAATCTTCAAACTCATATTCCTCTTCACCATTCTCTTTATCCCATTTCTCTCGCTCTTCATCTTCATATTCTTCCATGTTATTTCTTTGCATTAAATTCATCAAGTCTGCCCTAATTTCATTGGGAGACATTTCTATTGGATTTGCATTTTCATTATCTAAAATACTTTGTTCAATATCAATTGTAATGGGAATCTCAAGTAATGCTTGCATAATTTCTTCTTGAAATGGAGCTTGAATAGTTTATACATTTTCCTGACTTTGCTTTTGCATTAAAACATAAGGAATCTTCATTCGATTCCACCAATTACATCTTTTTCTGCTCAGTGATGGGAAACTCATGTAATAAACCTGTTGTACTTGTTGAGCCAATACAAAAGGATCATTCGTGTTAAGCTTTCTTCGATGATTGATCTCAACAAGTCCAAATCGTGGATGTAGTCTAACCCCTCTATTAGAGACATATACCAATGACATGTAAACAAAATGACTTTGTTTCCTTGTCCAAAATATTCTAACTTCGACACTTCTTCCAGCAAGCCATAATAATCAACTTCATTTTCACTCCCTAAGCTCCCCCACACACATGCTCTCTCTCCTCAACTGTTCATGGCTTATTTGTGTTGTCCATAATTGAGAGTGTGAAATTTGAATCCATTTACAAAATAATCATTTTATGATTTAACCCATCGACTAGGACTTTATGCTATGCGCCTGATGTTCTCTTCAACTGCATTAGAAGTATCCATGACCTGTTCATAAGCTTTATTGTCAGTTGGGTAGTTTATTTTATAATTAGATAAATTTGTATATATAGTACTTACATAATGTTGTAACCATTGAGAAAATTCAAAATCCCGCGATATTCCTAATTCCTCATCATTTAGATATGGATCTTCTATAGTCATCTTTTCATCAAATATTCTATAAACACATGAGAAACAATGAGCTACCGAGTTATCAAAATAGGTGGATTTATATTCAGGAACCTCGATACTAAATGAGGGCACTTATGCTACAAAAGGAATGATTTCATTACAATTGAATAGAACATATCTATGTGCAAAGTGGTATTCCTCATTCGTTCGTGAACAATCTACTATTCTTTTGACACCCAAGAGGCCCTCCTGAATGGCTAAAAACTGATAGACGCCCAACTAAATCCACCTCTCCTCCATTATCATTTCTTGAAAGCTTATTTATTCTCTTCTATACTTCAGCAAGTATAGAAACTTCCTCAAAGATGTATGCCTCTACGCAGAGGCTTCAACATGGGCCCAATTTTTCACCTTTTATTTCAAACGACAGAGATATCTAGAACATAAAAATAATTCTAGAATATATTTATATACTAGAATTAAGTATTAAGGTAATATATATGCTCGTTTAGTAATTATTATAAATATCAGAAAAAATAACACCTTTCCAATGGATACATCCATTGATATTGTATAGGCCCACCAACCTTAACTTCATAAGCCAAGTAGATCGGTGTTCCATCATATCAAAAAATGCTGGAGGTAATTTTTTTTCAAGTTTACCAATAATCTCGATAATATTTTTCTCTAGTTGTTCCATACGTTGTACATTTAGTACAGTGGAATATATGTCTCTAAAGAAAATACTTAAGTCTGATATAGGCTCCCATACTAGTTTAGGCAAAAGGTCACAAAAAGCAATTGGAAGTAACTTTTGGATAAACACGTGACAATCATAACTTTTCATATGATAAAAATTTGACTTCTTCTCATTCACACATTGGGCAATATTTGAGGCATACCCATTAGGACATTTTAAACTTTTAGACCAAATGCATACTTTTTTTACTTGTTCTGCACTTAAAGTGTAAGATGCTTTGCATTTCCAGAGGTTTTCTTTTGTGGTCATAAAACAAATAGAGCTAAGCCGATTACAATAAAGCTCGAAATCCATCTGTGCTTTTCCCCTGTCCTTTGGTTTACCCTTCGCATCCAGCATTGTATTGAAGATATTATCAAACACATTTCTCTCTATATGCATCAAATCCAAATTATAGCGAATGAGATTTTTACACTAATAATGTGTCGTGCCAAATCCAGGCAAGCTTTTAAGGTTGCCATACTAATAAAATAGTTATGAATGAAGTTGTGACACATGCCTCCTAAATTTTGTGCTTGATAAATCAGGAGGGGGAGAGTCTCCTTCACATCTACCTTTCACAAACATATCTTGTTGACCACGGTATTGGTGATGGATAGACAAAAATTGATGATGACAATCAAATCATAACTGCTTCCATCCACATTGCAAATGAAAAGATTTTGTATGCTCGATGCAATAAGGGCATGCCAACAAACCATGAGTACTCCAACAAGAAACCATGTAATAAATAGCGAAACCATTGATCGTCCACAAAAGAACTGCTTTCATTAAAAAATTTTATCTTCTACATGAATCATAAGTTTCAATTCCTTCCATCCATAACTGCTTCAATTCATCAATTAGAGGATGCAAAAACACATCCAATTTTTTTTCCCAAGGGATTTAAGTCCTAGAATAACCATATGCAATCTCAACTCCAATAATTCTTCAACATGATTAAGGAATCAATATTTCATAGCAAAGATAAAGATCACACAAGTAATAGTGTCCAAAATTTCTCAAACTAGGCAATTAAACAAAAGTACTCATTTTTCAATCAATGGATGGTTTCAAAGCTCTAAAATTATTCCATGGCATAGAAACAAAGAAGAAATAGCCATAATCCTTACCTTAATCCTTTGATCACAATATGCTCCTAAGTCTCCAAATAGATTTCAAGCAAATCATCTAATCAATGAATATCAAAACTTTCCCATTAAACATATTTCCAAGAACAGCAGTCTATACTTCAAAAATTTTATCTCAAAGTTCCTGATAGTTTAACGGTGAAATTTGCTTCTATAATTATTTTAACTCGACGACCTTTCTAACAATGGCTTTTAATTGACGATCCAACGGTTGGATCTTCATTTATTCCTACTCAAAGTTCCTTCTTTTATTACTACCCCTGTTTCATGGCAAATCTGACATGTTCTCTTCCATCAACATTTTCAGCCACTTTTCTTCATGTTTTTGAGTGATTTTTGATTTTAACATTATCTACCCTCGATAAGATTTCTAACGGTAAATTATATAGGCTGATTTGATGAGACTAAGTTGAGTTTTAAGACTTTGAAAGTTGAAGGTAAAGCAGGGGTAATAGTAGATCCGAGAACAAAGCTCTTATGTTTGTGTTAAAATTCAATTCTAAATTTCCAAGATTCAATACTTCTATCCCAAATCTACATATTATTCTAGGTAAACTATCAAAATCTTAGCTATCACTGTTGGAAGCCCATGTGGTTGTTCAGTTGCATACTCCCCGTCTGCCTATCTCACACTCCCAAAGCATATTTTGATTTCATATTTCATTTTCCTTTCTTGCATCTTTCTTTCTATCCATAAGTTGGCTTCGTGCAGACAGATCTTTGTCGGAGGAGATTGGTGCTCCTTGAGGTATGCCTTTCCAATAGGTTCTTTCTTTATCTGTCTTATCCATCCAGTGCTCGCACTGCGTCAGAAAATAAAGTTCAAGACAAAAATGAAAACTCATAGAAATCATGAACCAACTAAAATTCTTACCTCATAAGCTAGAATCCAAAGTTGATTGCAATTTCCTTTGAGCTTAGATCAAATTTTCCTATAGGATTCAAACCATTAGTTATATAAACCTATTTTATCAAATCCTAACCATAAAATCTCAAATAAATAAAAAAACTTACCAAGTGTTAACCTTACTCTTTCCCTTGATGGATTAAATTTTAAAAGATCTCAAGATTATGTAGATTTGATAATTAATAGAAGAAAGGAAAAAATGGTTCGTGTGATGAAGACAAAGCAAGAAGAAGAAGAAAAATTGTGTGGTCTTGCAAGCCTTAAGTCAATCCTTATAGAAAAAGAATGAGGATTCACTAGGCATTTGTTAATTTGTCTTGCAAACTCACATTAAATTTCATAAAAATGAAATTAAGGTTCATTTGTCATTTGCCAATTTGTTGCTAAGTGTCCAAATCTTATGGAGTCTTGCCAATTGTCATGATGAGGGTGAAGACTTGGATGAAATTTAAATGGCATTATAAAACATAAATATTCAAGATTTGAGGGGCGTTTGGCCGAGCTTAATGTGTGTCTCTGTGTGTGTCTTTATTTTCAAATTTTGTAATGTATAATGTGTAGTATTCAATTGTGTAGTGGGTTGAATTTTGGGCCAAAATAATGTATTTGAATGTTTTTGAGTGCAAAAGAGATTTTTTGGAAGTGATAAAATATTTTTGATTGAGAGGAAGTCCCAAATCGGCGAAAAAACATCTACCGATTGAAGTTTCTCTCAAAAACATTATAAAAACATTTACCAATTAAAAGTGATGAATTCAAATTTAATTAGAAAAATTTCTCTCATTTTAATATTTAATTAAGGGAATTTTCGGGCTGTTACACTTTTCCCTCCTAAAAAGAATTTGGTCCTCAAATTCATATCTCTACTCAAATAGGTGAGGGTATTTTTTCAATTCCCATATCCTCAATTCTAACAATTTAGGGCCCATATGGGTTACTCTTCATACAAAAAATCATTTCAAATAGGCACATCCATGTGCCCCATGATACTTAAATAATTCAGATGGTATGTCTTGCCTATTTACTACTAAATAGTATATTTGACAAATTTAAAAAGTCCTACATATCTAGGAGTCAACTTCCCACTTAGCCTTATTTTGAGGCTTATTGACTAAATAGATTAGAAATCCTTGTCCTCTTTTGTCTATTATCTCTCTGGCTCATATAGCTGAAATGTCAGTTAAACTATTACTTCTGAAATTGCTGGTAGCGTTTGTTCTGATCCTAGTATCTCACTTAACTAATTTCACAAACAGTTTACTATAACCTAATACTGATGTGGCCAATATATTCCTAAAATGAGGCCATAGTTTGGAATTGGCAATTCCTTAAAGTAAACCACAATTCCTGATTTTCTATGTCTAGGCAGTCTGAATACCTAACACACGTCTCATAACAATCCTACTTCAGGGTACGTTACCCCTAGATCACACAAAGCCTTGTACAGAGGGGTTCAGATTAGGATCGTACCTCTTTCTGCTAGTGTACTGTCCGTTTCCCTTATTCCTGCTAAGGCATATGTCCTTACTATAATTTGAGGTGTCTCAGTAATCTTTTCTCATATGGAGAGAACTTCGACAGGTTACTTTTTCCAGCACTTATCTTCAATATGAGAGAGGCCTCCGCAAAAACCACAATTACTCCTACTTGTAGTACCAGAACCTTGTCCTTATCAGCAGTTGATGAATTCCCTATCATCATCTTGGGTTTCTTTCCATAGAGACCCTTTTTCTTTTTGTCTTAGCCAAACTTACTCAACCATTTTTCTTTTTTCTTCTTGTCAATTTTTCGAATCTCTCAAAATTCCATTTCCAACTCCATTGCCCTCTCCACCATCGAATCATAACTGGAGGGATTGCGTATAGCCCATGCACACCTTAAATCAGGCTTCAATCCCTCAATTAACTTTTTTGTTCTTCTTACCTAGTTCGCTAATGCGTGCAGAGCGTACTGAATCAATCTATTATACTCAGTTTCATATTCAGGCATCGTTTGGGATCCTTGGATCAAATTCATGAATTCCCTCTCTCACATGTCCTTGACAACCTGAGGGATAAATTTCTTCATGAATTCTACTTTGAATTTTAACCAAGTCTATTCAATTTCATTTCATTCCCACCATTGCTTCACAACATACCACCAATTATCCGCTACATCCTCCAAAAGGAAGGTAGCTTGTCTTACTTGCTGTTTTTCTGAGTAATTAAGTACTCAAAAGATTTTCTCAATCTTTCTTACCCAAGACTGCGCTTGCTGATCGTTAGTTCACCCTTGAACCTTGGCGGGTTAAATTTCAAAAATTGGGATAACAATTTATCCTCAGAATTCTCCTCATTCACATGCCCCTAATTAGCCTATTGTTGGCCTTGGTTTGCAGTTTCCTGTAACAAGGTAAAAAGTTAATCTATTGTCGGTTCATTTCTTGCAGGCGGTGTTGGCTCACGTGGTTCCTCATGAGGTAAGTTATGTTCCACATCATTTGGGGTTTCGGGTGTAGGATTTTTCTCAAATAACACATGCCCCGGTCTATCCCACTTTTTAGAGGGTTCAGTGTTTAAGTACTTCCTCTTGTTGCCATAGCTATCTGAAATTGACAAACAAACTTCACTTAACACCATTGCAATACCAAAATTATCATAACATATCATATTGTGATACCATAATTGGACAAAGTAATATGGCAAAAGTTGCATTATTCATTTACCCTCATCATTACTTACTCAAAGCAGTTCAATCAATATTTTCACATCTATATCACCCTTCTAGGGTCAAATGACTAACAAGTAAATGTAACGGTTCACAAATTGGTAGGCCTCCCAATTGCAATCCAATATATTTAAACATTATTCATGACAACAAGGATCACAACTTAACATAGTTCATTCCTATAATGCAATCCCAATCAAAGTTTTTATCCCAAGGGTCTTTTTTCAGTGTAGCTCAGATTTTCTTTCCAAGGAAAACCTGGCTCTGATACCACTTGTAATGTCTTGGATCTGGGACTTCCATCCCTAGACCGAAATCGCCAACTGTGGAGAGGGCTTTTAAAAAAATTCTCGATTTACCAACTTGATACATAACCTTCATACAAAATTGAACTCATTTCCACAACTCATCAATTGACCCTACTGAAATACATATTTATTACAAGCCTTGAAAGTCCAGTGTTCCATAAGATGTTGAACTCTACAACAATAACGTCCTAATACATCATAAGTTCATTAATATATAGGGATACTACAAACTATTATAATTTTCAAAACTGAGAGAAATCTCTAGTTTAAACCTCTTAGTGTAGTATATCAACAATTGCCTGTACTCACCACTTTTCCTTCCAATGACCTCTTTCCTTGATAACAACACTATGTTCTCTACATACACAAAAGCTCATTCAAGGAAAGTGAAAGCCTTTGATCTCCTAGCTGGGCAAAATCCCATAAATTATTTAACTACACATTGTAAAATTTATAAAATAAGTCCGAATGACTTAGTAAGGAGTTATGGCCAAGAATAAAGTGACAAGGTGAAAGAACACACGGATTAAGGGTTAATAACAATAGAAATTTTCAGGAGTCCAATAAATAAAAGACGTATCGTATAGCAAATTCAGGAGTTTGGTAGTAGATAAGGAATAATTGAAATAATAACTAATTCGAAATCGATAACTCAGGCAATGAGTTCAATATCAATGGTAATGAATCGATGGAACTGATGGCAGTAACGATAACGGATTCAAAAGTTGTCAATAATAAAAAATAGGCAACAAATCCAAGTCAGGGTTCCAACAAATGTTAGTCAAGTGAGGTTGAGATTGAGCAATATCCAAACCCTGGATTTCATTTCCAATTCAGAACTTTAATCGACAGTAAACAAGTCAACTGATAGGCTAAAAAAAGATATATGATCAAGAATGAATAGCATAATCGGTTCAACAATTCAATGGTTGATAATCAAGACAAACAATAAGCTCAAGAACCTATTATCACATAGATCAAATCAACAAATCGTATAGAGAGCCAATGAAGTTCATAGGCAAATTAAAATATGCCAATGATTGTAATGATTTAATAATCAAACAAAAATGAATAGTTCAAATATGAGCGTAAAACAATTCACACAATCATATAGCGGAGGCTGAACTAGTATCTAGTGAATCTATCACTCTTATAACTCCAATATACACATAATCCTTATCCCTCCAAATCTACTTTCTTGAGTGGCCACTCAAGGAACATCAATCAGAATTAAGGCACAGTCGCCACAGCACAGTCGACCACAAGCCTTAGAGTGATCCCTTAGATACCTACCTCCAGGTTCCTTGAAATTACCCAATAATAGGAAAACCCGACAGGAGACGAGCTAATGGTTCGACACCGCCCTCGCGTTCTTACCGGTGCTTTCGAGGGCCCATTAAACGAGAGTAATAACAATCGTTTGAATTCAATAAGCAAAGTTTCAAATGAGGTCCGGACGTTGTCAGTCAAATCAATACACAAAAGTATTTTGAAGTTAATGATAATTGTCCAAATAAAATAAGCAAAGCTTAAAACGAAATTCAAATATTATCAATCAATCAATTCAAGTTTTTGGAAAAAAATAAACTCATCCCTAGAATGTCGTAGAATGAATATCAATCAATGAGTTCCAAAATGAATAATGATTGTTCGAATTTAATCAAGCGAAGCTCTAAATATTAATCGAGCATAAATGATCGATTTGATTCAAATCCAACATACAATGATTTGAAGAACAATAACAATCATCCGAATCAAATGATCATGGTTTCAAACGAGATTTGGATATTATCAATTAGATCGAATTTTGGACACATGAAATATATATTTAGATTTAGGAGAGCTTATTGGAGTGATACATGGACGTATAAAGGCAAAATGGGTCAAACTTTGACTTAAAAAGGTTCTAGAATGGGTGCCACCACGCACAGAATGGGTGCGGATGGGCCCTAAGTGACCCAAGGCCACAGTGCCCAAATTCCGGTGCGGTCACGCCGGGCAATTTTTTTATTTTTTGATGATTTTTTTTCTAATAAACTCTTTATGATAGCAAACCTCCAAAAATGTAAAAATTAGACTTAGTTTATTCTACTCATCATCAAGATTTTTAATTTTCAAGTTTTGGAAGAAATTTTCCCAAAACAATAATTTTTGTGTTCTTAAATTATCAAAGTGTTTAAGGCTTATTTGTCCACAATCTCAACTCCAATAATTGTTAAACATGACTAAGGAATCAATATTTTATAGCAAGGATAAAGATCACACATGTAATAGTGTCCGAAATTTCTCAAACTAGGCAATCAAACAACAGTATTTAGTTTTCAATCAATGGATGATTTCAAAGCTCTAAGATTATTATATGGCATAGAAACAAAGATGGAATAGCCATAATTCTTACCTCAATTCTTTGATCACAATATGCTCCTAAATTTCTAAATAAGCTTCAAGCAAATCACCTAATCAATGAATATCAAAACTTCTCCGTTAAACATATTTCCAAGAACAGTAGTCTATACTCCAAAAATTTTATCTCAATGTTCCTAATAGTTTAACGGTGAAATTTGCTTCTACAATTATTTTAACATGACAACTTTTCTAACGGTGGCTTTTAATTGACGATCCAACGGTTGGATCTTCATTTATTCCTACTCAATGTTCCTTCTTTTATTACTGCCCCTATTTCTTGGCAAATCTGACATGTTCTTTTCCATCAACATTTTTAGACATTTTTCTCCATGTTTTTGAATGATTCTTGATTCTAACATTATCTAAGCTCGATAAGGTTTCTAATTGTATATTATATAGGCCGATTTGATGAAATCAAGTTAGGTTCTGAGGCTTTGAAAGTTAAAGGTGAAGCAAGGGTAATAGTAGATCTGAGAACAAAGCTCTTGTGTTTGTGTTAAAATTCAATTCTAAATTTTCAAGATTCAATACTTTTATCCCAAATCTACATATTATTCTAGGTAAACCATCAAAATTCCAAATCTACCAATATAATAGGTGTCGAGACAAAAATGAAAACTCATAGAAATCATGAACCAACTAAAATTCTTACCTCATAAGCTAGAATCCAAAGTTGATTTGCAATTCCCTTCAAGCTTAGATCAAATTTTCCTATAGGATTCAAACCATAAGTTATGTAAACCTATTCCATCAAATCCTAACCATAAAACCTCAAATAAATAAAAAACTTATCAAGTGTTAACCTTACTCTTTCCCTTGATGGATTAAATTTTAAAAGATCTCAAGATTATGTAGATTTGATAATTAATAGAAGAAAGGAAGAAATGGTTTGTGTGATGAAGACAAAGCAAGAAGAAGAAGAAAAATTGTGTGGTCTTGCAAGCCTTAAGTCTAACCTTATAGAAGAAGAATGAGGATTCATTTGGCATTTGTTAATTTGTCTCGCAAACTCACATTAAATTTCATAAAAATGAAATTAAGGTTCACTTGTCATTTGCCAATTTGTTGCTAACTGTCCAAATCTTATGGAGTCTTGCCAATTGTCATGACGAGAGAGAAGACTTGGATGAAATTTAAATGGCATTATAAAACATAAATATCCAAGATTTGAGGGGGTATTTGGCCGAGCTCAATGTGTGTGTGTGTGTGTCTTTATTTTGAAATTTTGTAGTGTACAATGTGTAGTTTTCAATTGTGCAGTGGGTTGAATTTTGGGCCAAAATTATGTATTTGAATATTTTTGAGTGCAAAAGAGATTTTTCGAAAGTGATAAAATATTTTTGATTGAGAGAGAAGTCTCAAATCCGCAAAAAAACGTCTACCAACTAAAGTTTTCTCAAAAATATTATAAAGACATTTACCAATTAAAAGTGATGAATTCAAATTTAATTAGAAAAATTTCTCTCATTTTAATATTTAATTAGGGAAATTTTTGGATTGTTACAAAAGGGGTGAACCATTTGTGCATAATCCTAGGCGAATATTGCCTGGTTCAGCTGAAAACAAAGAATAGGTGCTACCAAAATGTTTCAATGCTTCACAATGTGCGCGATGTGCCATGCTACCATTTACACACTAATTTGTATGATCCCATATCATTTCCTTGGACATGTGTTTGGATACATATAGTCGTTGAAGTCGAGGTATTAGTGGTAGATGTCGCAACACCTTATAAGACACATTTTTTTTTAACCAATGTTTTGGGGCTTACATCTCTTGTGACCACAAATCATGCATCTATTATCTTCTATATTTTCCTTATAGTAGAGCATACAATTATTGACACAAACATCAATTTTCTCATAACCAAGACTAAGTGTTGCTACCATTTTCTTTGCGTAATATAGGTTATTGGGAAACTTCTTGTTTTCTAGCATCATACTTTTCATTGTTGATATAATGCAGTCAACACATGCTTGCAATAAGTTAAAATCATATTTGATATTCAACAGTTGGAAAATTGCGTAAAGTTTAGTCTGCTGCTTACAACCCTGCCATAAAGGTTCTCGGCATCTTTTAATAAATCAAAGAACCTCTGGGTAGTGGGGGTAGGTGGCTCTTGTATATCACCTAGATTTCCATCTGTACCAAATCCCCAGTGAAGATAAGGTCCAACAGCATCCATAACCATAGACCTCATTCCCACGGTTTTGTTATTCATAGATGCAAAAGATTCTCCAACAAAATCTCCCTGCCAAGATTCCCCATGTGCATCCCATCTAGTGTAACCACGCAAAAATTCATATTTTTTGAGATGATAATGTACATTATCATGATTATCAAACTTCATATTCTGGCATTTAGAACAAGGACATCTTATATTACCATAGTCGATAACCTCGGGATGAGAATAAGCAAACTCTAAAAATTCCCTAACACCTTTATCGAATTTGTTGGACAAAAATCTGTTATCCAATCGACATTGCACCAATTTCTATTATCAAACTATTTTATGCAATTTTGCAATAATTAAATAACTTAAACAATCCTTTGAGAAAGACTCAAATTTATTCCAAGTCACTACTAAGAAGTGGAAATGAAAGTTAGGGAGAAGTTGAAAACATGATATATATATAT
>JACFYI010001782.1:150882-163192 GCA_014898755.1 Handroanthus guayacan
TAAGTTTTTGTAAATACACCAAACGTCAGGGGGTCCGGTTGTAATTTACCCATATATATATATGTATGTATGTGTGTGTAGGTAACTGGGACCACTTCATGAAAAGAAAAAAAAAAGCCATATTGGCAAGTAATCTAACGAGCATGATACAAGCTAATTAGGTTTACAAATCCACTCCATTACATTATCATACATCATATCCGTTTATTTTAACAAACAAATTATCTTTTTTTAAGATAAAAATAAACATAGATGGGCCTAAATGACGTAAACAAGCAATATTATATATGCTACATCAATACTATAATTAAACTAATTCATAGCTACCTTTAGCACCACTTTAATAATGGTCTCATAATCTATCCCTCTTAAAGTTAAATATCAACATGAGAACTAAAACATAAACATGAAAAAATAGATTCCATTCCTACTGACGGATAATAGGCATCCTAAAAATGTAACTTCCTTTACTAACTTGATCAAGATGAGTACAAATATTCACATGAAAAACAACATGGTGACAATTAAACATCATCTAATTGAAATAATTAAACCTCATACCTCAGTTTGGTAAAATTCCAAAAATAAGAGTGTTTCGCAAGGTGAGGAATCTGCAGCTATATCTATATTGACGGTTTATCGAAAAAGCTTCCAAGCTACAAGGCATGGAAAGAACATAATCACTAGCTTCTCAAGAAATACACATGGAAAATTAGATTAGAACTTATGGAAAAATCTCAAAATTACAAAAAATAATCGACACGCTAAGAAATTACATAAGGGCTAGAAAATCATTAATAACACTCATCACAATCTTCTATTGTTCAAAGAATTTTTCAGCTTCACAAGTCTGTAAAATAATAAAAGACCTAGAAAATTTTCTATTTTCGAATGTAGCAACAATTCGGCCAACAAGGGATACTTCCAACTATCTTGTCCTTCAATCTTCCTCAAGAAGTTTGGCACAAATTGAAGACAAGTCCTTGGTCCAATTTCTTTTTGCTTAAACACCCCTCTTCTCCCTCTATAAATAGAATGGTACTGGATGTTTGTCTTCCACTAAAATTTCAAGACAACTCTCTCTTTTTCACTCTCTACTTTGCACATGTTTCTTGCTCTTCATTTTCTCTATATCAACACAAACACCTACAACTATAATTCTTAAGGAAGAAAACCATACATATCTTAAACTAAAACATATCATTTGAAAAGGGGAAAAAGTAGGGAACACTCCCATTTAGCCCTATTGGTAAGATTGAAACAATAAGTATATAAGAATGTATGGTAGGTTTGAGGATGGAGCCTAACTTAAGTATATGATTTTGGTTTGATAGGTGTTTAAATTTCACCTTTGAGCAACTAACTTCATCTTTTGGATTCTCTAACTTTATATTTGGGAGCTTAGAACCAAGAGTGAGATTTATGGCTTCTCCTTTGCCTCTTGAATCTTGTTATTGCTTTCATTTTTGTATATGATCTATTGGCCCGATATGGGATTTCTTGGAACCTCCATTGGACATGAGAACTCGATTTCCTTGTGAATATGAAAGATAACTTGATCCATATTGAGATTTTGTCATCCTTGTATGTATAAGAGCTCTTGACTAATGGGACCTATGGACAAAAGGAAAAATTTGGAGACAAAAATGAAACAAATGAAACCATGGACTTAAAACACTATTTTTTCCTCAAACTTGTAAAATAAATTTGAAACTTAAATTTTTGGAATTTTGCTTCAAAAATGATTTCACTAAAATCTGATTTCCAGATGAATTCTTTTTCAAAAAAAAAAAATTACTATTTATGATTACTGTTTACATAGTGCAACTAGGCGTGAACAGTGAATGGACGTGCCCGGGACAGAGCCCAAAATTTTGATTTTTGACCTTTTTTTGTTATTTTTAAGTCCATGTTTCATCTCCTTAAAATATTTACAAAATTTTAAAATAATTTTTCCTAAATCTGAGGTCAAATTTGATTCGTTTGTTTGAATCCAGTGACCATATGAATTATGCCCCGATGCGGCTAAATATTTCGAATATATTTTGTTTGTCCCAAAATTCATCCCATGATATGGCTTAATATTTCGAGTATGATTTCTCTGTTTCGAACCTGAATGAATAAATGAATGTTGGGCCTTGGTAATTTTCAAGCACTATTAGATTGGGCGATATCAATCTGAATCCCTAAAAATTCCTGAATGGTGGGTAGCTTGGAAGAATCCTGGAAGTAGGATTCTGAAAGGTTACTCTAAGGCACGTGGGGTTGACTGTGTCTTAATGCACGAATGCCGCTTTTTGAGGAAGCAATATAGGGATAATGATTAAATGAATGTTAAATGTTGGAGTTATAAGGGTGACAGACCCACCAAATGATTATTTTAGTCTTAAATGCTTATTGACATGAGTGTGAAATATTTATAAGTTATTGTTTGTAATGATCATTTTGAACATTTTGATTCGATATTGTCATCACATTTATGTTTCGTTCGTGCTATGTCTCTTGCTCATCCTTATACTCTTTGTCCTATACTATCAATTTTACTGAGTAGGTGAACTAATGATTTCATTTTTACTATGTAGGAAATTAGCTCCTGGATTACCTAAAGTTTGGGAACTTTAGGCTTATATATGTATTGGAATGTTTGGATGTGGATCTTGTATACATTAAAGTATTTTGTAATTTGGAATTCGCTGGAAATTTTGCTCATAAATGGAATGTAAGTATTGAATTCCAAGTTGTATTTTGGGAGAACAAATTTGGCTTGTAATGTCTTGAAACGTTTCGTATTTAGTATTGAATGCGTTATGAATTTACTGTCATAAGCTTTAGATAGTTTCCTTTTTGATCGAGTGACATTTTGGGTTTAGGGCAGATGCTCTAGGATTTCAGAGCATTACAGCAAGTATTATTGTGATTTAGTTATTGAAATGTCATTTTCACCTTTTCTTCTTAAGTTATTTTTGCTCTGACAATCATAATTCTCAAGTTATGTGACAATTTCAGGACGAACAAATGGTTTTTAGTTGAGAATTTTTATAAAAATTTCCAAATTCTATGGTTTAGTAGATAGAATAATTCAAACAAAGTGAGAGGAATTGAACAAATACAATCATATCTGAATTTATTTTATGTGAGGGGCAATTTCATTTGAACTCCCAATTGCAATTTTTTTGAAACACATAAGTACAATCAGCCAGATTTCTTTACAAGAGGGTAATTGCCAATTAGGGATATTATAGAGGTTGTAAATGCAATTTACCCCAACATATTTAATTGTATATAATACTGTACAAATTATATATCAATACACACATACAAATATAACGTCCACTTAATTCTTTAAATATATAACAATTGATTTTCATGTTTAGAAAATTAAACTACCAAATACTAGGGAACACGTGAACTTTTGCATATCTAAGTGTGTTTAGTTATACAAGAGGTAACAAATTACATCTCTTATTACTTTTAGTAAGTGAAAAACACCAACCACCTTGAATTTAAGCCCATATTCTAATTTTTCATATAAATATTGTTATAATAAAATAGTTTTTATAATGCCAGAATTATTGTCCGTGTAGATATGCATTTATGATAACATAAATATTGCATAATTTTGCTGTTTACATATTTAAAAAATATTAAAAAAGATAAAATTTCATATTACAGGCCAATTAATGATCGATTTTATGTTGGTCATTAATTGGTCACTAATCAAAACCACTTAGTGACTAACAGATAATCAATCATCACGTCGATTGCTTAATGACCAAATCAATAAGTGACCGACTATTGTCGGTTACTAAGATGGTCACTACGCGGTGACTAAATTTATGATCTAATAAAAATCGATCACAATGTACTGACTGAAACATAATCTATCACTAATTAGTGACCAATGTAGTGACTGCAATCAAATTGGTCACTAATTAGTGACCCATTTAGTGACCGAACAATAATTGGTCACTAGGTGTGACCGAAACATAATCTCTTATTAATTAGTGACCAGTGTAATGATTGCAATCAAATTGGTCACTGATTAGCAACCCATTTAGTGACCGAACAATAATTGGTCAATAATTGGTGACCAATTTAATGAACCTTATAAGCCGTCATTAAAATTAGTGACCGAAGGAAAGACCAACCATTAATTAGTGATTGGATTAGTGCCCGAATTAACTATCAGTCACTACATAGTGACTGACTTAATGACCAATATAAGCGGTCATTAAAATTAGTGACCAAAGAAGAAACAAACCAATAATTAGTGACTGGATTAGTAACCAAATTAACAATCAGTCACTACATAGCGAACGACTTAATGACCATTGAAACAGCCAGTCACTAATTAGTGACCGATTTGGGACTTCATCAAGTGGGTCATAAATTCGGTCACTAATCCGTCATGGATACCATCACTAATTATTTTTCAAAAGTTATACTTGAATCTGTCATTAATTGGTCACAAATCAGTCACTGATTAGTGACCAAACATAGCAGTTGCTATATATCAGTTGGTAAAAGCCAGTTTTTTGGTAGTGCTAGCAAATTGTATTCTTATACAAAGTCATTCAACTACAATAATTATCAAGTATGTCATGACCCAAAAATTCCCCCTAATATCATTTTAGTCCAAAATTCAAAACGAAAAGTAATTTTTCCTTATCTATCAAAATCACTTTACTACCGAAATCTTTTCGATGCAACCCTTTAGAGAATTTTCTTGCAACTAAAAATATTTCATCACACTCATTAACTTTTTCTTGCTAACAAAATTCATCATATGCGTTATTTTTGCCAAAAGAAAATTATTTGGCCCAATCTTGAGCCTAAAAAATTATTTTTTAGCCCAAATCTTTGGCCCAAAATTTCTCAAGCCCAATCAATATTTCAAAATAATAATAATAATAATGATATATAGATACAGCCTGCCTATATCCCTTAAATTAAGAGAAAAATCTCATTGTTTTAATTACAAAAATTTGTTGGCCAAGTATTATGCACATGTGAGGAAAATGCAAGAAACATCCCCAACTTTCTTTAGTTGCAAAATTGCCTCTCTCTTCCATTATAGATATAGAGCTTTGAGCAGTTACAAGACTTCGTCATTTTCTTCTCTCCTTTTGCTATCTTCACATATATTTATATATATATATATCCATCTACATATATCTTTATCTATATATTTTCATCCATTTCAACCATATATATATTCCTTTACTTACAAAAACATATATATAACACCAAAGTTTCAAAGATTGTAAAGACTTAAAGGTAAGGTTTAAGGTCTAACTTGTTAGGAATTTTATAATAAATGGGTGATAATAATGATAAGATGATCTTTGATGCAAATAGGTGGATTAACTTCGAGGACTTGAAGTCTTATCTTGAAAACTTGTAAAGCTTAAGGATTGAAAAATAAGGTAAAAATTATGGCTATCCTTCTTGACTGAATAACCTTGGAATTGAGTTTATGATCTATAAATACACCTTTTGCTTGTATTAATGATGATCTTGGATTTGATCTTGGTTTGCTACCATTGTATTGATATCATGAAATCCTTGATTTAGTTTGATCTTGATTCTTGATCCTCATGGACATTTCAACCGTAATGTGATTTCTAGTCTTGTAAGACTAATGATCATGATGATATTATGGACCATGGACAATGTTGTTATGGAAAGATTGGTAAAGTAATGGAACATGGACATAAATGGCCTTTTTCAACATTAGTTACATTTAATTATGATCTTTGAATTTTTTGGACATTCTGGCCTAATAGGTGTATTTGTAGAATAAAAGAATTCATGGACATTGAAGGATTATTGTTGTTTTGTGAGTTTTGAATAAGTAAGTAAAATTGGAAAATTTCTTGTTATAAATGCAATTTCTGAAAAAGTTGAATAAATAAAACAAATATTTGTATATGAAAAGTCTTCTTTAGAGAATCTTTCAAATATCCAAAAAAAAAAAAAAAAAAAACAAAGGTGGGCGCATCCATGCCCACTTATGGGTGCCCGAGGCTTTAGGGCTCACCCGCGCTATGCCCAGTCCAGAAGCCACATTTTGAATTTTTGACTTCCTTTTGGCCTTAATAGATTTTATATGTCCAAAGTTCGAATCGAATCGAAAGATTGTGTCCAATATTATTTGGAATTCCGTATTGATTGTATCAAGCCTATTGCGATTGATTGATACTCATTGTGTACCATCCTAGTGATGGATTTGTTTATGTCTGATGTTGGTCTAAAACTTCGAAATTGTTTGAATCGAACATATTATTGAGTTTGTGAACCATATTGTTTGAATGTATCGTTTTGACCCAAGAAAGTTTTTGGTGGGATAGTTGAGCGGTATTGGATCGTGGTGAGTCCCATGGAGGACTTCCCAATTGTGGACAGTTCCATGATTGCCCGGGATAGGTTTTCCAAGAAATTGGTCCAAAGGCACGCGATCCACCGTGCCGATTGGCTATATAGTTACTCCTCTCTGAGCAATCACTTAATGGAGAGGCTGGAGGGATAAAGTGTTGACACAAATTGAATCAATTTGATTGATTTATATCGTATATGTGTTTGGAAGTGATAAGGGTGACAGATCCACCAAATACTAGTTCTGCCATTTTTTATTGGTTATGTATATGATATTGAGCTTCTAAACTTATTGTTTGAATTAGCTCTTGTTTATTGAACTTCTAAATTCACTATGTTATTCATCTCTCGTTTGTTGAACTTCGAAGCTCATTATTTAATTCGTACTTGATTGTTGGACTCTCCGTACTTAATTATTGAATCACTTCTAAGTTGTTGGACTTTTGAAATCTTTTGCTTGAATTGTATCTTGATACTTTACCGTTCTATTCCTAACCATAATTTCTTATGAAGTCATTCGGACTTACCCCTTTAAATTTAATATGTGTAGGTAATTAAGTTTCTAGAATTCTTCCAAACTTGGACATCTTAGATGTTTACTATCCTTGTACTGGTTTTTATATATGTGTAATGGATAAAATATTGTAATTGTGGGAAGAATTGTTTTAGTGTATAATTGTAAACACTTATTTTGAATACATGTTTTGAAGTTGTTAATAAGTTGTAATTTGAAATTCTAGCTAGAAGATCCCTGAGTTTGGAAACATTTTGACAAGGAGTTGAATATTGTATCAGCTAGTAGTTCTTTTGCTTCTATGGACTCATTGCCTTTTAGCTTGGTGTGCTTTGTAAGCTTGGAATTATATGTAATAGTGGAACTATGTTTTAGAATTTGAGAAATGAAATTGTTTATGGGTTGTTTAGCATTCAATTGTGGAAAAAAAAAGAATTGGAGACTTTAATTTTAGAAATTCTCTTCCCAGATAACGTCTCAACTTAGGAGCGGATGCTCTAGGTTCTGGTAGTTACAAAGAAAATATCATAAAAACTTCATAAAAGATAGAGAACCACTTACCTCAAAGTTTAAAATGCCAAATGTGTTTACGAATCACTGTCAATCTAAGCACCCTCAATCGAATCCATGAGAAAAATATTGCATTAATATTAAATCCTAGCCAATAAGATGTGTTCCCTAATAGCAGCAAACCTCTGACCTATACTGTATCACAATAAAAGGGACAAGGGAAATAAATACCTCTTGCATGATGCTTTTTGTCTTTCGGGTAAATCTCAAAACTGTAAGTGTTTTT
This sequence comes from Handroanthus guayacan, assembly GCA_014898755.1. NCBI lineage: Eukaryota > Viridiplantae > Streptophyta > Magnoliopsida > Lamiales > Bignoniaceae > Handroanthus > Handroanthus guayacan. Next base: position 158,568 of record JACFYI010001782.1, read on the forward strand.
ATATGTAATTTTAGGTTGGTCTAACTAGGGTCGGAATCGACCAAGAGTCCCAGTCCCACAGGATTGAGCTATAGGTAACCCTATTTGATTTGTTATTAATTAAATCCCAAAAGTATTTATCAATTCGGCTAATAATTAAATAACATGTATAATGCTTAATTCTACACTTATCAAGATCAGGTACTCGTTCAAACTCCTAAACTTACAATTGTTAGTCATCAAGAATGTTAACTCGGAGGATTTAATTAACTTGTCCAATTATTATCTTAGAGTATTAAATTATATTGAAAATAATAAAGAAAATAAAAAAACTTCAGGGCATTCTAAATAGATTCTTAAGAGTATTGATATCACTTGGAGTTCTGCATTATAAGAACAAGCTCCTTGGAGCACAATGTCTTCTTCTTCCTTGTTTGAAAACATCCTTTAGCAAAGGAAATATTCTTTCTACCACGACGATTAACTATGTTAAGAGTTATGCGGCAATATGATGTGTTTTCTTTGGTAATAAACTCTTAATTGTGCTTTCTCTCACAATGAGTTGCTAGTGGTGCTTATATGTCGAGCCGTAGAGTACTTTCATCCTATAATGGTGACTGCCTTTTGGTGGTGGTGATGGCAAGAGTATAATGACGTTGGAATAAGTCAATATAGAAATTAGGTCTTCAAATTAGAAAAAAATTAAGAGAAAATATAAATGGGGATACTTTTGTACAGATAAGGTCATCGAAAGTTGACTTTAAATTGAAACTTGAACTGGGAAGTGTTGTAAGTAACATATCTTCAAGAAATTGACCACAAGGTTTAACAAAACTTAAAGAATCTAGTAGGAAGTCACTCGAGAAAAAAATACTAATATAGTTATGACTTAATTTTTATTATTTCACATAATCTTTTTAACCACCATGTATGATGAAGGGAAAAAGTTAACTTTTGATATCATATGATACCTCTTTTGACATATGTGATACTAATGTTTTCAGGCATTATACATTGAATACCACTGTTTTGTAAATTTTGACAGAATGGGTACTTTATTTTAATAAACTAATATATAAAAAGGGTCACGTGTGATTTGTGGACTGAAATGGTGGAAAATGTTTTTCCCTTCAATTTTTTGAAGCTAACGAAGAAATACGGAGGTGAACCAAGAAAAGCAAAGGGGCAGACGAGAAAAATGTCTTGTTCAACATCAGTGGAAAAACAAGTTGAAAGAATACGCCTTTGTATATAGGATGCAAACAATTATGAAAACATCTTTCAAAGACGAGAATACGGGAAAAAGATTCATAACTTTGTTCTAGGTCTAGAAAAGGATTTAACGGATCCGGTTTCTTTTACTAGGTGGATAGGGAGGTAGTGTGTAATACCCCAAGATTTCCTTAATTTGAAATTTACAAATCGTCAATTTTATAAATCGAAACAGTTTCAAGAAAACGAGAAACGTTTTAATTTCAAACACATGTCGTATGTTCCAAATATTTTTCTATCGATTGGGCCTCAATTTCTACCATAATTTCAGCCCAATTAGACCCCAATTCAGCCCAAATGATGGCCCAAACATTTCTCCATTTTCAGCCCATGTATATATATCTATATATACACTAAACATTTCAAAATATATATATATATCATATGTATATATACATGGAAATCAAAAAATCTAATTCAAAGCATGGGAGGCATGGCCATTTGGTGAGAAACCATGTTGGTTGGTGGAATTCCATGCTCCAAAGAGTGACTAGCCACCCACTCCCCTAGTCTCTCTGATACTGGCAATATCGGATTGACTATTGGAACCCCTGAAAATCCCCTACTGTTGGATAGACTGGACGAGCCCTGGAGTTTAGGGTTCCGAAAGCCTATCATAAAGCACATAGTTGGTCGACAAGTGCTTTTACTGTATGGCTCCCCTTGAGCGACGGCTCAGAGAAGCAAAACGGAGGGATAAGAATGAATTTGGTTGAAGATATAAGGGTGATAGATCCACCAAACTGCTTGATTTAGCCATATGTGACTCGAATGTGATTAATATTTACTGTTATTGATTTGAATCAATTGACATGACTATACCATACCATTTACTGAATCACATTCCTGTCCTTTACTGCTTTGCTTATCGTTCGTATTCCCTGATCCTGTTTTCTACCGTGAGTTTTACTGAGTCAGTTGACTTATGATTCCATATCATCATGTAGGTTCCTAAGTCCAGATTCGATAGACCGAAGCTATGTATAGATCGTGGAACTTTCTTTTGCAATTATGTAAATGTTTTACGATATGTACGGACTCGAACCAATAGAATTTTGAGGGCCTAGTTGGTTTAGAATGAACGAATTGTAAATGTATTTTTGGAATTGGACATGTAAGAACGATATTTTGATATTATAATATGAATGGTTTATATTTTAGTTACTGTATTGATTTTAGATTTTCAATCCAACCGCGAGTAATGTCCCGGATCACGAGGCGGAATGCTATCGCGACCTGGGGCATTACATAGTGCATGAGAAAGAGCTATAATACCCTAATTATTCCGTAGAATTAGGAATATGGATAAAGAAATTAAGCAACTACATTAGTGGAAATTTTTATTTGTCAAACTCCACGAATTAATCCGATTCCAATAAAACGAAAAATATTTTAATTCCAAAAGTAAGTTCACACGTTCGAAATATTTTCTCTCGTGAGCCTCAATATTCATACGATATTTTCAACCCAATAAGTCTACTTTGAGCCCAATAACTAGGCCTAAAATCTACCCAAGTTCAGCCCTACATTTCAGCCCACTAATTTAAAAAAAAAAAAAGGAAATCAGATTTTCAATCAAGGGCCAGCCGAATTGCTTCTATAATCCGTAGGATTGGTTTCTTCATTTTAAATTGAAAAAAATTTGTAAGCCAAGTATTGGAAAAATTCTTCCACCGTAAATAATGATGAAACATGGGTTGCTTGTACTCACTGCCTCACTCCCTTGCTGCTGAAACTTCAAGCCTTCTCCCCTTGTTTTTCTTTTCTATCCGACACACACACACATACATTTGACAACATTCTTAAGTGCAAGGAAATTTGGGTGGTATCACCCCAACTCTTGGTAAGCTTAGTACTAGAATATTAGATTAAGTGATTTTGATATGATTATGTTGGAGTTAACACATGATTTGATTGTCTTTTAGGTGGTTAACTTAAAGCTTGGAGCACCTAATATTTTGTCAAGATAAGCTTAATCAAGTAAGACTTATGGAACCTCACATTCCTTTCACATGCTTATGTGCTTCATCCTGAAATGTTCACCTTATTCTTCTAAGCTTATGATGTTATGATCATGATAGTTATTGTTGTTTTGAGCTTTGGATGTTATGACTATTGTTCTTGTCAAATGAACTCAAGACCTTGAAATAATGATCCAAAGCCTCATGAACCTCCTTGACATTTTTCCTATGCTCTAGATTGGGAATGTACCTTGGACCATGAACTAAGAAATGGATTTGATGACTAAAGAGTGGAAGAAAAAGAGAGATATGGACAAAAACGTTGCTTTTCACCTCGATTTTATTTCTCGAAAAACTTTTACCAAATGTTAAAAATGATGTTTTATAAATGTTTATGAACATAAAACAACCTCAAAAATGTGATTTTGAACTAAAAATCAAAAGAAAATAAAAAGACAAAAAGTTAAAATTTTGCCCTAGATTCGCCGCTTAAGCGCCCAAAATAAGCATCCCAGTGCGCATGTAGCGCTCATAATGAGCGCCCAAGCGCCGGGTTAATTTTTCAAAACTCAAAATATTTGGTCCAATTCCAGAAGCTGAGGGATCAAGCGCCCATTTGGGCTCTCAAGCGCTCAGAGCGATTGAAAACTTAACTATTTGGCGCCTGAGCGCCCAAACCCGCGCCCAAGCGCCCGTCTCAATAAGTTAACTTGCGTTTTCGACTTTGTTTCATTAAACCGAGTCCATATTTAATCTTTCTAAAGTATGTTTAGGATTTTAAAATGATGAATCCTCTAGTCCATAGTCTAATTCCAGTTTCTCTGAACGAAACGATTGACCGAGTTTTCGTGTTGTTCATTCAATTGTTAATGGTCAATCAAAATGTGCCAAATGGCTTCATGATTTACGATATATTTGAACTGTCATATTTATTCGTAGTCTACTGGATGACTGTCTGTTGGTGGGCCCTGGGGGTTTACAAGAGTATCAGATGGGGCAACGTTGGGTTGTCGATTCGAGCTCTTGTAAATCCTTGTCTGTGGAGTAGTCCGGATGACCCTAGAGGTAGGGTCTGAAGCGTTACTCTAAAGCAGGTACATCGGCTGTGCTTTACTATATATGTTGCTCCTGCAGGAGTTAGAGGGATAAGGATTTTATATGAATTATGTTGGAGATATAAGAGTGACAGACCTACTAAATGCTTATTCCTGCCTTTATGACTTGAATGTGACACTTGTTATTGTTATCAGCTTCATTTGTTCATTCTGAATTGTTCTGAACCGTTTACTGAAATTACATTCTTGTCTTGTTATCTAAATGCTTATTATTTGGAACTCTTTCACTTCTATCATCATGCCATAAGTTTTACTGAATCGTTAGACTTATGATTCTATTATATTGTGTGGGATCTTA
>JACFYI010001782.1:172643-230489 GCA_014898755.1 Handroanthus guayacan
GAGGCTAAAGAGCGTGCCCGCCAAATGAAGAAGGCTACGCCGAAACTCAAGACGACCAGGGCTCATTAATGGAGGTCCTGTATTCTCGCGTCAATTGTTGTGACTTACAGTAATTTAATATTTGGTTCACTTCTCTTCGATGGAAGGGGGAATCTTACTTGTACCTCAGACATTGGAGACGGGTAGTTTTCGTTCTACTCGACCACTTTCTGTGGTTTCTGATGTAGCCATAGTTTTAGCATGAAGAAACAGATTAAGCTATCTTAGCAAATTTTATGAGAATTAGAAGGAATGAAATAGAGTGAGGTGAGGTATCGTCAATTCTTATTTCCACTGGAACATTTGAGAAACAGCAGGCGCCTTCAATGCTGCAGAAACTTTCATGATATCTTTTGGTCTCTGGCATGTGAAAATTATATTCGCTTCTATAGCATGTTTTTGTTTTACATCTAGATATCATATTTGTTGCTTCATATCATTGAATTGGAAGTTTAATGTTCATTTTCCTCCACTTTATCAACCGATTTAGTTTTGGTTCAACGGTACTGCATCAATCAAATTATGATCGAATTTAATATTTTGACCAGGTAGTAGTGTTTTCATGGTTTATAAGCATAAATGACCAATGAGGCTTTAGTCCAGGTGATGAAGTAGGAGGGCTCCTTAAAAAAGGGGTAGGAGTTCAAATTTGTTTATCTGTTGCTCAACTGAAGAATAAGCTTATGTGCTTATTTTTCAGTTATTGTACTTGATATTGGTCTCTATGTTTGTTAGTTATTGTATTTGATATTGATTTCTAATATAACTGTTGTTCTAACTAAATGAACCTCTCCAAGGGAAGAAAAATTAAAAAATAAGCAATTTAAGTTCAAAATAATTACATTAACATCACTTGAGGACTCGAGGTTTTGCTGATTTAGAAAAACATTCTTGTTAGAAAATTATATAAATACCTGTACTCTTAAAATTATTAAGGGATTTAATTGTATGTTTCATCTGTCTAAATTTTTCGTGAATAATTAAACTAACAGCAGCAGCAATGTCATAGTTGCTCAAATGACGTGAGGTGTTTTCATAATATAACCAAATCTTAGGGGATGTGAAGATAATATTCCTAGCAGTTATCGTTTTCATAATATAACCAAATCTCAGGGGTTGTGAAGATAATATTCCTTAACAGTTGTCAACGTTTGATATTGGCCATCATGTTCTTGAGCTAGATTCCACACCTAGAACTTGTTGCCACCTCTAATAAAAGCACCAAATATTTCCGTTCTTTCTCCAAGCAAAATTCTGAACGCCCAATTATATACCATTCTTGTGCAATATAATATAACCCTTTACTCACCTAGCTCATCTTATTTCCATGAATAAACAGCATCTTTTTCTCAGTGACAGTAATTCTATATTAGCCCAATTTGCAATGCTTTCCTGAGTGACTTGCCATCTAACTGAATCATCAGAGAGAGGAATCCCGGAACATTTTCCAGAAAAATGTCGCAAGAGTCGATCCCACAACTGGCCAGCTGGTAATAAATGCAATGTACATAAGCAGCCACAATGATTTTTGGTTCTGATGTGAAATTTGATTCAAGCATCTCCCGACAGGACCAATATCCTGTTCTGGGAACTCGCTAATGCCAATCTCCCCGTTTTGTTCTTCTTCAACAATCCATCGTGCAGGAATTGTATCTCCTGTCTTTTGGTGTTCGACTGCTACACCAGCTACATCATTGCCATCTTTTGTGACGTTTAGGAACGCGGCCTTGTCAATTGATGTTTCTTGAGGATTGGCAGAGGAAAGTACTGGCATCTGTACCTGATATAGGATGTAGATTTTCTTCAGTTAATTCAACTATTACGGCATGATTGGTATGCGGGAATTAGATAGGAATGGAATGAGCATTACTAAGTCAATTTCAAAACACTTGATTTGTATAACTTAGGGAATGGAATCCTGATTCCTCTAGGAATGCCTATTCCCAATAGCATGGGATTAGCCATTCCCACCCCACCCCATGGTATTAGCTATTCCCAATAGATTAGGAATAGCTTATAATTTTTAAATTACAATATTACCCTTCATAAAATCAAACAATCATAAATTTTTTACACGGCTCTAAATTCTATTTGATTTAAAAATATATAATTTAAAAAAATTTATTTATTTAAAAATATTATTTACCTAAAAATATTTATTTTATTTAAAAAATATTTATTCATTAAAAATATTTATTTATTTTAAAAAATATTTATTCATTAAAAATATTTATTTATTTTAAAAAATATTATTTATTTAAAAATTATTTACTTTTTAAAAAATATTATTTATTTAATAAATATCTTTTATAAAGAAAATATTTATTAATTTAAAAATATTATTTATTGAAGAAGTATTTATTTATTTCAAAAATATTTATTAATCCATAAATATATTAATCATGAATTAATAATTTTATTTAGAAAAATCCACTATAAAAGGATAATTTGGTCATTTAAAATATTATGTAGATTAAAGTAAATGATGACTAACAACTTTATCTAGAAAAGGTATGTTCATGAGACAGCTCACACCAAATATTGAGGTTCATAATAAAGCAGAGGTGATTGGGGTGAATTATATGAATCTCAAGCTCTTCTGGAAAAGGCTAAGAGTTCTTAACTTATTTTACAATCTTCTTTTTTCAATTTTAATCATCTTATTTTACAAAATTGGCATTGCTAACATGATATAAGTTATTACTCGAAAAAAAAAAAGAAGTGCAAGCTAATATCTTATTCTATCCAAAACTTTTAAAACTTACTTTTTAAGTAGATCTATCTTACAATCTTCAAAAACATCTTATAATATGTATGAACTTATAAGATGGTTTAAATAAGGTCAGCCAAACAACTCTGTAAGCTCCAACACCACTTTTCTGTCAAAAACATGATAAAGTCTCAAAGATAATATTACTTTAAGTTATGAGCCATGTGTAGGTATTATATGGGCAAGTCTGTCCAATGCAAATAAAGAAGTAAAAAATGTCATCAAAATGTTAATTCACCTCTTTTCTCTGGTGGCTCAGTGGGCTGGACTTCAAAGCAGTGAAAAATTCATCAACAGCCCTTGCCCACCTACAAGACAAATGAATTACTGAAAAGAACACTAACATAACTATATATTATAAGGTGTTTTTATATATTTTTATTGTGTTCATTGTGTCTACATATGGAACTATTAACTATAAATGAATGCATAACATACTGTGCAGCATATTTTTTTTTTTTTCTTATTTTTTGTATTTCGAGTAAACAAGGCGAAATGAATATACTGTTCTTGCAACGATATCATTTGAAATGCCAAATTACATATCAAGATGTAAGTTTACCAGACACTTTTTGCTGTCAATCCTTCAAAAAATGGTAGGTGCCCTCCATGCCGTGTCGTAGCCAAGACAACATTCTTGTTCAACCTGCAAGTTTCATTTTGTGCTCGGTTATATCATAACCACGCATGGCATGTATGCAAGAAAGAAGGAAACTAAAAAACAAAACATATACACCTTCTGAAAAGTAAAATGCGACTGCTCTCTTAAGTATTAAAATGACATCCAAAATATTTAACATATGCATCAAGAATGATTCAACTCTATCAAATTCATGCCGACATAAAATTCTCTTGTGCCATATTTTATTTCTCTGAATTTTCTTCTCGAGCTCTTTCTATTTACGCTACTTTTAAATTTAAGACACAAAATCTTGTCGTACTATCACATTTGGAAACATCAAATTGTTTTCAAGGAACGTCCGGAGGCATCAGTGGCCTTTGGACCACCAATAACACCTCAAACTTAGTTTAAAATTTGATGTTATATGATGAAACCAAATCTTTCAACCCAGCTAAGAGCAACCAATTTATTGTTTCTTTCGTTAATGTTACCTATCTAAGGAATGAATATACTGAAGATTCATCATAAAAAGTAGTATGCAGACTATGCACCTGCATTCATCCCATGGAATTGCTTCACTTGTACATATTGGATCATCTAAAGAACTAATGCAGAGAAGAGGCACCATTACACGTCCAACATAATTAGCACTGCTGCACTGTCTGTAATACGTATCCACAGTCTGTGAAAAGGGAAACGATTCAGTCATTAAACATCAGCCAAGAGGAGAAAGCACCTGAGTATTATATCAACTATCATTACCTCACAATTAGCAAGTACACAAGTTGCAGCATCATCAAAGTCCCGACAAGAAAGTGCCTGAAAATTATAATAAACGGTTATGTTCCATCATCAAAACCTCAAAATAGCTGCATTGAATTCACCATATATGCAACAGCCATAGCACGCCAAAAGGTTTTGGACATGCAAAACCATAGTGCAATTGAGAGAAAACAGTCTCGAGAGATTGTTGATAGAACATGGATTACCTCTTGAACACCTTCCCAGTTTGAAATACGAGAAAGGACATTTTTGTGCCTATGAATTTCACATTATGTTGAGTTATATGCTTATTTAATCCCATGGATATACAGAAAAAGGATGACAGTAAGGCAACATGTATGCTCTAAGTGAATTGAAACAAAGAAGGTGATGAGGCATACAAATTTGCATAGTCGTTCAATCCGCTAGTCAGAACTTTGTTGTAGCAACGTTGCAAAAGTCTACGCCTAAAAAACCTGTCACATATCTGGAAAGAACAAGGGAGAATCAAATTTTGTAAGTGTGTCATTTTCCAAGGCAGTGAAAAAAAGCAGTTCATCAAGATCATCAAACCTTTACCTCCCATCATTTAGAAAATGAAAATAGAAAAGCAAAGAAGGAAAACGAGCATGTGATACTTAGTATTCTTCGTTCCTGCCAAGTACTAATAACTTTTCACATAGGAATACACCATATTAACAACACTTGCAGATCGAAGAACTTGGGTGTGGAGATAAAGAAATGAGGCAAAAAATTGAATGAAAGATAAAAATTAATGGAAAAATGTAATGAAATGTAGCAATCTGGAAAAAATTCGGTAGACATGCAAATAAAGAGAGACATGTCGCCTGTACAGAAAGAAACTAAGTAAAGGATAGGCATGAAGTATCTGCTAATGATACATATTATGATAGATCTGCACCGTTTAAAATTGTGATTTCATAGATTAGCTCGAAACGTATTAGCAGATCGAGACTTTGAAAGTACTAACCAAAGAGTCCCAAGGAGAACAGATTGCTGCAGCTGCAATTATAGGAACATTATGTCCATCCTCACCAAGATATTTAACCTGAAAAAATAATCCACTGGAAATTATGTCCATGCATAATGTAAGGCTTCGTCACAAATCTTTAGCATACGCAAGATCCATACAAAATTTTTTCAAACTGAATCAAAAATTCCAACAACATTGTTCAGAAAACACTCCATTTGAACCCACCCCTCCTCCCTCCCCCACCCTGGTTTCCAAAATCATGCATTAACAAAAATATTAAAAAGACCGTATAAATTATACAAGATAGATAGCCCGAATGCATACTCGTTCTTGTATTTTCCAGAACAGCTCTTATCTACTGCCAATTCTACACCCAAAATCTTACAAATGTAATATCCTCGCCCCCGTTTGAATTGTTTACTTATGGCCCTTCAATACTAGACAATTTTCTTTACACATGGAATAATAATATGCAAAATTTTCAACATAATTACATTTAACGAAGAATTAACTATATCATATTACCATATCAGCAAGAGAAAAATGCATCCTATATGGTAAGTTTATTGCAGTGAATCATCTAATAAATCATAGAGGATTCCTTATACCAGAATATTAGCACCAATGCTAGTTCCAACTGCAATCACTGAATAGGAGCTTCAGGGTATTGGCAGTGAATATGCTCAATCACTGATCGGACATCATCCGTCCATGCAGCAGTATAGAAGCGATCAGACTGTTTGTGTACAAACCAAACAGAGTTCATGGTTAAAGTGTAATATGAACTAATAGAATGATATCGTTTCAAGCCATTTCCCAATACTAGAAAAAGGAAATATACGCGCGCATGCATACACTGTAACAGTGTACATATATATGTATATATCTATATATAAGAAAGATTATTTGTATACAATCAATAGAGATGTCATGGCTAAAAGTGAAATTTGGATTAATGGTATGATTTCATCCCATTCTAATAAAAGTAAAATAGATATGCATAATTAAAAAACTTAAAGATAAAAATATAGATTCAAGAACATAATTTTATTTTGAAATCAGTTCTAGTTACCATAATATCATGGTTTTCAAGTTCAGGCATTTTTTTCAACAAAAATCTAGTCATAATTCTCCATAATTATAATTGTATGAGTTCATGGTTGAATGGTTCTTCATATTTGACAAAGGTGACTTGAAGTGTTCGGTTTCATAAAATTTGTGGCATTTTTCTTTTTAGAATTTTTCAGTCGACTCTCATCTCTTACTCAAGATTGCAACATTGATATCGAGTTCTTTCTTTCTAACCAATAAACGAATGTTAGGAATTTTTTAAGTTCTTTTTCTAGTTTATAATTGCATATATGTTTGGAATTTTATTTCAAATAAATCTTCATTAAAGTTAATGTAATAGAAAAATTCCATTTGCTACTCGAGTTTCATGTACTCTTAAGTCTTAAACCTTTTGGATAAATGTCAGTTTTGAGGATCCAGTTAAAAGAACTTGTTTTGTTTTTTGTAGGGGACAATAATTCATACAAGTACTGAATAAAAGATTGTTATACGAGCATGGAAATAAAAATCAAGAAATTGGCATTGAACTGATCGAGGCTGTTTTTCAAAATATTTGTTCAGAATTAATTCATAACTTTGAGAGAGACATATTACCTTAATACATATATATATACACACGCTCATGTGCATGAGTGTGGTGTACCATTAAAAATATTATCAATTACATGCTTAATATATACTAGCTACTGGTGCACAATAAATGCGTGTACATCTAATAAACTTTATTTTTAAATAGAACAACACACATATATCCATATCATTATGTGCAAAATGTGAATATTTTGACCGTATTGTTTAATTTTGACCCTACCTTAACATTTTAAAGAATAAAATAATTCATTGGCCACTTATATTTTTAAATTACTCAAAATATGCCTACTAATGAAATTATTTAAAACATGTTGTAGTAAATTATCCAACGTAAAAATAATAATATTCACTACAAAAAAGTACCCCCTTCACTAACGGAAAAATTTAGTACAAATTTAAGAAATTCATCAAAATTGTTTTGCCAGAAATTAGTTAATATATACTTTGTCACTAATTAATTATATAACAGAATTGAAGTTCGTCATAGAATTAACTTCTGTGCTGGAATTTCCCATCACAAACTAAAATACTGTTATAGAAATCAATTACAAGTTCGTCACAAATGCCATAATTTATACATATTTTACTGATTTTTTAAATCCATTGGGGATTTATCATAAATCCGTTACAGATATCATCTATTTTTAATGAAACCTTACCAGACACAAATTTTTCATTAGTGAAGGAGTGTTTTCTTGTAGTGATTGATTTTATTAATGTAGAGTAAAAGATAATATTCAACTATATGTAACTATGTAAGTGTGTTCTGCGATATAATGTAGTAGACATGTAGTGATGGTTACGCTACTATTAAAATAAATAAAAATATAAAGAAAAGAAAGGGTATTTATGGAAAACACTTGATGCCATATAAATAAGTCCTCACATTTTATTAAAAGGTATAGATAGTTAGTTTTTAGGCCTGTCAAAAATATTTGAATGTCCCTTCGACAATTCGCATCCGTATTCGAAATTGACAGATATTATCCGTATTCAAGAATATTTGGATATATCCGTATCCGTATCCGTATTCATTGCCTAAAATATCAGATATGGATAAAGTAGTATCTGCATCCGAAATATCCACATCTGAAAATAATTCGCATTTGTGCAAAATTTTAGATATAATTATTTATATAAATAATATAATATATAGGTATTACACATTATATAAAAACAAAAGTGAACAATTATACATTGCATATTAAAACTTACGTTATGCTAGAATATTTGAAGTAATTTTACTCATGAATTTCAATTTTTGGGAATTAATATAACAAATTCGATTATATGAAGTAAAAAATTCGAAGACCATATTAAGATTGAGACTAATTGACACAATAATATCTCGATATTATATCTGTATCCTAACAATTAAAGTAAATACCTAATATCTGTATATCCGACGAATGCAGCTGTGGATATTAATTTTTAACATTCGATAAAATTCGAATCCGAATATCCACATCCGGATAATAACTGGATGTGGATACGGATGTACCAATATTCACATTAAAATATCCGAATTGACAAGCCTCTCAGTTTCTCAAGCCAAAGAGGAAATTAACTATTAAAAAAGAGTGTTGTCCTAAACATCAGCAACAAATCTAGTTGAAAGCCTACTCATTTTATATTAATTTCTTTCAAAAGGGTTACTTGAACAAGAAATTATGAAATAACTAATTTAGATTGATCATTTTTATCAAATGCAATTTATTTATCACTTGCAAATACATTTTTCATATATAATTAATTTATAAATATAAAAAGATTAAACCTTTTAGAGGTCCACTAATATTTTCACTAACTCAAACATACTCCAGTAATATTTTATTAGATTTAACTTATTTCAACAATCATTTTGTAGAATTTAATTTTCTAAATAACGTAGTGTTGTCATTTGATTTAATTAGAAATTAATCTGAATAAACGAGCACCAAGATGAATTCAATTTTATATAAAAATATAAAATTGAGTTTTACGTGAAAATTATTAATTTAATAATTTTGGTACGCTAATTCGATGATCGATAAAAGAATTACTAACAATTAAGGAAACATGAACTTTATGAATTCAATTTTTCAAACGTATTTAGGATATATGATACATTTGTGTGTACTAATGCACATATACCATTCTGGGAAAAATGAATAATTTTTCACGCACTTGAATTAACAACTGAATTAATAAGTAAAACCTTTTATAAGTATTTATGACGAGATTTTATCAACTAATATACTATTCATAATTAACAAAATAAAAGTTAAAAGTCAAGGTCTAATTTCAACTTGCCCCATTAGCCATACATCACCTTGCCTCTCAAATTCTTCAAATTTATCTAATTACCAACTTTTTTTAACTTTTCAGTTACTTAACGAAAATACTGAAACATTACAAGTAGACTTCTTGGACAAGGGGTCTAAGTGTAACTATGCATAAGGGGGTATAATTGTAGTTATGCTTAAGTTTTGGAAGTATAACTGTAGTTATGCATAATTGTAATTGTTGTTAAGCTCTGGGTATATAATTGTAATTGTGCATCAAGCAAAACTAGCGATGAGGGTGTTTTGGTAATTATGCCGAACCTCAGGGCATATTGAGATAATTATCCCCTTAGTATGTTACTGTTTATTTCTTATTTGTCGAGCAGTACAATAGATTAAGTTTACGTAAAAACTTTAAATAATTTGATGTTATGAACTCACATAGAACTAAAGGTTATGTATTAAAGTTAAGGGATAATTACCTCAACAATCCCCGAGATTTATCATAATTATCAAAACACCCCATGATATTTGAATAATTACTATTACATCTCCTGAATTTTGAATAGTTATCATTACAACCCCTGAAAATCCTAAGCATTATAAATATACTCCCTAGGTAAGGGGATATAATTGTTTATGTATAAGCCTGGGGTTTAATAGTAATTATGCATATGTTAAGGGAGTGTAATTATAATTATACATTAGGTACAAAAGGGGTGTAATGGTAATTACCCAAACATCCGAGCACGTTTCGGTAATTATGGTAAACCTCAGGAGGTATATAGGTAATTATCCCCAAAGTTGATTTAGCATCAAATTTTTCTATAAACACATAGGAAAACATTGAGTTCATCTGAATATGAGTAAATTTAAAGGGGAGAGAAAAAAGGATGGTGAGAAAATGTATGTCTTCTTTTCTCTTTTATATTTGTTGTTACATAAATTTTGAGTGCTGAGTTACAACTTTTGTACAGATTTGATTATTAAAGTATTCTTTCAAGAACTTAAGTGGATAAAAGGCTTCTTTCCATTGTAGATAAACGTAATTAACTATTAAACATCACTGTGTGCTCAAGCTTTTTTCTTTCCTAACCTCTTCTCCACTATATTATATGCATCTTACCCTTAAGTTTCTTCAAAGAAATTGTCATTGTAGCTCAGTTATATATATATATCATACATATATAGGATCATGTAGTTGGTTTAAATTTGAAACAGAGTGCAAAATGCAGAACTAAATCTTGAATTTTGAATGAAATATTTTCACAAAGGCCATACTCACTGTTACTGATACACCTCCAAGTCCCCGATGATTGCTCACAACAACGTTGCATCCACGCTCAGCCATCTTGAAAGCCAAATGTTTGACATACTGCGTAATTCATAATACATCACAAAGAAAGATAGAAATTCGCATAAATGTGGAAAATGATCATGAAAGTAAGTATAGCTCAAACTAGAACATCTTCGCACGATGCTGACACAGAAAAATAGCCCCATAACAAGTCTTCCCAAAAAATTTAAGAGCCATAATCCAAAACCTGCGTGAGATTTATATTCAATTTTCATCTTTTTACAAATGGCATCCAGAAGCATTTCCGCATTGCTGATATATGGAAAACCATCAAAATTATATTTCTAAAAATCCATCCAACTTTTAAATACATGTAGGAGTAGTTAAAGTCTTCCTATCCTTCTTTTGTTTTACACAACATATGAAATATGTTGTGGACAAAAGTGTCTTTATGTTGGGCACTATTTACAAGATAGAACTCATAGCAAGAGGGTGTCGTTAAACAAAAAATAAGACGGATATTCCACGAAAGCTAAATGGAAGAGCCAATATTGGGTTTATGTATCAGACCATAATATGAGCGAAATGCGTACTTACAGCAATAGAAAAATAAACGGGAAGGTGAAGTTGGAAAAGAAACCGAATGTGTCACCGAGGGAAGGGGACAGAAAACGGATGATAACAAAGATCAAGATAGCTTACTGCAGAATCAGAAGCACTTGTTAAGCCAGGAACGATGATTATACTAGGAAATCTATAATTTTGCTGTACTGCGTAATTCCCTTGAATGGCTGGTTTTTCATCTTTAAAGAAAAGGGTCACAATCAGTTAAAAATTACGATACTGCTTGGAATAAAAATAACTCTCAAATATGCGACTTGCGCATAAAACTGAAGAACACGCACACGCGCCCACACAAATTTTTTTTTTTGAAAAAAAAAAAAAACAAAACAAAAGGGAACTTTGATTTATTGAATAGGATGTAATTCAGTCGGAATAGAATATGCATCAGTAATCCATAATATAAAATACATTATATCAGCTAAGATTACAGAATTCAACTGCAATAATGTTGCTTGAAATCCAGGGACAGCAAGTTATAACCACAATTGACTAACGTGCCACCAATCTGGCTTGTTTGGGAAAATATTTTGACACTAATACAGAACAAAAGAACATGAGTTACTCAATGTTCCCAATTCATGGTTTTTCTTTTTCTCAATTAGATTGTGTTAAATTATGTTAAACAACACGTTTAACTTAATGTAACGAGAAACACCAATGTGTCAACAACCTAAAACCTCATTTCCATGGATTTGGATATCAAACGCTAAATAAGTCACATCTGAATAAGAAATGACTATGACATTCCCTAAAATTCAACAACATTCCTTTTAGATATAGTAAAGCGAGGCAAACGATTGCTACCTTCGGCGTTAACAACCCAATCCAAAGCTATTGTTCCACCATCCGAGGTTGTAAACAGCTGCCTGGATACAGATCACAGTAGTACGACTTTGTTTAATGTAAACAAGGTTGATCAAACAACTTCTCATATGTCAATAATATGAATATTGAGTGTAAAAAGATAAATACTTTGAATTGAATTTCACCTTCTATAGTTAACAACAGGCGGGTTTCCAAAGTAATGCACGAATACAGTCTGAAGATGAGGGCTACACAACCATGGTGTCGATAAATACCTATTTTCAGCAACCCAAAGAGCAAGCAAAAAAGAAGAACAAATAAGCAAAAAGCACTTGCCACACCATAACCCAGATTCTGATTTGCAAGACAAATTTCATAGCAAATTATGTTAGCAGGGTTTGCCTATACCTTCCATGAAGAACTCTACACTTCGAAACGACGTCGTGGTAGAGTTTGGGGGAAGAATTGAACGTCAGAGTCACCGGTTGTCTCCTGAATCCGGTGAAGAAATCTAGGAGGAGATGAATTTCCAGAAAATTATACAAAAACACGATAAATATCAAACAGAGTCTCAATAAATAGTGGGAAATTGGTATCAACAATGCCGCCCTGAGTAAGAGCTCGTACGGCGATTCATTCGCCGGCGATTCTATCGGATTGAAATAATCCATCATCACCGGAAAACTATCAATAAAAGCCACCCGGAAACGGTAAAGAATTTTTGAATTTAGTGTGTATGTGTGCATATGTGCGTGTGGAGTTTCATCTTTATACACGGGTGAAATTTCCAGTTTCCAGTCATTATGGTGGCGGCTTTTCCATTGGGGCGGCTGCGGCCAGTCATAATTGATTTCTTGAGACGACGACCATGGGAAGTAGAAACGGCCATTTGCAATAGATTAGGGAGATGCATTAAGAGTTGACGTTGAACAACCTACTCAAGTCTCAAGACTAATCATCTTTCCTTCTATTCTTTTCTGTTAAGAATCATTCTTTTATATTCAACATCTGACTTTTTCTCGCATGGAGTTTGGGGACAAGAAGTTAGTAAAAACTTAAATATTTTCGGTGTTCATATAATTTTATTTTAAAAACAAGCAGATACATCAGGGCTTTTTTTTTTCCCGCCCTTTTTCTTAAGCTCGCATATGCATTAGTTATATCCCAAGATTATGAATATGTTTATATGAGACATGGTTCTTTAATATAAAAGTTTAGTATAAAACAATAGTTTTTATATAAAATAATGATGATTTCACGGTATTAATTTCCAATCGAACCCCCTCAATATGAATGTCAAATTTTAAGGTTGCGTTTGAAATGTAAATGAGTCATGCTAAATGCAGATCAACTTTTACTATACATAGGTCACGTTAAATAATTTTATCCCTAATCCCACATAAATAACCACCCCTTCCTTTATAATTTTCTCATCTCTTTCTTTCCCAGAACCCTAGCATTCAAAACATTCAGAAAAACTCTCATATCTTATTACATCATAAATTTTTTTTCTCTGTAATCTAAACACAGCAACATAAGTGGATCAAATTACGAGCAAAATTCAAAGATCGAGGTAAAACCAAAAAAAAAAGGAATAAAAGGAAAAAATCGAACCTATTCTCTTCATCTTTGGGCGGCCAAAAACATCATCCCACCCCAATTAGGGCGGGGCCATTAGATATTATTCCACACCGATTGGGGTGCATGTTGTAAATCAATTTTTGCCCTCTTTAATGCAGCACGATGGCTTCTCTCTCTCTGAATTTTATTCTATTTTAATTTTGATTTTAATTCCACACTAATTTCAATTATGCGTTTCCAATTTTATAGGAAAAACTAATTGAGGAGTTCAAGGAAATTGATCACACCCAATATTTTACCACAAATGAAAGTTTTAGTGGTAAGGAAGCTGTAAGAGATTGGGTAGGAGAGACAGCTTGAGCACACGAGACGTTTGCAATTGTTGGTTCGCCTCGCAAAAAAAAATAAAAATGGCTTGTATGTGAAAGGAGTGGTAAATATAGGCCAACAAAATCAAATATTGATGTAGAGGACCCAAAATTTACTGGATCAAAAAAGTGTCAGTGTCTCTTTCAATTGAAAGGATGGAAGGAGAAAGAGGGGGTATGGCCGGTAGTTGTATTCAATGGCAAGCATAGCCACCCTCTTGCAGTATATCACCATGGACACGTGCTTGTTAGTAGATTGAGTCAAGAGCAATTTGAAACTATGAAGAGGCTTACGAATAGTTACGTAAAGCTTAAGGAGATTTTAGATCATCTCAGGCGTGACGATCTAGAAATCAAAGCTAAATTGAAGCATATATACAATGCGATGAATAAGATTAAGATTCACACGGGGGGTGATAGAACAGTTGTACAACAACTCATGCATTGTAATAAAAATCATGGGTACATGCAATGGCATTGCGGTGATCTAGTGACAAATCAACTGAATGATGTCATGTTTGCCCACCTATGATCATTTCAATTGCTGAAACTATTTCCCTATGTCTTGTTAATAGATTTGACATATAAGACAAACAGGTACTCCAAGTTTATAATTTTTACATTTCATCTTACTGTATGATTTTTGCATTTGAACATTATTAATGTAATTATACTAATTAATATATTATTATCTAATACTAATATTAATAGTACTAGTAATACTTGTATTGATATAAATAGTATTAATAATATTAATAATCTGATGACAATATGATATAGTATAATATTAAAATTATAATATAACATAATATAGCATAGTATAGTACAATATAATATGATTTTTGAATTTTATATTATTAATGTAATTATACTAATTATTGAATATATTATTATATAATACTTATATTAATAGTAATAGTAAAAAGTATTAACAATATTAATAATATGATGACGTAATATAATATAATATAGTATAATGTTAAATTATAATATAAGTACAATATAATATAACATCATACTATAATGTTAAATTATGTTATAAGTACAATATAATATAATATCATACAACATAATATAAAATAGCATTGCATAGCATAAAATATTATAGTATATATTAGCATAATAATATACTCTTGTTCTTCATGCTGAACATCTTCAGGTGTTGGCCTAAGATAATAAATATACATTCTCATGGTAGGTTTATCAGCATACATCTCTATCTTATTAATTTCCTCTTGAATAATTTGTTTATAACTTGTCGTATTACTCATTCCTTCTTCAAAATCTCTATTAAGAGTATTAATTTTTAAGCCCTTAAATCTTTCATCTAGAATTTTTTCTAACTCTGTCATTGTCTTGAGTTTAAAATTTTTTATTTTTGGAGGAGGTTGTACACTAGGGGTGGCTATGGCCTCATTATGGCTATCAAGAATAGTAGAAGACTTTATTTGATTTATAAAATAAATTAATCCTTCTACCCTATTGTGGAGAGAAGATATTTGCTCCCCAAAGACGTTAAGATATATATTAGCATAATTTTGTTGTTTAAGAAGATTATTAATAATATGATTTTTAGTAATTTGTAAAGTTTCATTTTCAAATAATTTTTGAAAAGCTGAAAAATATATGGTCTTATCATCTTTTTCAATCTGAAAAGGTTGTTGTGGTGGATAAATTGCTTTAAAAATTGTCCACCACTTAATTTATAATTTATGTCTATGATCAAAGTATAATTTTCCACATAATTTGTTATAAACCATGGAACAAAAGGAATAAATCTATTTCCTTTGAAAGATATTTATAAAATCCTTCTTGAAATAATTTTATATCTTCCTGAGTAAAATTATCAAAAAGCCATTTCTTAAATGGTTTCTATCATGGAAGATTAAATTCTTTTTTGAATAAGCTTTCTTGCCGGAGACCCCGGCCTAAAATCTATCTTTTCAGAAAATTCCATTAAATGAGAAAATTCATTTCAGATTCAGTTGTAGCGGCTTCTCTGATAGTATAAATTCCCCTAACAATATTATCATTAGGGATTCTTAACTCCTCAATTTTATTAGTATGTGGTTCTGAATCTTCAATGGGAGATTTTCTAGATGTTTTTCTAATTTGAGAAGTAGAAGCCCTAGAGGGGGTTTCAACTATATTGTCTAGAGATGACATACGTGAATATAGAGAGATTGTGACCTAGATAATCTTGATCTAGAAGAAGATCCTATTAACTTTTTGCCTTCCTCAAGCTGTATCTTAACAGTTCCTTCTAGAGTCTGTAACATTAGTCAAATTATAATGTATTCTAGTGTAACAACCCGGATGTAGAACATCCATACCTAGACCGGAATTCCTATCTGTGGGGAAGGTTCTAAAAAAATTTCTCATTTACAAATTTGATGCATAATCTTCTTACACAATTGAACTCATTTTCCACAACTCGTCATTCAAACCATGCTCACTTACATATTCATTACAAGTCTTGGATTTCCAATATTTCATAAAGTACTCAACTTTACAACAATAACGTCTTGATACATCATAAGTTCTTCGGTACATAGGGACACTACAAACTATTACAATTTTCAAAACTTAGGGAATCTCTAATTTAACTTCAAAGTACAAAATATCAATAATCGCATGTACCCACAATGTCTCTTTCCAAATGATTCCATCCCTCGATTACAAAGCTATGTCCACTACTTATATAGAAGCTCATTCGAGGAAAATGAAAGTCTCAAATCTCCAAGTTGGGCAAAATTTTAGAAATTATTCCCATACACATGTTCAAATTTACAAAATAAGTTTGAATGATTTAGTAAGGAGTTATGACTAGGAATAGAATAGAATAGTATGGTGAAAGGGCATATGGGTCAAGAGTTGATAACAATAGAAAATTTCAAAAGTTTGAGTGATAAATAAATCAGTAAGTTCGTATAGTTCAACAATCGAGTACGCATCAAGTACTAAGTTTCGGAAGTTCCAATAAACGAGAGATGAATCATAAAACGAACTCAGAAGTTCAATAGATAAGGACTAATTGAAACAAAAACCACTCAGAATGATAACTCAAGCAAGGAGTTCTATACCAATGGCAAATAATCAATGGAACCAATTGCTGTAACGATAACAAATTCAAAAGTTGTCAAAATTAGTAGATGGACAACAAGTCTGATTTAGAATTTCAATAAGCAATAGTTGAATCGACGTGAGCTCGGGATTAATCAACAATCAAACGCTGAATTTCATTTCCAATTTGAAATTTCAATCGATAATAACCAAGTCAATTGATAAGCTCAAAAAGGATCTACAATCAAGAATGAATAGCATAACTGATTCAGCAAATTCAATGATTGATAACCAAGACAAACAATAAGCTCAATAACTGATTATCACATAGGCCAAATCAACGGATCATATAGAGAGCTAATGAAGGTCATAAATGAGTTAAAATATGTCAAATGGTTGTGATAACTCAATAATCAAATAGAAATTAGTAGCTCAAACCAGAGCTTAAAACAAACCACACAATCGAATAGCAGAGACAGAACTAGTATTTGCTAGATTTGTTACCCTTGTCACTCCCACAATAAATAATATGTCAACATAATATTATAACACCTTATTCCTCCTGGTCCTCACCCTCGAGTGGCGACCCAAAGGAGAGCAACTCAGATAAATAATAATTTAAGTACGATCAATCGCGTGCCAAACGGATAGTCTTTGGAAAATATATTCCAGATCTTTGTAGAACTATCCAACAATTAGGAAACATACCAAAGGTCCAACTATCGGCTGATGCCGCCCAGTGTCCCTCTTGAGGTTCCTAAGGCCCAACAATCAATCAATCAATAGGTTTCAAAATCAAAATCAAACGAAACTTCAAACAATATTTGGACACAAACAATTAATTCAATTCAATAGGAAAAATCCCACCAATTGTCCAAATCAACAAACAAAGCTTCAAAAAATAATCGGAGATAAACAATTGATTTGATGCGTGAGGGCAAATTTCCATGAATTGTTTGAAGCAATAAAACAAAACTTCAAAACAATAGTTGGATATAAGCAATTGATTTGATTCAAATCTAACACTCAGTAGGTTTGCAGAACAATAACAATCCTCCGAATTAAATTATCATAGTTTCAAATGAGGTTCGGACGTTATCAATCAATTCAAATCGAAATTTGGACACGTGAAATATATATATTCGGATTTAGGAGAGTTTATCAAAGTAATATATCAAAAGGCAAAATGGATAAAAAATACACTTAAAAAGTATTCTAGAGTGGGCGCGGGTACACATGAAATGGGCGCAAACACGCACAAATGGCCTGAGGTAGTAGCCTCAGGCACTGCTGCATCTAAATCTATGCACGAATGCAGCCGACAAGCAAAAATATTTTTTTATTCAAACTCTTTATGATAGCAAATGATGAAATATAAAAAAATTAGGATTAATTTGTTCATGGCATCATCAAGATTTTTAATAATCAAAGTTTTGAGAAAACTTAGTGAAAATTCCAACTTTTGTGTTCAAAGTTTTCAGGATGTTTAGGGCCTTATTTAGTCCAATTCTCAGCTCCAATAATATTCCATTATATTCAAGGAATCAATATGATATGGCAAGGGTAAAGATTTAACAAGGGTAAGTGTCCAAATCAGTCACCAAACAAGGAAAAGTTTCATATTATTGTATCAACAAGATTAATCAAATTTAACATGAGATTGAACAAAATAAATACTCATTTTCTAGCATAGAAACAAGGAAGAGATAGCCATAATTCTTACCTCTTTCTTTGTTCACCATATGCTTCTAAATTCCCAAATATGCTCCAAACAAATTACCTAATCATTCAATACCAAAATCTCTTTGTTAATCTCACTTTCAAGAACGAAATCTTTATTCTAATTATTTTATCTCAAAGTTCCTAATCGGCAGACCGGACATGTTGTTTTCCATCACCATTTTCATCTATTTTTCTCCATGTTTTTGAGTGATTGTTGATTCTAAAATTATCTACGTTCGATAAGGTTTCTAATAGTGTATTATATGGGCCGATTTGATAAGATTAAGGTGGGTTTTGAAGCTTTGAAATTTGATGGTTTTGCTGATACAATGGATGGATCCGAGAACAAGGTATTTTGTGTGTGTGTGTGTGTGTGTGTGTTAGAATTCAACTTTAAATTTCTAAGTTTCATTACTTCTATCCCAAATCTTAATATTATTCAAGGTTAATCATCAAGATTCCAAATCAATCAATATAATAGGTTTCAAAGTATGAAATGAAAGCTCACGAAAATTAAGGATTAACCATAGTTCTTACCTCTTTAGGCTAATTCCAAGGTTGACTGAAGTTTTTCAATATCAAGCAAAACCTATAACAATTAAAATCATTAAAGATTATTACCATGTTTTCCAAAATCGGCCTATACAATAAATCATGGTTAAGGTTTCATAAACTTACCAAGTAATCAACCCTACTTGCTTCCCTTTGATTTAAACTTAAGGAAACTTGGATTTGTGTAGTCTTTTAGAAGTTTATAAAGAAAAATAAAATTTGTTCTTGCATAAAAATAGATGACAAGGTATGAGGAAGTGAAGAGTGCTCTTGTCTTGAAAGACAAAGAGTGGCTTTTATAGAAAAAATTTTGGGGACTTAATGGACTTTTTTCAATTTTATGCAAGGTGTCAAAGCCCCATGATATCTTGCCAATTGGCAAATGATGAGTGAAGACCTGGTTGTGAATTATATGGCATTAGAAAATTGGGAATATCCTCTTAAGATAACAGGGAATTTTGGCTGAGCTTACATTCTATATATGTATTTATTTATTTTTTTTGGGTAGTATATAGTGTTTAGTGTAATGGGTTGGGTTTTAATACAATTTGGGCTCAAATTTTGGGCCAACATTTAGACAAAAAATTTTCTTTTGGGCTAAAATAATGTATGCGATTATTTTCGGATGCAAGAAAAATTTTCAAAAGTGATAACATACTTACGGTTGTGAGAGAAATCTCAAAACAACAAAATAAATGTCTACCGATTAAAATTTTTTTCAAAAATATTGTAAAACGTTTACCTATTAAAGCAATGATTTAAAAATTTAATTAGGAAAATTTTCGAATTGTTACACTTTCCGCTCTTAAAAAAAATCTGATCTCCAGATTTATTCTTTTACTCAAACAGGTGGGGTTGCTTCTCACACTCCTAAGTGGTCTCCTCGACTATTTGATTTCTCAAAAGAACTTTAACTTGCGATATCATACGATTTCTAAGCTCACGAACCTGGTAATTTAGGATTTGGACAGGTTGTTCTATATACGAGAGATCACTTTGTAAGGCACATCCATGTGTTCTATAATGTGCAAAGGAGCTGAATAATATTTCCACAATTGGGATCCATGGAATACGTCATAGATTTCAGTAAGATTTGGTGGTCGGTCAAGCCTATAGGCTATTGGGCCAATTCGTTTCATAATACCAAATGGTCCTACATATCTTTGGGGTTAACTTTCTGCTTTTTCCTATTCTCCGAATTTCTCTTTTCAGCCAAAATTCACACTTATTGAACTTGGCATATAGTTGATGCTCCTTAAGGGTTTGAAGAATTATCCGCAATTGCTCTTCATGTTCTTTTTCTATCTTAAAATATACCAAGATATCATTTATGAAGATAACTGTGAAATGGCCTAGATATAGATGGGACACCCAATACATTAAATCCATGAATGCTACAGAAGCATTCGTTAATCCAAAGGGCATTACTAAAAATTCAACGTGTTCATATCTAGAGTTAAATGCAATTTTGGGAATGTCCACTTCCTTTGTCTTTAATTGATAATGTCCTTGGCATAAGTCTAGTTTTGAATACACTGTGGATCCTTATAGGTGATCGAATAGTCCATCAGTATGAGGCAAAAGGGTATTTATTCTTTACCGTTACTTTATTTAGTTCCCTAGAGTCAATACACATCCTTAAGGAACCATATTTCTTTTTCACAAACAAGACTGGAGCTTTCCAAAAGAAAGAGCTCTGTCGAATGAAATTCTTATCCAGTAATTCCTGCAATTGCTCTTTTAATTCTTTCAAATCTGCTGGTGTCATCTTATAAGTGGTCTTTGAGAATGGTGCTACCCTATATATGGTTTCTACTACA
Source organism: Handroanthus guayacan (assembly GCA_014898755.1). Classification (NCBI taxonomy): domain Eukaryota; kingdom Viridiplantae; phylum Streptophyta; class Magnoliopsida; order Lamiales; family Bignoniaceae; genus Handroanthus; species Handroanthus guayacan. Next base: position 193,588 of record JACFYI010001782.1, read on the forward strand.
AACTCTATGTTCCTGTCAAGGGGTAGTGAATTCAGTTCCTCAGAGAATACTTCTAGAAATTCCTTGACTACGCTCACATTCCCCAACTTATCTTTATCTTGAGATTGGTTAATCAGGTAAACCAGAGATCTTTGTCCTTCTTTCCTTATAATCTTTTCAGCTCTTATTACTGATATGACAGTTATATTGTCACCTTTGGAAGTGTTGGTAATTCCTACCCCCAATCTTGGTACCTAGCTTGATTGTTTTCGCAAAACAATCCACTATAGCTTGATACTGATGTAGTCAATTCATTCCTAATATAATGTTATAGTTCTAGATTGACAATTCAATAATGTGAGCTATGAATTTCTGATTGTCTATGTTCATGGGACAGTTTGGATACTTAATGCAAGTTTCGTAACATCCTGCTACAGTTGTTTGAACTTCATACAGGGTTCTTATAATTCCCGAAGTCAAACCTACTGGCTTAGCATATGTGGTAGATACAAAAGAGTGTGTAACACCAGGATCAAACAAAACTTTGCATAGGAGATTTTTAGATTAGGATGTACCTTCCACCACTTACGTAGGGTTCACTCCTCTTTATCCTGCTAAAGCATAGGCTCGAGTTTTGACCTGTGGATGCCTTACTACATTTCGTTGTGGCTGGTTTTGTGTTCCCGCACTAGCGTTCTTACGGGATTTAGGACAGTCCTTTGCAAAATGGTGGGGACTTTCGCAAACCATGCACCTCCCTTGTTTCTTCCAATACCTATCCTTAGTGTGATTTGTGCCCCCCACAATAAGTACAACTTTTCTTTTTCGCCGTTAACTGAGCCTTGCCTTTATCCGCAGTTGGTGAATTCCCTGTCATCGTCTTGGACTTTTTTCCATAGAAATCCTATTTTCCTTTGTATTGGTCGGACTTACCTAATCACTTTCCTTTTTTCCACTCGTTAATTTTTTAAATTCTCAAAACTCTGCTTCTAACTCTGTTGCCCTCTCCACAATCAAATCATAACTGGAGGGGTTGCATAGAGCCACTGCATGCCTTAAATTAGGCTTTAATCCGTTAATAAACTTCTTTGTGCTTCTTACCTCGTTCGCTAATATGTTTGTGGCGTACTAAATTAATTTATTGTATTCAGCTTCATATTCAGAAGTCAATGCCATCTATCACTTCATATAACATTCTACTACCAATATTTACATATATATGCTCCTATCCTTAGATAATACCTAAGCCCTGACTTTGATTGGTGGATGTTTTGATGTATCCTGCTGCAGCTGGTTCTGCATCCCAGCACCGGCATTCTTTCGGTTCTGTGGTTAATTTTTCATTGCATGCTGTGTACTTTCATAGATCAAGCACTTTTCGAGTTTTCTCCAACACTTGTCCTCGGTGTGGGAGTTGCCTCCATAGAAATTACAACTTATCTTCCCAGTAGTAGTTGGAGCTTTACCTTTATCGACTGCCCCTGGGTTTGATTTTTCAATCATCATCTTTGGTTTCTGCTTATAGGGACTTTTCTTCTTTCTTTTCTTCTTACTCGCTTGATTATGTGATGCACACTAGGTTTACTTATTGCCTTTATCCTTATTTTCTGTCACCATAGGGATCCCTTGACTTAAACTTGTAAGTTTCATTTCCCTTACATCTCTAACTACTTGAGGGATAAATTTACTTAAAAATTCCTCCTTGAATTCTTTCCAAGTCTCCTCCATTTCAATTCTTTCCCAGCATTGTGCTATTATCCGCCACCAATGATACGCTGCTTCTTCTAGGAGGAAAGTAGCGTACTTTATTTGCTGCTCTTTCGAGTAGGTTAATACCCGAAGGGTCCTTTCAATTTTACCTATCCAAGGTTCAATTCTTTTATCATTAGCTTCGCCCTTGAACCCAGGCCGATTAAATTTTAAAATTCCAGCGAGCAACTTGTTTTCCGAATTTCCTTCATTCTTACGTTTTTGATCTACTTGTTGTTGGTAATAATCTTTAAATTGTTGCCACATAATAAAGAGTTGCTCGATTGTAGGTTCATTCCATGTAGATAATGCTAGTTCTCGGGTTTCTTCACTCGGTTCGAATTCCTCCTGTGGTGATCTATCACGTTGTCTAGATGTTCCCTCATTAGATGTGCTTCCTTTCGTTGCCATGATTTCTTGAAATTGGCAAATAAGTTTTCTTAATATCGCCCCAAAGGTTTCTTATTTAGCTACAAGAACTCTAATATTATAACAAAATGAATTCATAATACTAAAAGTACCAAAGACCCCTTTTTCTTTACTCGTGTAACATCGCTATATTCTTAATAAGTAACTTAAGGCCCAATCAACAATTCTCGCCTATCTCAGCAATCTCAAATTGAATGATTACAGCATAAATATATCGGTTCACAAATTGGTAGGTGTCTCAATTGTAATTTGATACATTTAGGCAATACCCATCATACCAAACGATCAAAAATTAATTTAGTTCAAACCTACAGTATAAATCAAAAGAGAATTCTTATCCTAAGGATCTAATTCTGGTGTAGCTTGGGTTCTTACTCAAAGAAACCCAAAGCTCTGATACCATCTGTAATGCCCGAGGGTCCTAGTGCACTTCTGCTGTAGTTTTCGAGATATTACTCACATACATGAATAATAAAACTAACCTTAAAATCAACATGAACACAATCATCCAACATAATCGGAATTTAACTTAACTTAAACTTATACATTATTCGCTACCCAAAGTCATAGACAGAAAATTTCACCTTGCATTCAATACTTAATTTTTCACCATATCACAATTACAGGCCATAAACTTTTCAAGTGACATCATAGGCCCTAAAATTTTCATACTAAGCATGCCTAAAGTCCATACAATTTCATCTAAGCTAAATACATCTAGATATTCAAAATTTCAAGGAAACCAAAGTACTAACAAGAGCCTTTCAACCTTGATTGGTCCACAAGCTAATAACCTACATAAAGTAAGTGAAATCATGAGTCTACTGACCCAGTAAAAATCATGACCATGATGGAAAGAGATAAGTCATTCGACATGTTCAAGACTCGAGATATCAACATGATTTAAACGATTAACAATGAGAGTTGATATCATGGAATGAAACTAATCACAAAACTTAAAAACTCAATAGGAACAATTCGATATTCATTCACAATGTGATTATTCGTTCATAATTTATAAAGTTCACAATTTTCATAATAAATATAAATATCACACTGATTAAGGCTGAACTAGTATTTGGTGGGTCTTTCATCCTTATAACTTCAAAATAATTTAATTATACCCTTATGCCTCTCGTCTCTCTCTTGAATGGCCGTTCAGAGGGAAGCAATCCAAGTAAATGATTTAGGCACGGTCGACTGCGTGCCGAGAGTAGTTGTTCCGGAAATTTACCTCCAAACCCCTTCCGAACTACTCAAACAATTGGGAAGTCCTTGGGTTATGTCGACGCTTCGTTAACGCCCAACCAATCCCCCCTGAGGTTTCCAAGGCCCAACTATCATGCATTTAGGTTGATGATAGAAATTGTGAACTCGAGAGGTTTTAAGCAACTAACATACGGCTAGAAATCGAATACTTGGGTACAAAAATTTGATATTTGAACTTGGGATATAAGAGTTTTTATTTGGATCATCATATTAGCTTAAAAAGTCATGGAATATGATTTTAAGAAGTTGTTTTGGTGAAGAATGTTAAGTTGTTTTGTTGCGGCAGTGGATTTCTTGGCCATTTTAAAAATATATTCCAATAAGTTAAAATTGGTAATTTGATTCTATGACTATCTAGACTCAACAGGCTTTCCAATGGTGGTTTTAGATTGAAAATTTGATGAACAGTTTTTCAGTTATAAAATTTTTAAGTTGACCCAAAGTTCTGCAGTAAACCATAGTTAGTTTGGTGGGTTGGATTTCTAAAATGTTTCTAGATGTTTTTCTCCATATTTTTTAGTGTTGTTTGAGCCTATCACTATCTACACCTAACAAGGTTTCTAACTATTCATTTTGGGGCTGATTTAGCAAAAGGAAAGTTTGGTTTTAAGGTTTTGAAAATGAAGGAAGTGTCAAAACTTACTCTAGTAGCTCCCTTGCTCCCCAGGTAACCTGGCAAGCTAGGTTTTAGAGGTATTTTTGGTCATTTTTCTCCATGATTTTGAGTGATTCTTGACCCTAACACTAACTAAACTTGATAAGGTTTCAAGTGGTGTCATTTATAGATTTTTTGGATGTGAGTATGTCGAGTTTCAAATTTTTGAAATGGAGAGTATGACAGAGGCTTCCCCTGTTCCTGATTGAAGTGGCAGATTACATTCAAATGGATTTATCTACCATTTCCCTCATTGTTTTTAGGTGATTTTTTATCCTAACAATATCTAGACTCGATGAGGTTTCCAATGGTACCTTATATGAAATTTTTGGAATAGTCTAAGTAAGGTTTTCAAATTTTTTAAAGTGACATGTGCGCACTGGCAGTGGTCCTTCATGCAAAAGCTCAATCAAGCTCAACCAATAATCAACATAAGAGTTCACCATATAGATCAAACCAAGTAAAACATTATAAACAACTAAGGATCATATCACCAAGCTCATAATGAATGGAGTTTTTTAAAACAAAGAACCATGAATCATGGGTTGACAACACAAGGTAGGGATTATTATGATCTTTACCTTTATTGCTATCCAAATTTCCAAGGGTTTCAAGAATTTCCTTCAAGCTTTAAGTAGCTCCTAACAATCAAAGGAAGAACTACTTAGAACTCACTTAAACATAAACTAATATCTACTCAAAACTCAACTCAAACTTACCAAACTTAGTGATCAAACCAAGAGGACAGGTCTCTTATCAATTCCCTTCAAATTGTTTGATGAAAATATGGACGAAAGTTGGAAGAAAATTTGTTCTCTCTCACTCCCTCAACTCTCGGCCAAGTGAAGAAAAGGAAGACAAAGTGTAATTTTTTCTTCTCTCACTCCTTGTATATATACATACATAAGGGATATATGGCAATAGTGAATATATGGCATTAAATGTCGAAAATAATGGTGTAGGGTGACAAAGTGTAGTGAGCTAGCACTAAATGATGGACTATATTGGGAGTTATCTCTTTTCTCTTTCATCACATGCTCTTATATTTTAATTTTGTTTTCACCTAGTGGAGGGGTGTGTGTGTGTGTGTGGCTGAGTTGGGGCTGCATTTTCTTCCTTTTTTTTTTTCAAAAATTAGAAATGGACTTGGACTTTTAAAATTTGATAAAGTCTTTGGACTTCAATTCTTGGGTCAATTATGCACTTATTTGGGCTTGAAATAATATTTTTGGGCTATATTTGGTTGAAATAAAATTTTTGAGTACTAAATCGAAATATTTTCATCATTTTAAAATTTTTTGGACAACAACGATTAAAGTCGATTAAAACGGCATTAGGTTTTATATTTTGAAACTAAGGGTTTAAAAATAATATTATAGAAGTTTTTGGGCCTAAATAAAATATTTTTGAAGTTAATAAGGTATTTTTAATAAATGTGGGCCAAAAGAATTTTTTTTTTTAAAACGAAATTTCTTTGCCGAGAAAATTCGGCTATAGAGAAAATTAGAAAATTTTTGAATTAAAAGACGAATAAATTTTCGGATGAAAAGAAAATTATTTAATTAAGATTAAGGAAATTCTCGGATTGTCACATCCCACACCATGTAAACCATAGGATTAAAACAGGAATCAAGTTCATAATATGTAGACCAGAAGCTGCCCTTTGTTTCTGAGCTGCCAAAATAAAATGCATTTCATTAGAACCTGAGTGCATGACATCAAAGAGATACTTAAAGTAACTCCAAACTTCCTTAGCTAAGGCCCTATGAAAAATAGGTGCTGGAAGGTCTCCCAGCCCCACAATAGTAGCAATTGGAGACTAGCACAACTCCTCTTCTCTATAATACATCATCAATAAAGGTCCATTTGGAAAGCATCCTTAAACCAAACACTAATATAGTTGGTATAAGGCATCTGTTCTGGCACATCTTGAATAAGGGGTTTGGGGACTTCTTTTCTTTAAACATTTCCCAAGCACTATTGAATGAAAACCTGCCATGAGAAGAGAGCCTCCAGATTTGAAGAAGAAAGCTCTGACCAGAACATGGAACAGAACAAACATACGCAACAATGCTATCAGGTAATACCTTACAAGCTTCTATCCATCCCAATCCCCTTCATTCCATAATTTAAATAAACAAACATTGGACTTAACGCTTGGTTTGAAGATAGACAGAGGCTCCTCATCCAACCACCTATAATGCCAAAAAGATAAGCTCTTATTTCCAACAATCCAATAAATAATAAGCTTAGCCACAAGTCCGATTTTGCACAGGCATTTCCAAATACAAGAATCATATGGAGAAACCTTAAACAGCATAGGATGTAACCTTCTAAAATACTTAAAATATATGGACCATAAAGAACTCTTAAACGGGAACCTCTACTATAACTTTACTTCAAATGTTGAGATAGTATCATTCATACTCCTGGTTCGTATTTCACCTTCATCATGAGAAAAATATAGTTTAGCCTAAGATGCTCAGTGTATCTTCCTTTTAACATTAGTGGAGCTCACAAACATCGGTTAAACAGCCTCTCCATAGCCAAAATAATATTCTTTTGTGGTGTAGAACCTAAAACATATAGTGTTGTAGAGCATAAGGTGCTTTTAATGAGGATAAGCCTACCTCTTGTAGATAGAAGATGATGATTCCAGCCTTGGGGCTTATTTCTGATTTTAGCCAAAACCCTCTCTACATATCAGATGTCTGATTACCCTCATACTTATGCAAACATGTCATAAACAATTGAAGCCCAGTTTCAGATGCTTGAGTAAAAATTATCATGTCATCCACATTTGCCAAATGAGTTATTCTTGCCTCATTTCTAATATCAAAATACAAACAAGGATTTGTTTCAAATAGGCGATCAAGGTATATTGAAAGCACATCCGCAGCTAAAACAAAAAGTACAAGGGAAATGGGATTTCCCTGTCTTAGTCCTTTTTCAGATTGAAAATATCTAGCAAGCCCTCCATGAATCAAGATAGAGAACAGACAATTAGAAATGATATTAAAAATCACAGTGATCCATTTTGTTGAAAACCCATATTTTCTTAGCACAGTCAACAAAAAATCCCACTTCATCCTATCATAGGCCTTCTGCATGTCAAGCTTCAACAAAACATTGCTATCTGATCTTCCTAGATCATGTATTAGCACCTAAGCCAACAAGAAGTTATCACTTAGAAGCCTTCTTGGAATAAAACCACTTTGTGATGTAGAGACCAATTAGGGAACCATTGACTTAACCTACTGCACACAGCTTAGACATTATCTTTGAAGTAGTGCTGCATAAGCTAATTGGTCTATAATCTTTCCATGCCTTAGGGCCGAGATCGTAGGGATGAGAAAAACTACTATAGAAGTGAAACCTCTTAGCATTGCGATCCGACTAAAGAATTCTCCACTGTTTTCATGATATTTGGAGAAATAACCTCCTAGCATAACTAAAAGAACTTCAAACCAAAACCATCTGAACCTCTTACACTCCTTGGATTAATGTCAAATACAATTTGCTTAACCTCATCTATGTCAAGCAAAGAACATAAGGCATTGCAATCTTCAGAAGTCAAAACTGTAGGAATAAGCTCAAGATCAGGCTCATTAAAGGTGATTGAACATCTAAAGAAAAAAGGCTCTAAAATACTTGACAACTGAAGTTTTTATAAGAGCAGGGTCATTCAATGTAACTTTATTGTCTACAATTTGAAAAATTTGTGACTTTAACCTCCTTTGTTTGGCCATATTGTGGAAACAATGTGAGTTTCTTTCCCCATCCTCCAACCATTTACAAAAGAACTCTTTTATCTCCAAGAAACTTTCTCCATAGCTAGAGCAAGCATTGCACCTCTTCATTTCTAAAAGATTAGCTAGAGAGTGATCACCATCATAACAAACCTCAACAGCAGCTCTATCTTTAGCAACTTTGACCTTCTTAGACACATTTCTAAAAGCTTTCTTGTTCCATTTTGTGAGCATTTTCTTCAGTATAATTTACTTGAGAAACAATTTTATCATACTAGAGGCTACAAAAAGATAATTCCAACTCTTCCTTACCACATCTAGAAAGCCATGGTGCCTTATCCACATGTTTTGAAATATAAAGCTAAAAGGGGCTTTTATAGAACTTAACTTAAAAGATAATAGTAACCCATGATGGTTTGATACATTTCTAGATATATGCTGCACTCTTTTCTGGGAGAAAACATTGGGCAAAGCTGATGACAGAAAAACTTTACCCAATCTTTCCCAAGTGGTATGATTAGTCCAGGTATGTAGGAAGCCCTCAAAGCCACCATCCACCAAGTCACAATACATTACCATATCATTAAACTCTTCTATATCAGTAAGAATGAGTAGGGTCCTTTTTTTTTAGATGCATCCGAAATAATGTTAAAGTCTCCTGCAACAAACCATGGAATAGTGTGCTATGCAATAGACTTCAAATCACTCCAGAAAGGCCTTATTCCAATCTTAGTACATTGTGCATAAATAATAGAAATCATGATAGGTATTGGCAAACAGGGTAGACTTGATCTCCATATGCAGCAGTTGAAGTGTGCTTAAAGAACCATATATGATTAGAGCAATTATTGACAACATAACTAAAACCCAACTTTATTGTGAAACAGTTTTTATCCAACTAAACTTTAGGCTCCAGAATAGTTAGCAATCGAATTTTATACTCCCTAACAAGTTGGTGAACCATTGTTTGAGAGGGCTAGTTCCCAAGCCCTTTATATTCCAAATGAGATAATTTGCCATTTCTTTCTAGTCCTCGTGACCACTTATTTCTTTCCTTGATAAGATTTAAGTAAGGCTTCCAATAGCTGATCTTAAAGGTGGAGGATCCTTAGTAGGAGGGCTATGGACAGAACCAAAATCATCATAATCACCAGAATTTGCATAAGCTAATTGTGTTAGGTCATACTCCTGCTTCATAGTCTTATTATCTTTCCCAACATATGGTGTAATGTGTAAGGCACCAAAGGAGTTTCTCATAGAGACCAGTCCAAGCGCATCCACAAGCTCATATTTTTCCTCTGTATGAATGCCACTGGGGCCAACATCATTAGGAGCAGGGGAAGAAGCCTTCTCAAGAGCCTTACCTTTGTTAATATCTTTTGTAGAAGGAAATATTTTTTCAAGATTCGTACGGGGCTTAGGGCTAACGTTCTTAATATAACAAGAGCTCTTCTCATGGCCAAGATAATGACTAATGGGCATAGTATTGGGGCACCTTCTCATAAACAATAGGAATCATCAAAGTTTCACCAACAGTAGCGACACAATTTTCAAAAGAAGGCTTATTTTTCAAATCAATTTCAATACAAACTCTTGCAAAATTAATACGAGACAAGGATTTTGTTGCATCATCAATTTTCAAAAGGTCACCAATCAACCCACCGATGGTGAATAAAACACACTTATCAAATAAGTGAATGCGCAATCCAGAAATCCTCACCCAAATTGGAGCAATTGATGGTTCTTACTTGACATTAAACGATTGAGTTCGCTTGAAGATTCTCATGTCTCTTCTCAACCAAATCTTCACAAAATCCGTTGCATTATCCAAGAAGATTAAATTATGACACCGATGAAAAAATTGAACTCATACCGAGGTGTATACAAATAAATCAAATGTTGTTTGATAGATGCAAATTGTGGCCTCCCAAAGGAAAATGTTCCCACCAAAGTAAATTGGAAAGGAATTGACAATTTTTGCACATTTGATTCAGAGAAAATAGCTGCTGAAGCCCTTTACAATGATTGAGATTACCAATTTTGGACGACTCAGGGTTAAGAAAATTGGAATTAAGTCGACAAGAAACCCCCTATCAAACTGTATCAACAAAGCTTTTCACCAAAGGAGCTTCATTTGTAGGTTGCTCTAACGGAGTAGGGATGGAGCTTGAAGGTGGAGTAATATCCTTTTCCACAGTCAATGGAAGTGGGCTCTGCACATCAGAGACACAATAGGTTTTGTTGTAGTCGAAGATAGAGAACAAACCTTCGTATCCTTCGAAATTTGTGAAACCATTAAATCCCCAAACAAGAAAATTGTTGGTTTTTGACAGTGATACAGAAACACCAAAGAACCACCGATAATAAAAAATCAATGAGTAGTAAACCCCAGTTAACAATCGAGAAGGGTGAGGATCTAAAATAATCAGCAATTACACATACATCACTTAAAAAACATGCATTCAATCAAGGATTGATTAGAAATACATCAATACATGCATTGCGTTCAAAATAAAATATATTCTTTAAGCAAAAGTTTTGCAATAATGCATTCTTAGTGCAACTTGAAACAACCAACAACCTACATAACATAAACAAAATCAAAACAACCTATATAACACGAATAAAAATTAAAATGCTGTAATAATATAATTAACAACTAAAGTAGTTAATGTAACATAACCAAAAAAATTAATTAAGAAATTATGTGCCATCCTCCTTTGCTTCATCTTACTTAAACAAAAGATTCTTCTTTCCAAAAATTTCTCTCCTGCAGATGATATATGAAAGCATCCAAATGCATCTATAATTATATTAACATGAAAACACATATTAAATAAATATAAAATATAATTAATTATTTATTTCCTAGACTATACAACATACGCTACTTAAGTTAATCAAAATAGTACCTGAAGATATAATGTGTATATATATATATATATATTATAGAATGAAGTAAAAACATTTTTAAAATTTGTCGTTGTAGCCTAATGAATCTCGAACTCAGCAAGGAGTTGATTTTCATTTGTATCTTTTCAGTTTCGTGGCTCTTCATTTGTGTCTTTTGCTCTTCCATCAGGTCTTTCCTATTTCAATATGGCAAAAGACAAATTGAAATGTTGGGTCTGTGACTATAGTGGGGACTATGATCATGATGGCTTTGTAATGGTGCGTAACTGGGTTTTTGGATTTGTCGAGTGAATGATAATGAAGGAAGAAGGAATAATGTTGGTTTTTTTTTAAGAGACTAAATGAGAATTAATGGTGGTGTTGTTGCAATGGTAACGGGCCTATAATAATTTCGATGCTAATAGCATCAATGCAGTGGGATGAGGGTGGTGGCTATAGGCACTAACGAGCATGGTACGAGTTATGTGAGATGAATGGCAACATAGGTCTGTGGTGAATAAGAAAAGGGAAAAAAAGGGAAAAGGACAAAGGAAAATAAAAAAGAAAGAAAATAAAGAGGAAAGAAGGTGGTTTTAAGTGTTTTGTGTTAGGATAGAAGAGTTTTAATAGTTAGGACCACATAGTATTTGGTAGTAGGATGAGCAAGCAAAAAGAAAAAGAAATAAAAAATACAATTATTTTTTTATTTTTCAACTAAAGTACATAGGTAAACTTCTATTAAGGAATTCAAATTAGAAAATGATGGGTGGGGACTCAACTTAAACAGAAAAGAAGGTTTGGGGACTCAACTTCTAATTTATATTTGTTTTTGTTTCTAGATTTCAAAAAATTTTATGTAGGTCTCCAAGCAATGTAAAAGACAAAAAAAAAAAAAAAAAAAAAAAAAAAAAAAAAAAAAAATTACAGCTGCACTACTTGACATTAGATGACATCACAACAACCACCCTCAGTTTTTTCAACTTACAAAAAATCATCCTCGAAGATCTTATAGCATTAAAATTAAGTGTAAATTATAGCCATGTCCCCTGAGTTTAGGTGAAATTACAATGACCACCCCTAGAATTTTTTAAATTACAAAAACTACCTTTGAAACCCTAACAGTGTCAAGTTATTAACAACAGTTGCTGATGTGACCTTAGTTTCGAATTTAATTCCCAGACTACCCTCAGGGGTAGTTTTTGTAATATAAATAATGTTTTAGGTTAGTTTTTTTAATACTTTTGAAAATTTGACGCCACAAGTGGTATAGTATTTGAAGCCCTAAGCACACAACAAATTATGGAGGGTTTCAGAAACTAAGGGAAGGAGAATGAGCCAATGAATTAGGGGATGGCCTTTGGTATTGTGTATATTTCATTGTAAAAATTCTATTAATAATCTAACACTGCTAGGGTTTTAATGGTAGTTTTTGTAATTTAAAAAATTTTAGAGGTAATTGTTGTAATTTCACCTAAGCTCAGGGGTTGTGGCTGTAATTTACCCATTTTCTTAATTCCCACTAATAAGGGTATCTAGACATTTTAAACATGGCATCACATTCCGCTAACGGAATATGATTTCAAGGGTAAAGTAATTTGAAAAATTTTAGGGATGGTTATTGTAGTTTCACATAAACGCAGGGGATGTAGTTGTAATTTATTCCAAAATTAATAGAAGTTAATAAAGGAAAATATATGCATCGTATTTGTTGGAAGAGTAAAATTCATTTCAAGGGTGGTTTTTATAATTTGTATACACTAATGGGTGGTTGTAATTTTGCCTAATATAAGGGATTTTGTTGTAATTTACCCTAATTTTTTTCTGATAAACAATATGACATGAGTGTAATTTGGATAATTTTCAATAGTTCGCCAACTTAAATAGACTGACGTTACTTTAGGGGTGATTTTTGTAATTTGAAAAAATTGAGGGCTGGTTATTATAATTTTGCCTAATGTCAAGGGGTCGACTGTAATTTATCCAAAAAAACCATTAGTTAAAAGTTGAAAAAGTGAACTACATTGTGGAAAATAATTTTTTGACCATGTTGATCAACCATATCTTGTGTTTTTAATTCCATATACCCTATTTACTATTCCATTTTTGGATTTGGCATGGCAAGAATACTTTTTAATTATTAATAACATAAAATGAAGTAGAATTTATTGTCATAGTTTCTATCCATCTGCACACATTATGAAAATTATTTTTTGTTAAATTCTCATGATTCATTCCATTTTTTTCGCTTTTAATCATGGTCATTTTTTGTCTTTTATTGAACGGCCACAATTTTTCCTTTGAATTATAAATAGTTGATTTTATGCCAACATTTTCATCTTGCTTGGAAAAAGAAAATAACGAAAGGAAAAGCAAGTGCAAATTTTAGCCTTATTAGGTTCCAATGGCAGGCATAATTAAGGTTCTTTGTATAATTTTCTTTTTGACATTGATGAACCAAGGTATGCCATGTTTTTACTTTCAAATAAATTATGTATTTTACATATATATTTCTCTAGAGGATAATTCATATGTAGAATTAGACTGAGAAGTGGTCATTTCAAAGTTCATCCTGAATCTTATACGTAATATAGTATATCATCAAGAACATTTATTTCTTAGGGAATTCTAATCTCTGCATTAATTGCTTTATAATTTTTATTCTTGGATTCTAGTGACATTTTCCTTAAATATTTTCTCCAATGCATATTAGAATTCACTATTCAATTTTCAAGACAAATAGGAAAAATCACCTCTACACTAATAAAATAAAAGCTGGGTTTTCATGGATGTATGTTTACAGGAATACATTCATATTTAATGATTTTTTTTTTGGTATTTTGCAGGTAATAATCATATTTTTATTGAGGGAGCATTGACTTGTTGCCATGACAATCACATTGGACGTTGTGAACCTAGATCAGATGATCCAAAGTGCGATGCTATGTGCAAAGAAGGTTGCACTAAAGGAGGCTTTTGCAAAGTTTTCCATCATGCAAAGCCCAACCATTACTGTCATTGCTATTGTTGATCTTGATACACGCTACATATATATATATATATATATATATGTTTACACGTATATAGTACATATGCATTGATGAATATAAAACTTAATTATTCTCCCAAAGCTAATCGAATATAATTAATATCCATAATTTTGCTATTTTATGAGTGGTTCGCGTGCTATCATAAAAATTTCACTTGAGAGTTTCAATGGCATTTTTTTCAGCTTATGTGCATGGTTATGAGAACAACTAATCTGGTTTATATTAGTTCAATGAAAATAATTTATACAATCAACGTGGTGGTGGTGGTGGTGGTTGTACAATTTAATGATAGTAACCGATTACATCTTCATACAATTAGTCATAAATGATCAAATTTAATTTGATCAATAGTTTTCAACAACATATAGTAATACATACTAAAATATTAAGATATAGCAAGAGTATATGTTACGAAAATTTCATACTCAGCTCCAAAACATAGTAATTAATAACTCAATTATGTCAAGCATACATACATGTAATACAAATAAAGATGTAGAAAATAAATTGGACCTATATATTTATACCTAATTTCTAAAACCAGCATCATATCCTTTCCTTTACAATTTTATAAGAAAAGACGAAAATTTGTTAAAATTTTTCTATGACAACAAAATTTGCAGTGTTTTGTAATATATGGCCACCTTCTCAACGCAACGGCCCAAAATAAAATTAACCAAGGTCAAATACAAAACAGCCAGCGCATATGTATAAATAGCATTAGTTAAAGAGGGTCACTTTTCCAACAATTATTTAAATTGAACAACGTCAAAAAGCCCAAAATCTTTAGGTTGGGCTCACTAATTTTGAAGCCCAAAACCTAAAAATAAATTCTTTTAAGAAATCAAAACTTTTACTTGGTCAAGGTAATAGATAAGGACACAATTAATGGGATCATGGAAGTAGTAGAGTAGTCGCTAAACACTTTGTAACAATCCGAAAATTTCCCTGGTCAAGATTTTAACTTTCTGTTTTTCAAACGATAACTCTTTTTTAAAATTGCAAAAATTGTTTTATCATCAAAATAATTTCTTTACATCCGAAAATTTTTTCAAGCATTCAAAACTTCGTCTGCGCACTGTTTTGGCCCAAAACTTGGCCCAATTATACTCAATTTTTAGCCCACCATCTTGTAAGCCCAAATCAACATTTTTCAAAAATAAATAAATAAATAAAAATCTAGAAATCAATCCAGCCGGATTGATATCCCCCATTTTGGGGAGATATGTTTATTTTTTTAATTTAAAAAATTTCCTAGCCTAGTTTAATGGCATGTGGAAATATATGCATTACATATATATGTAAAAATTGAAGACTTGTCTTCAAGACTTAAATATCTTTTATCTATAAATATGATTAATGAAGGCAAGACATTCTTGCTTCTTCCATTTCCATTCTTCCATCTTCTTCTCAGCAAACCCACATATATGTATATTCACTTATAAATATTTCTCTTAAAGAAATCAAAAACGGGAAAATAAGGAAAACACTTCTTAAGACCTAGTTGGTAAGTTTGGAACTCGATTGTATAAGTAAGTTCTATGGTTTTTCCTTGGTCTTTGAGTGATTATCCTTGCATCCATGATTGATCATTTTTGTTCCATTGGTATAATTATAATATGAGCACATATGTGATATTCT
This sequence comes from Handroanthus guayacan, assembly GCA_014898755.1. Lineage (NCBI taxonomy): Eukaryota > Viridiplantae > Streptophyta > Magnoliopsida > Lamiales > Bignoniaceae > Handroanthus > Handroanthus guayacan. Next base: position 208,998 of record JACFYI010001782.1, read on the forward strand.
TGTTTGATCTTTATGTTCATAAGCTCAAAATCCTTGAACTGGAAACCAATGGAACCTTGAATATCCTTGATGCAATTATCTTGGCTTGGGAGAGGATTTGGACCATAGACAATGGAAAAATCTAATCATATATTTGGTCTTATGACACTTTTACATAAAATTTGAAAAATTGAAATTTGTGGTTTGGATTTTAAAGAAAAATGGTTAAACAACGTTGCTGGAAAAATCAAATTTCAAAACGAGAAAAAAAAGAAAAATTCACTGTTTATGGGTTAATGTTCATGCGTAATCGCCCATGAACAATGCATGGATGCGCCCAAGGTAGTAGCCTCGGGCCGTTCTATGCATTCGCGACCGAGGCAGTCTCCAAAAATTTATTTTTGACTTCTTTTGCTATTTTAAGTCCATTTTTAACCTCTTTTCAATATTTTAAAATTTTCAAAACGACTTTTCCTAAGTTCAAAGTCCAATCCTAACCGTTCATTGAATTCGTTCGTTATTTGAATATGTGATCGGATTGAAGTTATATGTTTGAATATGTACGTCCGTTCTAAACCTATATGCATGTTCGTTGGGCCCTAAAAAATTTTCAGGTGGATTCGAATTAGGCGATATTGAATCGTTAATGTAAATCCCTAAAAATTCCTATTCGTTGGGTAGCCCGGAGGAATCCTAGAGTTAGAATTCCAAAAAGCTATTTTGAGATACGCGGTCGACCATGCTTCAAAGTTCGTTCGTGCTACTCGAGTGAGCAAATTTGGAGGGATAAGGTATGTGTATATTTTTGTTGAAGTTACAAGGGTAACAGATCCACCAAATATTAGTTTCAGCCTTATATGTTTTATCGACATGAATGTAATAATGATATGAGCTATTTGTTTTGTATGTCTGCATTTATTATTTCAATTCGTTGTATATCACATTCATGGTTTGATTCTTGTTATGATCATTTGTTAAATTCTTGCCTCCTTCATCATATCATCCATCTTTTTTATGCCATAAGGCTTGCTAGGTCGGTGGACTTATGATTCCAAAATTATCATGTAGGTTATTACCTTTGAATTATTGAAAGTCAGATCGAGCTTCTGTTAGCATTTTGTATTTGGATTATGTAAATGTTAATGTGTTAGCTAAGTTGAACTTGTTTGGAACTTTAGATATGATTAGCTTGTATTATGGTCTCTCATGATGTAATTTTGGGAAAAAAAATATTGGCTTGTAAAGTTACGAAATATTTTGGGATCTTAAGTTATGATTGCGATTTGAATTTTCTATTTATGGTTTTTAGTTAGTTTTGTCCATAAGTAACATTCCGGGCCTAAGGACGAATTCTCTCGTACTCCGGGGCTCTACGCACTTAGTGGGAGGGGTAACTCCAAATTGCAAATTTAAACATGAGTTTAAGAGGAGATTAATAGACCATTCTTTTCTGAGTGAATAAATGAGAGGGGGGAGGAAAACTTTTATTTTTCTGTATATGTCACTTAGCGCCATTTATGGGAAACATTTGAGTCGGACATGAGGATTTTTCATGGCAAGAAAGAGATTACAAAATATTGAGTAAAGGGGAGGAAAGTCTAGTTTTTCCAAAGCCTATCCTTGGATAGCCGACTCAAAACTAAACCTTGAACTTCAGCCACCTCAAATTCAAGTTAATATTGCTCAACTCATTATGCTAATTGTTGCTATGGTGATTGCTATGTTGGTAGGACAGAGAATCTTTTTGCAGTGTGTTGTATAAAACTAAGAAGAATGCCCCAGGTCTTCCTAGGATGTCTAGAACGAGATCAATAGATATCCACCACTTGTTAGCCATTTTAGGCAAGGGGTGCACGTGGAGAAAAAAGTGCACAAAAGCTATTTGTCAGTAGGCCTTGGCAGGAATGCTAATAATGTAGGTCCACAGCAGGATTTTAATACTAAAATGAAAGGATAAGGAAAGAAATAGAGGGGTTTAGGTGTGTGCTGAAACGTGATGCAAAGGTAATCCCCGAGTATGTGGCATTTGATGAAGAAATTTTGGCAGAGCCAATCCTTAGTAATTTTCAAGCCACAGGCATTCCGAGCCATACTGGCATTAGATCCAGCTAAGCATTTATTCAAATTCTAGAACATCATAGTGTTGTACCAGTACATTAACAAGCTGAAATGTTGTGCCTTCGTTATGATACTTGGGGAGTCATCATGATTATGGTTCAGTCAACTCCCTCCAAGTTTGATCCATTCTTTTGCCCAATTGCACAATGTATTTATGCATTAACAGGCTAGTAGTAAGCATTTTTAAAAAATATCTTCTAGTTTGTTCAATCTACAACAAAAAGGTTGAGAAACTTTGAGGAATTACATCCGTAGGTTCACAGAGATAGCTTTAGACGCATATATGGCCCATAAGAAATATCTGGCTAATGCATTTGTTATGGGATTACGAGGTAGGCCTTTCTTTCTAGTTTGGTTAAGAGGACTATGGAGGATTTTGATGAATTATTAGCTAGGGTAGAAAAGTATGTCAACTTACTAAGACAATAAAAAGAGCTGAAGTAAATGATAAAAGAAAAGATAAAATAGAAAAGAGATCTATTTAGAAAAAATCTAGAATGGAGAAGCAGGGAAAGAAATGCTATGTAGAGGTGGGGCGAATTATTGACAGAATATAGGAAAGGAGTCTTTTGATCGGAAGGACACTCAGCCTAAGGAAGAAAACACAAGTTACCAAACCTGTGGATGATTTTTTAAATGTTGATTTGATTCCAAAAAAGAAGGACACTTGCACTTAGATTAGAAGCCCGTTGTATAAAACAAGATTGGCATAATTACTTGATTATTTACGTGGTAATATTGATGTGCTTGCTCTTTTATTGCAGGATCTCTAAGGCATCGATCCTACAGTTAAGGTAAACCAGCTAAATGTCAATCCAGTATCTAGATCAATTAAAAAAAGGCATTTGTCCTTGAAAAAGATGCCATCATAAGAGAAAAAGTGAAGAAGCTGCTAGATGCTGGGCACATTATCGAAATCTATTCTTCCGAATTACTATCCAAGTGGTGCTGGTACCAAAGAACTTAGGAAAATTGCACATGTCCATTGATTTTCATGATCTAAATAGAGCCTACCAGAGGATTTCTATACTCTCCCGTAAATAGACCAATGATGTTAAGGTATGAGTTGCTCAGCATTATGGATGTAGCACAAGGTTACCACCAAATACGTTTACATCCTAACAATAAAAAAAAGGTTAGCTTTGTAACATCCTAAGGCACTTATTGTTAATGCTATAATGCCATTTGGTTTGGAAAATATAGGAGCAACATGCCAGAGATTGGTGGATTGACTGTTTAAAAATTGATTCGTAGCATAGAGGTTTATGTTGGTGACCTGCTGGTGAAAAGAACATATGTTGATGACCATATCTCAAACTTGGAACCTTCCATACTTTAAGACAATTCAAGATGAAGCACAATCTTAGAAAGTGTGCATTTGTGGTCTAATCTAGAAATTTCCTAGGATTTATGGCAATGTAAAAAGGGATTGAGCCAATCCCGTGAAGATTGAAGCAATCTAGAACATTTCCCGCTAAAAGTATTAGGGAAATGCAAAGATAGATTAGATATTTGGCTATATTGAATCAATTCATCTTGAAATCTGCTAAGTAGAGCTTGCCCTTCTTTTAGATGTTACGAATGAATGGAAGGTTTGAATGGGCAGACGAAGCTCAGAAAGCTTTTATAAGTCTAAAGGAATATCAAGGACAATTTTCGTTCTAGACCACACTTAGACTAGGGGAGTATCTTTACATTTACTTGTCTATATCTGAACACGCAGTAAGCGCAATGCTAATAAGGGAGGATAGGAACATCGTGTCTACTTGTAAGTCCGGGAAGGTAAGATATAGCAAAAAAATTCTTCAAATTTAATTGTGGCTACTCGAAAACTTAGCCTTATTTTCGTCTCATGTTATTACTGTGAGAATTCTTCATTTTTTGGAATAGATAATAAGTAAACTAGAAACATCCAACAGTTTCACTAGATAGGCCGTGGAGTTAGGATTGTTTGATATCAGATATGAGCTTAGGACAGCCATTAAAGTACAGATCTTGACAGATTTGACGATAGAAACAACATTAAGTGATGACTTGTGAAAGTAGTATTTGGCTTTATTTACAAATGGATCTTCTATTTCAAGTAGTAGAAAAGCTGGATTAGTCTTATTTTCTTTTGAAGGAGATGAATTGGAATTAGTTGTTAAATTTGCATTCCAATATTTAATAATGAGCCGGAGTATGAAGCATTGTTAGTATTGTGAGCAATCTCAGGAGTTGTGCTGAAAGGTTAAATATACATTCTGGCTCCTAACTAATTACTAAATGCATTGAGGGTGAATTTGAGGTAAAAGATAAAAGGATAGTTTCGTGTGTTTGAAAAGTTAAGGAGTTTGGGGAGAAATTCCTGGACATAATTATTCAAAAATTGCCAAGAAATAAAAATGTCAAAGTTAATTGTCTCGCTAACTGAGGAAGTTCTATAATTGAATTTCTTACAAATAACATCATTGCATAGGAAAAATCCTCCTCGATGGCAGATGAGTAAAGCTTAACAGTCGAAGAACAGGATGATCTGCAATATCCATAATCTGCTAATTGAAATGAGAAGATGGGGATGGCCCGAAGATGGGTACATGCTATCCACATTTTTTAGGACCAATGCTAAGATGCATTTAAGAAGAAAAAGGAAAGTACATCTTAAGAGAGATCTATGAAGGTTGTTGTGGAGGCTATATTGGGGAAATGACTTTGGTGGGAATCATTTTCAGGGAATAGTACTTCTAGCTTACAATCAAGGCAGATGCTAAAGATTTAGTCAAGAAATGCAAAAGTTGCCCATTAGATTCCTTTTCTATCTGTAAACTTGCTGAAAACATGTTGACATGATAGGACCTTACCCCTTCACGAGGTGGACAATAGATATAGTAGGACTATTTTCTATATCAATAAGACAAGAAAAAGTTTATTATAGTAGCTATTGATTACTCTACTACTTAGGTAGAGGCTAAGGCTGTCTCAAAAAGCTCCAAGAGTGAAATCATAAAGTTTCTATAAAGACTATTGTGACTAGATTTGGCATACCATAAGCATTAATTTTAGATAATGGGAGATAGTTTTAGGGTGCAAAATATGAAACTAGCATGAGGATGTAAATATAAAACAAAAAAATTAGCTTCAAAATCTGATCTGCAAATGAATGGGCAGGTTGAAATGACTAAAAAGATTATCATTTAGGGTTTAAAGACTAAGTTGGAAAAGGCTAGAATAGGATGGGTGGATGAATTACCTCGAATGCTCTGGTGGTATCACACTACTACAAAGTCATCCACCGGAGAAATACCTTTGGATTTGCTTATGGGATGAATGCCCTCACCCTTCTTGAAATTAAAGTTGAAACTCAAAGGGTTCTATCTTTCAACCTTAAAAGGAATGAAAAGCTATACTGTGAGATCCCACATCGGTTGGAAAGGAGAACGAAGCATACCTTATAAGGGTGTGGATACCTTCCCCTTGTGACGCTTTTTAAAACTATGAGGTGTGTACTGGTTTTGTCCAGGCCCCAGAGTGAACAATATCACACGCGGGTTTTCTGGGCTGTTACTTGTACAAACAGTACTTGGATCTCATAAAAGAAAAATTGTAAGAAGGCGGAGTTGAGAATTCAAAAATACATGGAAAGGATGAGGGTAGTCTTCAGCAAGAAAGTTAGGCCCAGGAGCTTTTAGGAAGGAGATTTGGTCATGAGGTTGGTAGATATTTTGAGAGAAGTACGAAAACTAGAAATGGCTTTGGAAAGGCCCTGTAAAGTAATCCTTATCGTATCTGGAGAAGCTTACATGCCCATAGGCAAGGACAGAATGATCTCAGGTTGGCCTTGGAATATTTAGTACTTGAGAAAGTTTTATGTGTGGAGGATTTCTTCCTTTATATCATCTTCTTAGTACTAATTATGTTTAAGGAAGACATTTTAATTCTAGGTTAGGATTTTCCATTTTTCCAACATTGAATTTGTTTGTTGTATTCCATTTCTTTAAAGCAATGTCAATAGACTTCCTGTTCTTCAGTAGTAAATGATGTTATTTCTACATATTGCATACATTGTACTAAACAAAGGCAATTACTTGCCCCTAGAAATCCCAAGGACTTTGGGATGAAAAATTAATCAAAACAAAGTCTTGGATGGGAAAGGCAATTACTTGCCTTAGAAAATCATGAGGAATTTGGGATGAAAACTTAATCCAAGTGAAGTTTTTGAAAAAAAAAGGCAATTACTTGTTCCTCAAAATCCTAAAGAATTTGGAATGAAAACTTAATCCAAGTGAAGCCTTGGATAAAAAAGGCAATTACTTGCCCCTGAAAATCCTAAGGGATTCGGATGAGAACTTTTTCCAAACTTGGATGAAAAATGCAATTATTTGCCCCTGGAAATCCTAAGGAATTTCGAATGAAAAATTAATCCAAGTGAAGTCTTGGATGAAAAAGGCAATTACTTGCCCATGGAGATCCTAAAGACTTTAGGACGAAAACTTAATCTAAGTAAAATCCTGCCAATGGCTTGCATCCAAAAATCTTGAAGAATTTAGTATAGAAACCCAGTCTAAGTAAATCCTAGGGTGAAGAGGTGTGAAGTTGTTTGTGAAATCCTAATTGATATGAAATCCTATGCGGAAAAGATATAAGATTACCTAAAAGTTTGAGGTAAACAACCTATGAAAGACATGAAATGGCTTGTCTCTAATATTTAAAATGAAATAGGTAAGCGAAGTATATCTTATGTGTAGGCCTATCAATGGATAGAATATTACCCAATCCATTCTCGAAGAAAACGTTAGGGACCCATACCCATTTCTTTTTTATCATACCCATAACCTGCTCATATCCATTAAATATTCTAAAGGATATGGGTAGGGTCTAGACTCATAACTTACCCATGGATATGGGCAAAGTCTATACCTATACCTAAAGATTACTCATTTATCATATCATTCAAATTTTATTAATTATTAATTAATCTAAAATTAATACTATCAAGATGAAATGTATAGCAATGAATGTTTGTATAAACTTAATACATATAAACTTAAGAAAATATATATATTAATTTTTGTGCGACAAATATACTAAACTTTTTCAGTTATGTATTTGTTTCGATTGAATATTTTTAGTTGCAAACTTGCATTAACTAATTATATATTTGCTTGATTTGAATATTTTCGTATTAAATTAAAACATATTTATTTTATATTTTTTACACATAAAAGTAGTAAATTTAAACCAATGATCAATAGATTACATGATGGAGAAGCAATTCAGTAGTAATAATTCCAGCAAAATGGGTAAATTCAAATGAAAAATTGATTTTATTGGGAATTCTTTAGAGGGTGTGCCATATATGGTTGGAAAGCTTGATGAGTCCAGTTTTAAATAAAAAAATTGATTCCCAAAAAGAAGGTCTGTAGAATAAGTTGTGGCTTCTTTATTAGGTGATGCTAGTAAGGCAATTTGGTTAAAAATATGAATATTTGAAAAAACATGAATGATTAAGGATGCTTTCATATAAGCTTGTCAAAAATATTTGAATGTCCGTTCGATCATTCACATTCATATTCGAAATTGATGGATATTATCCATATAAAAAATAGTCGTATATATCAATATTCATATTGGATAAAATTCAGAACATGGATACAATAGTATCTACACTCAAAATATCCGCATCAAAAAATTATCCACATTTTTGCACAATTTTAAACATAATTATTTATATAAATAATATAATGTATTGGTATTATATTATATATAAAAACAACATTTTAAAATTATACACTATATGTTAAAACTTTAGGCTATACAAGAATATTTGAAATGATTTTACTCATGAACTTTAATTTTTGGGCATTAATATAACAAATTCAAATATATAAAGTAACAAATTTAAATACAGGATCAAGATTGAGAATAATGAATACAACAATATCTTGATATTATATTTGTATCCTAATTATTAAAACGGATATCGGATATTCGAATATCCGATCGATATTCAACAGATGCAGGTGCGAATATTTATTTTCAGCATTCGACACAACAAAAAATCATAAAATCAGAAATGAAAAATATCCTCGCTGATCTATCGCTGAAACATGGCTGCCAAAATCACTAACGGATCAAACACCAATCAGCAACCGAAAGATTCGCTACCTAGTACGGGTCGCTGTATAATGAGAATACGAATTTCATCATTGATCCCTCGCTACTATGGCGATGGAATTCATTTGCTCATACATTCATCATTGGCATGGAAGCAGTTGTACATCATCGTTGTGTAACGACATCTCTGTTTATCTCTATTTAGTCGCTGTGCAATAGCTATAAGTCGTCTCTAGTCAGACGCCGAGGCTTTGCCGTTGTGCACCTGATAGCCATGTTTGCATCCTCATTGATTGGTCACTTTGTGGTAGCAAGCGATCATCGCCAATCTGTTGCTATGTCCTTGTTGCACTATAGCTGATAGCCACGTCGGTGTCATGGCTAATTTGTCCCTGTGTGATAAGTAAGTGTCATTGTCAATCAGTTGCTGATGCATTACGGTTCTGTTGGTGATTCATCTCCAATCCTTTGCTGATGTGTGTTTTATGTTCACTTTTTCATCGCTATTCCGTCGCTAATTCATCATTGAGTTTGACGCTAAGTGTCTGTTCATAAATTTTCATATTCAGCCCGTATTCTTTTTCCTTACTATACTCAAATATACAATCACCATGAATTCCAACAACATCAAATAAACATATAAATGTGCGTTTAGGTAAAACGTGTAACAATCTAAATGTTTGATATATTGATAGACTGTATAATATCACATATAACGTATGTAATCTAATCCAACCCTGTAGTACCATCCTCACCATTATCTTGTGTGTGGTTCTGCTGCGTAGAAGAGCTAGCCAAGCAGGCTAAAAGTAGACTTAAAGAGGATACGAACTATTGCACAGTGTTCGATATCTTGTACATCTCTTGCTTCAACTCTTCATGCTGTGACTGTTGCAATGGCTAGGTTGTGAATTAGAAGGACCTTCAATAGTAGTAGAAGAGTTAATATCAAGGGCTATGCTATGGCTAATAGCCTCTACCCATCCCTTCTTGTTTTTTCATGCTGCTTTTATCCAAATGGCATGATCAAATATCGGATATCGATTGGGATCATCCCCCTACACCCGTTCTAAACCCGCATCGAGCTTTTCCTACATTGAGAAGAAAAAGGCAATATTAGTCTGTTAAAAAAATTATAGTTTTACTTAGAAAAAAATTTAGAATTTCATTAACAATTTACTTACTATAAACTGTTGAGCATGCTAGGAAACATAGTCACTCGTACCCTTTTTTTTATGTGTACTCTCGTATAAATCTCTTATTGAAACGGGGCCCCTTTTTTCTTTCTCCTATATGTAAAGTTGTCAATATAAAAATGACTTAAACCAAGTTATAAAATGTATTAGACTGAGACTAATTCTCTTACTATCATCTCCTTCATCACCCCAAAACTCGCGAACCCTCCTGAATGCACTACAGCATCGAGAAGAGAATTGCAATTTGCTTTTGCAGAAACTAACCTTCTTTGAAATTTTTTGCTGAGCCAATAGTCAACAAGACGATTTTGTACATCGACCTGAATCTCTATTGGAGGCTTGTTTCTAGTTTGAGCGATGTCTTTTGCATTATTATCTTTGAGGTCTTTCTTCCTTACATCACACATGTTATCTGAATACCTCTCTCGACACATTGTATACCATACATTTCTCCCTAGCACCTCTTCCTTAGGGTACTTGAATTTGTATCTAAACTATAAAAAAATATTTATAATAAGTAATTTTCAAAATCATTTTTCAATACTTATATTCATTAATCGAAATACTTGCCTTGAATTCAACAAACAAAATATCCTTCATTTCAGAAGAATATCCCTTCCAAATTGAAACATAACAAGGCATACGGTTAATTACTTCCTTCATGATCCTATTTGTAATATTGGATAGTCTAAGTCTCTTCCTAAAAGATAAAGATAACTAGTTAAAAGCAAAAAAATAAAATAAAATAAAATAAATTAAATTAATAAAAATAATAAATAATGTGCAGAAATTGCATTAATTAGCTCACATTCCTGGCCTTTCAATCCAAATCTCCTCTCTCAAATCAACCGGTGCATGCGATGGCTTATTTGAATTTACATTGTGAAAGTAATTCAAATTTTAAGATATAATTAAGATGTTTAGAGAAAGTCAAATCCAATTATTTGTTTCTTCAACAGATATTTAAATAGTTAAGTGACATAAAATTCAAAACAAAATAAATAATATTTGGATAAAATTCAAATGTAAAAATAGAAGATCATGTAAATCTATAAAAGTAAATTTGATAAGCTATGTAAGTACCGTGCTAGGAAGATAAATTACCGAAAGGTGTAGATGGGGTACCTGGGTAGGTAGAGACATCGATGGTCCTCTGTCATAGTCTCAAGTTTGGGGCATCAAACTCCTGGTGTATATCTGTAATGAGGAACAAATAAATCAAACTTTAATATAGCTAGATAAACTTGTAATAAAATAAATGCAATAATAGGTTTCACCTACCTCTAGAGTCCTACAAGCCATGGCCGCCACTTCCTCTGTCGCTAGGAGTACGACTATTAATGATTTTACCACCCCTACCTATGCTTCTCACCATCGATGTCTGCGAAATGAATTTACATAAATATATAAATATATAGTATTTATATATAGTGCTTAGTATTTATAAGATACACAAAGTAAAATATCTATATATATGACATATACGATAACTTATTTAGTTTCTGATTCCGACTCAAGTTCTTCTACGTTGTCCTCATCTATGAAACTATCATTATCATCATCGGTGTCCTCTCCTTCACTAACTAGGAGCTCGATAGATCTAATGGGATGTGTATATCACTTTTTGGAATTTCAGTCATTGGAGCATTTTCATCACGCAATTGCATATCTTCATCATGAGTTGTGGAACGATAAAGTATTTCTGATAATTCAATTTCTTGATAGTAATCATTGGTTTGTAAGTCGCTTTGAACTTCGTCGATCAGTGTTTCTATCTCAAGCAATCTTGCCCTGACCTTACACGCTGCCCACCACTCACCACTACCTTTCACACGGCTACTCGGATACTTTGTATAATATACCTATTGTACTTATTCAGCTAATATAGATGGTTTATAAGCTTGTCGTCTCAATCTATGCTTGACATCTATTGCTTTGTATTGGTCATCATATCTAATCCCACTAACGAGATCAAACCAATGGCAACGAAGAAAAAAGACATTGCCCCATTGACCAACATAAACTAACTTCAAAATCTCTTTTATAATCCTATAATAGTCCAATTCCTTTTCACTATATAGGATGTCTCGATAGCAATCTCTATTGTTCATAGTAGTTTTATACTTTCCATAATCCCTGGTGTGGAATCTGTAACCATTAACCATAATGTCACCATACGATTTTACGGATTTTAAAAGATCATAACTCAAATATCTAATTTTGATATCATCAATCGCACCATCCTCCACTTATTTTTTTAGCCATCGGCAGAAGTCTCTAACTTGCTTTTTTAGCCACTGATAGAAGTCTCCATCTCGACGTCTTAGTATCTCATCATCTATGATATTGGGTTTTGTGCTTTTTATAGAATTTTCGAATCATCTAGAAATTAGAAGAATTGAGATTCGAAGACGATGAATTTCGATTATATAGAAGGTATAGAATATTAAACTTGTCAGAAAGTTGGAAAGTGGCTCAACTTACTCGATATATGGCTCAAGTTTGATGTAGTTTACAAGAACATATGTATGAATAATGTGAAGATCGTTATCTCTCAAATAGTATTTACGCCATTCTCCAAATGGGCAACATGGATGTCGGAAAATAGATAAGCAATTACAATTTGAAACTTTCCCACCATCATCATTTCTAGGTACCTGAGTATGCCTCATTTGAAGGTGAGCCTCAAAATACAAAGAGACAAAATTTGAAATTTTTTCCACTATGTATGATTCGCATCTAGACCCCTCAACCTTTGCCTTGTTCCTGACTTTCATTTTTAAAAACAACATACACCTTTCAAAAGGATACATCTACCTATATTGAACAGGGCCCCAACTTTAGCTTCACAAAGTAAATGCATGCGAAGATATTCTATAATATCGAAAAATGCTGGAGGAAAATTTTTTTCCAACTTGCAAATTGTATCTAGAATCGACAACTCTGCATTCTCCATGGCCGATGCTCTTATATTTGATGCACAAAGTTCTTGAAAAAACAAACTAAGCTCAGTTGATGGTCCCCATATTGGCTTTGATAAAACGTCTCGAAATGTCAAAGGCACTAGTCATTGCATAAATACATGGCAATTGTGACTTTTCATCCCAAATATCTTTTTATCTGCATTGATGCAAGGACCTATATTAGAGGCGTACTCATTAGGAAACTTGAGTTGCTTTATCTACTCACAAACCTTTTTACTTGCATCATTATGCAACACATATGTTGCTTTTGGTTTTCTGACCTTATTACCATCAAATGCCAACTCCAAACTCGGACGTTTGCATATTAATTTCAAATCTTCTCTAGTATTTGCATTGTCCTTGGTCTTACCCTTCACATCCATAATAGTATTGAAAAGATTGTCAAATACGTTTTTCTCAACATGCATGACATCTAAATTATGCCTTAGCACATTGGTTGACCAGTAAGGCAACTCCCAGAAGATGCTCTTTTTTGCCCAATTGTAGGCGTTATCAAATCACGGTTATTTTTGTAGCCTTACTAGCAGCCCAAATGTGACCTTCTTAATTCGATTAACTTGCTCAAAAATGACATCACTACCGAAATGTACAGGGGACAATGACTTTACCTCCCTTGATCCCATAAAAGATTATCGATTATGATGAAAAAGATGTTCTCTTGGCAGAAATTGTCGATAACAGTCAAACCAACTACACTTCTTATCGTGCTTTAAGATAAATGAACAAGTGTCTTTCATATAGTATGGACAAGCCAATTTTTTATGAGTGCTCCATCCACTCAACATCTTGTAAGCAGGAAAGTCACTTATTGTCCAAAGCAATGATGCATTCATCATGAAATTTTGCTTCTTCCATGCATTAAATGTGTTCACACCTTCGTGCCATAATAGCTTCAACTCATTGATCAGAGGTATGAGATACACGTCCATACTCTTACTAGGTGATTTTGGTCCAAGAATGATTTATAGCAAGGAATATCTACTTTCTTCTCATACACATGCTTGGTGGAAGATTGTACGAAGTGATAAAGAAAGGCCAACACGAGTATGTTGAAATAGAGAACTGATTAAACCCATGAGACAAAGTCCGAGCCTCACATTTATGATTTTATTAGCAAATGCAGGATAGGAAGTGTGAAACTTTTTCCATACCTCAATGTTTGATGGATGCGTGATAAGGGATTCATCTTGACAGAGTCCAGAAGCATGCCATCACATGTATTTTGCAGTGTATTTTGACATATACATGTGCTTGAGCCTAGGGGCAATTGAAAAATGTCCAAGGCTCTTAATGGGGACATCCCTCTACCTCCATTTGCAATTTTCATTGTTTGGCTTGTAACATGGTTCTTCACAAATATGGCAAGCTGTATGATTCTCGGACTCCTTATAATATAATATACAATAATTTTGGCAATTATCAATCTTCTCATATCCCCGTTCGAGTTTATTTACCATTCTCATTGTCTTGTAAAAATTGTCTGGTAACCTTTCTGAATCAGAAAGCATGCTCTTTATTATGATGATCATTCAATCATAACAACTCTCTCATATTAAATTCTGATTTTAGATTCAATAGTTAAGCCACGGCAGATAACATCGTATATTTCTTACAACTATCCCATAATAGGTCGTGTGTATCTTTAAGCAAGTCGTAGAACTTTTTAATTAAAGGATTAGGCTCCTTTTCCTTATTATCGTCTTCTGAATCAATACCACTTCCCAAAGTATCATAACCATATTCACGTACGGATTTCTCTCTTCTGTGACATCATCGTCTATCAAATTTCCAAAACTGTTGGTGCCCTAAAGTTTCTCTCCATCTGTTGTCCAATTCATGTAATTAACCATAAAACGATTATTGTACAAATGCTGAGCTACCCAAAAAGTTTTCATCCTTGAGCCATTTTTACACCTCGCACACGAACATAGAATATGACATCCAAAATCAAAGGTTGTTGGATGTTCGTTAATGAATTGGATAAAGACATCGACTCCATCTTGGAAATCATTACTAACCCGACCACTTGAATCCCTCCTACGATTTATCCAACTTTTATTGGGGAGCATGAGTATTGCAAATTTTCAACTTGAACAAAATAACGTGAACAGAAGATGTGGGTGCATGTGAAAGAAATGGATTTATGATGACATTAATCACTAGTGACAAGTTGTGTCTGGATTTATCAAGTTGAACCTGAATATGATTGGCTAAAACATTCCTCCAAAATTACTTAAATGAAAGTGTTTCCAATATTTTAGCTCATTATAGGAAAAGAAATGCAACAGAGATAAATCCTAAGTACTCTGTTTTCAATGCTCAAAAACACATACAAAAATAAAGTGATTAGATGCTAAGAAACTATTCAGAAAAAAGATAGAAAAATTTTTGGGATACACCTTGTTTTTTTAGGTTTCTCCCTAGTGCCAACTTAAAAGTAGCTTTCACTACAAGATTATGGATTAAGATAACTTTCGATTTGACTGCAATAAGGATAAATAAAAGTTTATTACATTGTGGTGAAAACAAATAAGCCAATACAACAATTAACGATATCAATTCACTATCAACACTATTTCTTGTTGTTACGTCACTCTAGAGAAATTTAACAAAAGCTCACAACTTAAGCATATCCATACCCTGCACGCAACAAATAAAGTTTAAATGCTATACACATCAACAATATCTAGTAACTTAATTCTAAAGTGGGTGGAAAAAGCACTACATATTAAGGATTATTCATTTAACAAGTATAGACATAAAAGACTAAAAAATAGAGAGAAGTGGATCTCAGTAGACAATGTAGTTTGTAGAAAACTAAGGACAAATAAATCACGAAAGGGCCCTTAAGCTACGACGGTGAACCTTACTCTAATTTTGAATGACGAACGTGCAAGTTTTAATATTGACTTCTTATACATATGTTACTGAAATGAAGTTGGAAATTGAATAACCAATTAAAAGAAACACCACCAAACCATGGAGTTGATGGAAAAAATGAATGCTAAGTTTCAAAATTCGTAGTGAATTTCTGCACTAGCAAAGGCAAAATATGGTTAGGAAAAAATATTGAAAACTCATGCAAATTTTTGGGTTAAAACTCCATTGATAGACTTGATGAAATGGTGAATGCCCTTCTAGAGATAAAGTGATTTCCATAATAGGGGAAAGGAATGCACGTTACGTATCTAAAACTAAGACTTATATGATGAAATAGAAAGTGAAATTCGAAAGCAATTGAATGCTTGAGCTTGAGCGAAAGTGGGAAGAGAGGAAAAGAAAACTTTTGTGGGAAAATAAGAAAAGAGAGAGAGGAAATTCAAATTAATTAAGTGTAAATTAGCCAATGTTCACTTCATAATTTGGATTGTCAAAAATACCCTCAATTGTAATATTTTCTGCCTCTTCTCCTTGTTTTCAACAAGAATAATGGGAAACCTTTCTTATTCCTTCTTCATTCTTCGTCTCCAGCGTCTCCTTCTTCACTCCAACTTCTTCTTCTTCTCTCTTTAGTCATCTCCAGCTTCTTTTTTTTCACTCTTCACTCTTTATTCATCCTTTTTGGTCGTTCCTACTCTCATATTTTTCAACTCAGTGAACATTATGTGTCTCACGATCAAAAGCAATTGTAGTATAAGGCAAAACAAAAGCAACAGAACATTAAGCCAAAAAAGAGTTCTCTCATTATAGAGAACACGAACAATAGTTAATACACATATATTTCTTAAAAAAAATAAAAATAAAAATAAAAAAGGGAAAAAAAAGACTACATCTAAATAATATCAGTAAAGGAGTCTCCTACAAGGCCTTGGCAAGTCTTCTTTAAAAATGACGTGCAGATCATCCCAATGTTTCTTCCCTTGTTTCAGATACCTAGCAGCACAAGCATGAAATAAAGCGAAGTATGGGAAAGCCCCAATTGCATTTGTTATCCTATTCTAGGTCATGTTCGGATGGGACAATAGCATAGAGAATAAGTTGTAAGAGAGCCACAACTCCTCTAACTTGTCCTATAACTATTCTAAGGTGAAATTTTTGGGCCCCCATCTCATGGTCAAATGTATGCATCTCCAGGTGGACTGCAAATCATCTTTATAAACTACAATATCCCAAGAGTCAGCCAAGGGCGGCAGAGGTCGAATGATGCATCTGGAATTCCCTTATAGAACATGAAAGTACCTCAGCTCATCCTCATCAATCCAAATCAGTTGCTCCATTTTTGGTATGGTCTCTTTTTTTTTTTTATTTCAACAGTTTTGTCTTTCACAAAGAAGATAAAGGGGGCAAAAGAAGAACCGATACAAAAGTTTGCACTAAATGTTCAAATTTATACACAGTAAAATAGCAGTGAATGCTTACAACAATCGACTCTAACTCTTAAGTGATACAGCCCTTTGTGCTAAAAAGACCTTTTGCATTAAGTGAGAAGATACAACATTCATCTGTGAAAAAGATCAAAAGACGCGACACTATTTTTTTAAGTATGACCTGTTTGCATAATGGGTAGTCTTAATAAATCCAAGTATGTACAATTTTGCTTAATAGGTAGTGTAGTAGTTATGAAAAATTGAATTTTTCATTTTGTAGCTATTTGAGATAATTAATCAAATGCATAGACGCGACTGTTAGGCTCCCCAATGAGAAAAAATGATGTTTTGCATTATATGATAAAAGAGCATGCAAATCTATAAAAAAATCATAAACAAGGATTCTCCATGATGGAAGAAAGAGAAACGAACTGAAGAAATGATGATGATACCTTAGCCATAGGACTTTCCGCAGTTGTTACTAAAGTAAAACATTAATTACAGTTCTCTGGGTAGTTGAAACTAGAGTTGACATTAATTACTTCATTTTTAGTGTCGTTGTGTTTCCTAGTTTAAATGATGTAAACATTAAGTAAAACTTACATACATACTATGTACAAGTACAACTTGTTTGAGGAAAACAAGTAACCAAAAATGGGTAATATTTAAACATTAATATTTTTTATGAAAACAAAACATTGAAATCACATTGTTCATACATAAACACAAAGGGCCTCAAAACTAAGTAAATTTCCCTCTTAAATGATAATCGTACTTTAGATTAAGGGAATTCATACATAGGGTGACCCTTAAAGTTTACTTATTACACACATTCTTTAAACATAGACACAAATGGTCTCAAAACGAAATAATTTACCCCTTGGATGATAATCATACTTCAGATTAAGAGAATTCATACATAAGGGTACACATTGTTTATATATAAACACAAAGGGCCTCAAAACTAAGTAATTTTCCCCTTGAATAATAATCGTACTTCAGAATAATGGCGTTCATACATAGGGTAACCCTTAAAATTACTTATTACACACACTATTCATACATAGGCACAAAGGGCTTCAAAACGAAGTAATTTTCCACTTGAATGATAATCTTACTTTAGATTAAAGAAACTCATATATAGGGAGACCCTTAAAGTTTACTTATTACACACATTGTTAATACATAGACACAAAGGGCCTCAAAACAACGTAATTTTCCCATTAAATTATAGTCGTACTTCAGATTAAGCGAATTCATAAATAATATGACCCTTAAAGTTTACGTATCATACACATTGCTCATACATAGACACAAAAGACCTCAAAATGAAGTAACTTTCCCTTTGAATTATAATCGTACTTCAGATTAAGGGAATTCATACATAAGGTGATCCTTGAAGTTTACTTATTAAACACATTATTCATACATAGACACAAACGGCCTCAAAATGAAGTAATTTTCCCTTTGAATGGTAGTCGTACTTCAAATTAAGGTTATTCATATGTAAGGTGACCCTTGAAGTATACTTATTACACACATTGTTCATACATAGACACAAAAGGCCTAAAAAATAAGTAATTTTCCCATTGAATGATAATCGTACTTCAGATTAAGGGAATTCATACATAGGATGACCCTTAAAGTTTACTTATTACACACATTATTCATACATAGACACAAAAGGCCTCAAAATGAAGTAATTTTTCCATTGAATTATAATTGTATTTCAGATTAAGGGAATTCATACATAGGGTAACCCTTAAAGTTTACTTATTAAATACGTTATTCATACATGACATAAACGGCCTAAAAAAGTAGTTTTCCCCTTGAATGATAGTCGTACTTCAAGCTGAGGCAATTCACACATAGGGTGACCTTTAAAGTTTATTTATTACACACATTGTTCATATATAGATACAAAGGGCTTTTTTTTTCTCATATATAGTTTTTTTTTCTTGAGTACGATATCTTTTTATGTTCTTTTATTTGGCATGCTTGGCGGGCGTGGTACTCGGAGGACTATCAAAGTCGTTTGATTTCTATTTTCGAATCCTATCATCTCGATTCTGCACACCATCAATGATGGATGAAAAGGTCCGTACCGCTTCATATTTTTGTTCACCGCAATCTATGTCTTGCCCAAAATCCAACTTCTAACATATCGCCTCAAGTTTTTCTTCTTCTCGACCTCATGGTGGTGTGATACTTGCCCTGTACAATATTTTGTCTGATTTTATTTATTCATATCATTATATTGATTATCACCATCATGATCACATTCCTCACCATCACCATTTTTCCTTTCCTCATCTTTCTCATCTTTCTTTTCTTTCCCCTCCTTATCCTCAACATCTTTCTTTTCATCTTCCTTATCTTCCTGTCCCTCCTTATCTTCCTGATCCTCTTCCTTATCCTCCTCATTTTTCTTTTCTTTATCCATCTCCTTATCTTCCTGATCCTCCTCCTCCTCCTCCTCATCTTTCCTTTTATTCTTTTTTCTATCCGTAACATTTTTATTTTCTTCTTCCTTCTCTGTGCCTTCCTTCTTCTCAACATGTATATGCACTTCTGACAAATTCTCCCCATAATCACCATGTGTGTCATGTGCTGCTGCATAATCACATTGCTTCTCATATGCTGCTATAGGATCAGCTTGCTACTCATTTACAACAATGTCTGCCTTAACTGGAGCTACCACACATAAATCCTTATTTGCTATAGCCTCTAGTTCGGTTATTCTTTTTTTCAACTCCTTTATCTCCTCATCTTTTGCAATCGCGTATGCATTCACTCAAGCTAGCACACATAACTCCTTATTTGCTTTCTTTACTTTAGCTATTTTTTTCTTCAATTCCTTTATCTCCTCGTCTTTTACCCTAACTATGGCACCAACTATGTTGTCCGAATTTAACAAACATAACTCCTGACTAGTAGGGTTGAACTCAAATATCTGTTACAATAATAAATGTAAATATTCTTGTGGAATTATAATAACAAATTATAACAATAGAATAATAATAAATCATTATGATTTCAACCATTATACTTTTCAAATGAGCCTCGGCATTGTGCAATTTGTTGGACAGCTTGTATTCTCCTCACCGGTAAAATCTGAAAAAATCAATCAACTTTTGGGTTGTTCCCAATGATGCGATGCGCTCATAAAACCATGCTTGTCATTAATAAATAAATTGTTATGTGTAGCCAAATACAAATATAAGTAACATAATCATTAAAATCAAAGTCACTTACCATCAACCTAACAGTGAAACTATCAAGGTATTTCTTCTAATTTTCTTCTGCCCCAACGCACTTTTTCATCTCTTGGATGAGGATTGAGTAGGCAGTAATGCCCCATGCAAACTCTCCCACATTGGATAAATTGTCTAAGTAGAGCAAAAGGAATCCAGGGGTCTAATAATTTGAAGTAAAAAATAAAAAATAATTAAAAATTAACAACATATACAACCTACAAAAATCATCTATATCCTTGCACTATCTTTATTTACAAGCTCATCTAATTTCTTAACTATATTTTTTCGACATATATTTTGTAGTTTTCCCGAGAAGAGTCACTCCATTATTCTAGACTTCATTTTCAAGTTAATATCAACAGGTTGTCCCTTAGTTGGCAACCCCAAAACAATAGGGAACTCGAAAGCCGTAAAAGGAACTTCCACACCTACTGCAAAGGTGAACGAGATGTTTTTTTTCATGGAATCTTCTGATGATAGTTGGAAGGCGAGATAAGCTCATGGGCAAAAAGGATATTTCTTTGTAAATTGAGAATGGGATTTTCTCCAATGCCTCTTATTGTTTTGCCCCCATTTTAGATTCCAGATTCTTCATTGTGTTGTGCAAGAATATTGGGGAGCAACGCGAGGAAATTTCTACCATTCATGTCTTCAAATATATAAAAATTAACTCAGCATATACTACAATGCAAATATAAGTGCCAAATTGAGTTTCAAATGCCTATTACTGTACTTTACTCAAGTATATATCTGATAAGACATAAGCACAAAATGCAGACATTTCAAGTACTAAAATGGGGTTTGCTCTAAAATCTCACTGCAATGCATATATATGTAAATGCAAAATAGAGCTTTAAATACCTAAGATTACGTACATTACGTATAAACTAGGATTTTTCCTTTCCCAAAAATCCATTTGAAGCATAAAACCGAGTCAAGGGAACCAATGCCTGACATTTCAAGGTTTTCATGCCTAACAGTTCAAGTTCAAAATTAGGGCTTGTTCATAAAATCTCACTATATTGCAAATATAAGCTCAAATGATTGGAAAAAAAAATGATGAAAAATTACCTAAAAAATTTCAAGTTTTACTACAAATCAAACGAATGCCCTTTAGGTTTTTTATAGTCAAATGAAAGCTAGTTTTCTTCTCGAAAAGAGGAACATAAAAACACAAGTACGATTTTCTTCTCCAACACAAGAATGCAAGATAAATGTGCAAGAAGAACGAAGAATAGGGGTGTACGCTTCTTCCTCTGGGGGAAAGTTAATAGGCATCAGAATTTCAACCTTTTTTTTTTTTTCAGATAAGTTTTACATTTTTGGTGTTAGGCAAGAATCGCTTTGATTTTGGTTTTAGGATAGAAAATGTATTTTAGACTTTAGGGGGATGCGTTGTCACGCCCCAGGCCCAGGTGCTCAGGACATGAGATTTGCCTAAAAATTTACTGTGTGCAACCTAAAATTGAGCTTTGAACAACTTGCTCAAAAGGGATATCCAATAGTTGCACATAGATTCCTTCAATATAGCTTATATAGTAGTGACCATTTCATTAAT
>JACFYI010001782.1:230589-243915 GCA_014898755.1 Handroanthus guayacan
AGGGGCCTTGGTGCTATTTTGAAATAACACAGGGGGGTAAAATGCAATTCACTCCTTTGTCCTGCATAGCACTTAGCTCTCTTTGACCAGTGGTAAGCTCTGAAACTATTTGTCACGCCCCAAGCCCAAGGGCCTAGGACACGAGATTTGCTTGAGAATCTACTATGAGCAACCTGAAATTAAGATTTGAACAACTTGCTCAAAAGGGATGTCCAGTGATTGAACATTGATTCCTTCAATATAGCTTATATAGTAGTGGCCATTTCATTAATTTCCCAATGTGGGATATCACATGTGTTTAGCTGTAGTTTTGTTCTTTTATCAACAAATTTTATGTTAAATTGAGTAGGAAAAGTGAGTTGAAAATAACTTCGCCTAATAATTAAAATATTACCAAGTGCTCAGCAACAAATACATCATTCGCTAATTACAACATGAGCGAAGCCTCAGCGACAAAGATATCCATCACTGCTGCTATTTTGACAACTAGCGAGAGCTTAGTGACTAACACATCCCTCGTTCATACCATTCTCACAACCGGCGATGACATAGTGACCAATTATGCACTTCACCGATACTCTCTCAGCGCCCAGCGATGCAACAGCAAGACATTAGCGACAAATGTTTTAGCGTTGCTTCTTGGTTCGCTGATCCATTGTTGTTTGCTTGCTATATTTTTTTAAAATTAAAACATGTTGTTTTTACTCCAATAGCAAGAAAAACATTTCTCCTTGCTATTTTCTCACTGCTTAGTAATAGCCCAGCAAAGAAATGTTTTTGACCCTACTTTCTGTAGCTGAATTGAAAGTTTCTTATAGCGCAATAAAAATGAATCCGATCCACATCCTAACAATAATCAAGTACGAATACAGATATACAAATATCTACATCCGAATATCCAAATTAATAGGCATATTTTCATAGACCAAATAGGTCTTGGGTAAAATAGAATGGACCCAATGGGTATTAATATTATACAGTAGACCCAATTGGTAGACCCTATAGATCTTAATACCCATTGGATAGAGTAGAATGTAGTTATATGAGTATTTTAAGGTATGTGTATGGGTAGGGTCCTAATTATGTAAATGGACCTAAAGGCAATCCTAAAAAGGCCTTAAAAACTTTTCTATCAACATAGCCATAAAGAAGATATGAATTTATAATTAATCTTTAACACAAGGATGTCATCCCCTAAATTCTATGAGATAATACGAATTATGAAGTTCTTGATTTTAGTTATAATTACTAACGAAAGAGTGATTTTTGCCCTTGAAAGCTTGGGATTTCCAGAAATTAAAAACAATTCAAACATGCAGGCAAACATGATGGAGTAATCTAGTAACCACAATGAACATGATAAAGTTAGCATTCAATGTAAGGATCACCCTTGTAAAGGCAGTTGTCATTGTGCAGAAAAATAGCAAGCACTAAAAGCCAGTGCTAGAGTCAACAGGTGTTCAACAACAAATAGAGAAAAGGAAAACATCCAAATTTGGTCTTAGCCAATTATATTGAATAGAAACTACTTAACCATTATGAAGAAACAATGATCAAATGGAAGTTGGTCCCTGAGCCTCCTTTGTATTTGAGCCTTAGGGAACCACAAAGTTCTGGCCAAAGCTTTGGGACAAATCCTCTTTCGAGGCTTCCACTTCTGAACTTTCTTCAATAGCATCTATGCTAGCCAAATCCTTTCCTAACTCTTTGTCGTAGTCCTCTGCAACTTTATCCTTAAAATCTAAAAAGAGACACTTAAGTCTTTCCTTAGCCTTCAAAAATGTTTAATCACCTTCTTTATCCTTTGGACAACCATGTTGCAGAACTTCACCACAGCAATAACAAAAGCCTTTTTAGCAGTAGTCTTTTTGAATTAATTCGACTTAAAAAATTTTGAAAATTGATCTGAAAACCAATCTTTGAAAAACTTTTTGCCTCGTTAGGGTAGCGAGCACTCTTAGGTGATCTCTTTGCCCCTCATAACTGCCGTCAGCCTTAGCATTGTTAATGTCTTGCTGCGAAGATGAACGAATTCTATTAATTAAGTATTCGACTTGCATAACATCATACTATCATATTCTTTCTTGCCTTTATCGAACTACCTTTTTAGCTCTTCCAACTCACTCAAACCCTTTGGAGATTCATCCAGTTGCCTTTGAAGCCTCGCATTCTCCTAAGTTAGGCTTTTAATAGGCATCCTATTTGAAGCAGGATTTCACTAAATAGATGGGTACTCTATTAAGGAAAACAAAAAAGACCTCACATTAGCTTAAGGTACCTAGGAAAAAGTAAGAAAATTGAGTGATTAAACAAAACTTCGCAATCAGTACCATTACATTGCCATAAAGAAAAAGCACAATCTATTCAACAACTTCTTATCATCATTATTTGGTAGATCTAAAGGGAAATCATGCCCCAGTTCACATTTGTCATCTTGCATAATGAAAATACCCTGAAAAGCAGAGAATTTGAAGCTGAGAAAAGATTAGCCAACAAATACTGCACACGTCCTTTTCTTAGTTTACATACCACCAGTAGGAATATCTTCTAGCTCTTTACTGTCCTCATCAATTAAATTAATGGATACTTCACCTAAACTTACAAAATGCTTGAGAACCCCTTGGCTTAGGGATGGACACAAAAATATTTGCGTATAAGCAGCTTTGATAGTAGCATGTTTTTTTCCCTTCTTTATCTTTTTCTCGACTCCCTTCTCACCTTCATCTGTAGCAGCAAGCACATAAGAAATTAATGAAGCCTCTTCTACAAAATTGTAAAATAGCAAGGAACAGCTTCTAAGGCAAAATAAACTAATCATAACAATGACATAAGCTTTGTACGTATACCAAAAGCACGGCTCAACCTTTCCTCAGGAGAACCACAACGAAAAGGGGAGAGCAAACTAGAATCCTTTACAAAATCTAGATGAAATCAATATTGGTACAAAGTCTCAAGCTGAGCTTGATGATGAGGTAATTGATCACTTAGTTTAAAAGAGGTATTAGAAACTTCAAATACCCAGATGGTAGGGAAGCCCCAAGCCTAGGGGTTGAAATAAAAATAATGTTCTTTTCAACATTTGTTGACATGGGCATAGAATTTAAGAAATGTGCATCTCCTCTAGATGATAAGTAGAAATAGCCATTTTCTAAACTATGGAGGAGGAAAAAGTAGTAAAACATAGCTGCATCATGATGTTATGCCAGAAATAAAGAGAGTAGAGCATAACTGACCATAGAGATTTTTCTGAATAGGTCATGTATGGGAAACCTAAAGCTTGCTTTTAGTTGATCAATAAAAAACAAACATACCCATTTGGAGGATAAAAGTGATGGTCGTCAAAAGAGATTTTTTGAATATCAAAAGTAGCGAGAATGTGATACTAAACCTATAGATAAGATCAATGATCATCATGGAAAGTGGTAGGATAAATCTCCTCAAGTAAAGGGCCGTTCTCAGAGGTAGTATCTTGCATATATTTTGCACAGGTGAGAAGAAATAAAGGAAATAGAAGACATTTGTTTAAAAGAATTGGAGGAATGCTAGCTTAATCGAGATGCCATAACACAAACGAAAACGTCCAAACAGGAATAGAATAAGTAGAAATAAGAAAACTAACTCGTGCCGAAATATCGAGAATTACAGGGGCTGAAGACTCTTAACTTGAAGAGATAAAATAGTAGCATGCAGGGTTTATGAGAATAGAAGTTCCTGCAATTGTGATTATAAAAAGCCGCACATAAAGAGATGGAAAAAGAAAATAGAGAATAAATAAATAATAAAAAAACTAAGCAACATATCTCTTTTGCAGCCGCATAAGTCTCATCAATTGAGGGCAATAATTAAGTCATCAAAATGGGTTGTAATAATTAGCCTTGGGCAGTGCAAATCCAGGGGCAGAACATTCTTGAAAAATAAGGGTTGTTAATGGAGTTGAGGTCTCTTCAAATATCTAGGACCTAGAATCGATGGGCCTAATATAACGAGGATTAGAGATATATGGCCACCTTCTTGACCTAAGCCAAAGTATAATTAAGAACAGTCCAACTGAAAACAACAAGCATATGTATATATATTAGGCCCATCACTTAAAAAGGGTCACTTATACATCAATTATTTCAATTGAACCAAATCAGGAAGCCCAGAATCTTCAGGTTGGGCTTACAAATTGTAAAGCCCAAAATCGAAAAAGAATTTCTAATTAAAGAAACTGCTTAACAGAAAAGTACAAATCTTAAGGAATTAAAAACTTTTACTTGGTCAAAGTAATAGATAAGGGCACGATTAATGGGATCATGGAAATAATGAACTAGTGCTTAAACACCTAGTAGGGGTTAACCTCCAAATTTAAAATTTATATGAGTTTAAGAGGAGATTAATAAATCATTCTTTTTTGAGCGAATACACGAGACAAAGTGCAGAAAATTTCTATTTTTTGATATACTTTAGTCTATAATTACCACACAATCTTGTGTTAAGGGAAAAGACAATGTTCTACCATCAATGGGAAATCTATTTATTTTAGTATATATTGTTTTTATCATATTGGCATTTAATAACATTTCCATTAGTCCATACACATCGTCTAAGATATGCCCATGTTAAACATATTCAAAATTAATTTACTTGCGCAAAGTTTGGGAATTTTTCAATTGAAATATTAAATTAGGACATGCAATTGGAAAGAAAGATTTGAGGATTATAAAAATTAGACACAATGTTACATTTTTCCTTTTTATGTTTTTTACTATTTCTTATGATAGCTCTAACTAAAATGAAAACCTCCCCTTAACTTGGGACCTCTTATAGATAGGAAAGTGGCAATGTTGCCATGCCACATGGTATAAGTGAATGGAAGATATTAGGTCCCCACTTCCACAATCCTATTGGTCCATTTAATAATTCACATGGCAATATCATTTTTACATTCTTAAATTCATAATTTAATTTAGCTAAAATCATATTTTATTAATTTTAAATGGTTTCTTCCAGATGAGTTTCCTTCCAAATAAATCCACATGGGCGTCTTGAGTGAATCTTTAATTTAAATGGCCAATTAAATTAATCAAATAGTTTAATTTGGCCAATTAAATTAACACTTGAATTCAAGTCAATCAATTTAACCTATTAAGTTGACTTGACCATGTATTCCAATTTAAATTAACTCCTTAATTTAATTGGACCAAAAATTTTTAATTTGATATTTTATTCAACCCAATTAATGTAAATAAATTCATTACTTTAGATTAATTTAAACACTCTCAATTAATTAGAATAGTTTATCTCTATAAGTTAATCTAGTCGATTTTGACTAATTAAGTTATTCATAAAGTCTTCTTCAAGTGATCCAACACTTTATACTAATAGGCTTTTTCATGTGGCCTCCTAGGTTCACCAATTAATTAAATATAGGTATGCAGCTGATATTGATTTAATTAATGAATAACAATAATAATAAATATTATTATTTTGATTAATTAAACACCTTTAATTAATTACTTTTGAATTGATTTCTATTAATTTTAAGAGTACCTAATCTCTAGAGGGTACTACCTTAGTTGTACACCATGGAGCCTAATTAAATGAATGAATTGGTGTGAACTATTTGTTTACGAGTGTCAGTCAAATACGGTCCTTTCATTTTCTATTTCCCGGTTGAAACCTGGAGCTTAGATATTTATTGGCTCTCTAATAGTCTCAATAACTATGAATCGATTCTCAATGTTGGTTCATATAACCTCATCTTTGAAAACAACTTTCTAAATTATCACACCACTTCGCCCAAGAATTTGGGGAACTAAGCATCTTGGAAGGCATAGGAGACCAACTCATTTTATGAGATGAACAAATGGATCTTTGATTGAAACTCACATACTTCTATGTCCTAAATTGAATAAGCCCCATAAACACCTCGGGCAATCTATTGCCAGGTCAGGGCAAACATCAATGCTTAAACATTTGTATACAAGGTAGCTAAGGAGCCTCAAATCAAAGGACTAATTGTATGTTCTAACATAAGCAAGAGAATTTCCATTGCGTATAAGCCACTATGGCTGTCTTATGGTATCTCTTATAGAAGTCTTTAGTGAACTTATTTTCAAACAAGCATTCGTTGATCCATACCAATATCTATACATCATTGGTTATGAAGCGAAACAAATCCTAACTCTTTGGTGTATAAATTGCCAACCAAGTCTATCTGAATATAAGATATTCTTATGTCAAAAATTCTATAATATGGAACATTTTAAGATAATGACGATAGAGGCATGCAGAGAAAAGAGACAGATGATAGACACTTCATGGTATAATTTTGTTTGTGTTTGTTTGGTCAGAACCACCGTTTTAATAGTTGAACCACATAGTAGCCATGGTGTTGCACCATCAAAAGTGAATAGGACGGTGGTGGCTAAGCCATGGAATGTTTCAACTAAACACACTTGTGTTGGAGATCAAGTGATAACTGTATGAAAATGAGATTTAGTTTGTATTATAAGGCAGATGATTTTGAGAAAAATGGTGATGGTGGTTAGAGAACAGCGGTAGGGATATGGCGATGAGTGAGAAGTAAGGTGGGTGTTGCGATGATAGAGAAAGAATGATGGTGGTGCTAATATGGGACATGGGGTGTTCAATACTACAGGAAATATAGATCCATAAAAGAGTGGGTAATAGGATTATATCTTTTGTGGTGGATTGTTCTTACCCGAATCTCAACTCATCTGCGAACCACCTTCACAATTTCCATAAATGGACCTTTCATGCTTTATGGACTGCTACCAGATCTACCACACAATTCCACACCTTAAACCTTCGGAACTTTAATTCTCGATGATTCTCCAAGGGTGGCCGTTTTTTAAAATTTTTATTTTAGGTTTATCAGTAGGTGTTTTAGGCATAAGTGGAATTCCTATATATATAGAATCTCAAAATACCTAAAACCCTAAACCTAAATAATGGGCTAGGGCTCATTAATATGGATGTTTATTGGGTCGTAGGCCTTTTGCCCAACCCAATTAATTACACCTCTCATTCATCCATATTTGATTCCCCAAACATCATTTTCAAAAAATTCTCAATTTTATGTCCTTTTTTTCATATAAGGAATAAGGCGTGCAACCAATCGAGAAGAGAACTGGTGAGGAGAGCTATGTTAAGTTATCACCAAACTAATAAGGAGTAAGGCGTGCAACCAAGGGAGAAGGGAACTGGTGACAAGAGTTATATTAAGTTATTACCAAACTAACATAACTTTTCAACTCCAAAAAAACTCGCTATATACCCCAAACTATATGGTCGTGCTAGATCATGCATCTCTGATCCCTCAATGATAATATAGTATGCTTGACTCTCTCTTATATGTTTCTACGCTCATGACTATATTAAAACACCATTTCAACTTAGTCGCCCAGTTTATGAGCCATAGAACAACAGTGCGTTGCTATCCTAGTTCTTTCTCGACCTCTCATGTCAAAATTTGATTGATCTTGACAGCTTTCATAGACATGCTCTGACACAGCGAATTTTCTTCTGGCCATTGGAAATATGATAAAATAGCATTATCTAGCATACATTACATGCCATCATCTAGAGTCCCAAAGGTTACTTAAAAGGTAAAGGCTCACACAGTAACAAAGTAGGGATCTATTTAGTCACTCTCCTTAAAGGTCATCTCAAAGCACACGTAGTATGTGAACATGCTATGATGGAGTTGCCACTCAAGTTTGGGCATGTCACACTCTTAGCATGATACGAAGCTTAGTCCAGTCGCTACTTCAGCGCCTGATCTCTGCATCACTAGACAGTCACCATTCAAGATGTCTTCCAATGATTCACACATTCTACTTCTAATAGGCTATTATGAAGTTTGGACGTACTTCATAATCGATCAAAGATGATCTCATCTTAGCCCTCAAGCTAAAGCAACTTTTAAAAACATGTTTTAACTTTCCCTTCTGTTCCCAAGCTTGAAGGTGATTATTCGCACCCCGCTAAATGATGTACACATGATCTTAAATCTGATCTTGCTCGTTGCCAAAGTGCTAGGGCGATTGCCTTTGTAAGTGGGCCAATCAAAGCCTGGGGACATTCACATATGTAAATAAATCTAGTACATCGATATAGGACAACAAAAAAATGGGAATCCATTATTTTAAAACAAAGTGTTCATAAAGCCAAAAGAAAATCAAATCCTATGAAGTCCTATACTACTCAAAGTCTTTATAAAAGGATTAGAGACCATTTTGCTAATAGGAACATGCCTGAGAACTACTTGCCATTGCGTAGCACTTTCTCGAATGAAGTGATATCTAGTGTCATATGCTTGGTCCTTCGATGATACTTGGGATCTTTAGCATATGCCAAGGCAACTATGTTATCACAAGGGATGACAATAGCATCAACTACATGTGCAAAAATGCGCAAACTTTGAAGGAATCTCCTAAACTAGATAGCTTTTTGTACTGCCAATGTGCAAGCAATATACTTTGCTTCCATAGTGTATAGAGAAAGAAAAAGCTACTTTTACTACACGATGTGATAGCAATGCCCCCCAACAAGAATGCATATCCCAATGTGGATTTGCACTTATTTCTGTCTGTCACACCATCATCATTGCTATATCCCATCAACTTTAAGCTTCCTCCATGGTAGCACATTGCCAGATCACTAGTCCCCTTCAAATATCCAAGTATCCTGTTAACCATTCCTCAATGGTCCAATCTAGGATTACTTTGATATATGCTCGTCATTCCAACTGTAAAGCACAAATCTTGTCAAGTATGCATCATAGTATATATCAGACTGCCTACAGCACTCCCATATAGAACTTTAGCCATGTGCTTTCTCTCTTTTTCTATTTTAGGGCACATGTCTTTACTACAAATGCAACTTTTGTCCATGGGCATGTCTACGAGATTAGCATTTTGTATATGAAATTGTTCTATAATCATTTTGATGTACGTTTGTTGACACAAACTTAAAAGACTTTCAGAATGATCTCAGTATATCTTAATACCAAGTATGTATTCAGCTTTTTCCATATCCTTAATCTCGAAAGAAGAAGAAAGCCACTTCTAAGTGGCGACAATTAACTGCATGTCATTTCTAACCAACAGAATATCATCCACATATAGCGAGAGCATAAAAAAACTCTTCCCACTTTTCTTAACATATACACAGTGGTCTTTCTCGATCATCGTGAAGCCTATCGATGTGATAACTTGATGAAATCGATGGTAGCATTGCCTAAATGATTGTTTAAGGCCATAGATAGAACATTTTAATGGTAAACTTTGCGTTGTCCCATTTGCCTAAACCTCTCAAGTTGATCTATATAGATCTCCTCATCTAATTCTCCATTGAAAAATGTTGTTTTCACATCTTATGAAACAATTCAGATCCAAGTAGGCGATGATGGCTAGAATAAGGCGAATAGAGAAAATCTAACCATTGGGAAGAATGTCTCTTCATAGTCTATACCTTCTTTCTGGTCATAGCCTTTCACCATAAGTCGAACTTTATACTTGTTGATTGATCCATCATCCTTATGCTTGACCTTTAGAACCCATTTTTTCTCAATAGTCTTGCATCCAAGTGGAAGATCAATTAGCTCCCATACATTGTTCTCAGTCATAAAGCTTATCTCTTCTTCCATAGCAATTATCCACTTTTGCATTTCGAGAAGTTACAATTTTTCTATAATTAGCTGGGTCATCAATATCCATAGAGACCTCATTGGGACACTCCCACTATCTTTACGTTCGCTTTTATTATCTCCGTTAATCACTTGATAAGGTTGTGGGACCTCATCAATTTTTGAGATAGGCGCTTCTACTTGGGGATCTTGCAACTCATATAGTTCAAGATTCCAATACTCGAAAAATCATCCTCGAGGAATTCTACATCACGGGACTCAGTTTCAGTCATTCCTCCGTTAGGATGTTCACCATACATTACATATGCTTTTGAGTGCTTACAATACCTTATAAAGATATGTTTGCTTGCTCTAGGCCAAGCTTCCCATGTTTGTGAGAAATATTGTGAAAAAAATATTGTCGACTCCCAGGGCCGCAACCCTTCTATATTGGGCTTTGCCCTATGCCAAAATTTGCAGGTCGTAAAAGAATATTGGAAGATATTGAAAGATTTGCTTGCACCATCATTGATCTGGCCATATCCAGCTGTGTTCAATTTCTCCTTTTTGCAACACCATTTTGTTGTGAAGTGAGAGGAATTATTAATTGTATTATTATTTCCTTTTCTTCGCACACTCACCTAAATTGATCAGACAAATATTCTTGCCCACTTTCAGTACATAGAACCTTAAGTTTTCTATCTCTTTAATTCTTAACCTCTGCCAAGAATCGCTTAAAACAATCAAGTCCTTCTGACTTATGAGGTAAAAGATATACTAACCCATAGCGTAAATAATTATCGATAGAAGTGATGAAATAATAAGCACTATGTCATGCCCTAACATTCATGGGCCTACATATATTCGAGTGGACTAATGCTAGAGAATGATCAGCCTTTTTTACTTTTCCAAAAGGCTTCCAACAAGCTTTCCTTGCCAGACAAGATTCATACACAAAAAGGTTGACTTTAGCGATTAGGCCCAAAAGGCCTTCTCGAGCTAGCCTTGTCATGCATTTTTATTTTATGTGAAGGGACTGCAATGAATCTAGGCCAATGCTGGGTGAGTTTTGGGTAAAATAAATGAGTACGAGACGGGTAGTGGGCCTAAAGTTTCTAGACCCGATTAGGCCCAAAAGGCCTTCTCGAGCTAGCCTTGTCATACTTTTTTATTCTATGTGAAGGGATTGCAATGAATCCAGGTCAACGCTGGGTGAGTTTCGGGTAAAATAAATGGGTACGGGACGGGTAGTGGGCCTAAAGTTTCTAGACCTGATCGGGTCTAAGGCGGGTTACAAGTTTAGTAGGATGGCGGGTTACAAGTTTAGTAGGACCAGCCCTGGACCTGCCTCGTATATATACATATATATTTTTTTTAAAATATATTATATATTTAATATTTTTTAGATTTAATTTTTATAAAAAATATCATATGTATATATTTATATTTTTTAAATATTAAAATAGTAGTTAAATTAAAAACATTAATAATTTAACTTTAAAGTCAATTTCAGTGACTGTGGAGACAAGCGGGAGTGAGAGACAGAGGAGAGAATTAGGGCTTTGGCATTTGAAGCTTTTAAAGTTCAAACACCGCCGCCGCACACTATTGGGAGGTGACCTGACACCACTATGTGTATCGCTGGAATCATGTTGCCAGAAATTGGTCTGTTTCAATTTCTTTTGTTATTTTTTCCTTTCTTTTTTTTTTAACATATCTCAAGCAGTTGGAATGCGCAACTTGTAAATCAACAAAGAAAATTTTACAACACTTGAATTCCAGGGATTTCAAATCAAAATTAGATTTTGTGTACTCCAATGTGGAATTCTTGCTTATAAATAATTTGGGACTCTGCTCTTTTTTTTCAATTGGCTTATGATCTGATGATGAATATAGAATGATTATGAAGTGTGACTTTAACAACTTACTAATTGATGTTTCGCTCAAATTGTTGTTCTTATTCCTTAGTCTTACCATAATGTTTTCTAATTTAAAAATATTGTTGTTTGCAGCAAAATTATAATAAGAATTGAAAAAGAATGGAATTCACTGGACCTGAAGAAGGAGATAATTTACAACCATCCATCAATCTTGAAAATAATAATCTAGAATTTGACATGACTTCTCATGATAATAGTACAGATGAGAACTTGCAAGTTGAGGATATTTCTCAGGATAGTGGTAAGAGGAAGCAAACATCAAAGGTATGGAATCACTTCAAAAGATTGAAAGCTGATAACACACAATATGCAAAGTGTAACTATTGCAAAGCCCATCTTAAAACTCCACCTGATTATGGAACCACACACTTAATGAAGCATTATGACAAAGCTTGCAAAAAGAGACCTCGGAAGATGGATATCTGTCAAAGTCTAATGATGGCAAACAAGAAAATTAACGAAAGTCAAAAGCTCACAACACATATTTTCAACCAAGAAGATTCAAGACATGAGCTTGCTCAAATGGTTATCTTGCATGATTATCCTCTTGCCATGGTTGAGCACATCAGGTTTTGAATATTTGTTCTTAGCCTTTAACCGTGCTTTAATTTGATTTCAAGAAACACTCTAAAAAGTGATATTCTAAAAACTCACGATGTTGAGAGGGATAAGTGTTACGAGTTGATGGACAAGCTTAAGTGTTGAGTTGCGATTACCACCAATATGTGCACTTCAAGTAACAATAAAAAAGGTTTTATGGCAATTACCGCAGACTTCATTGATGACTCCCGAATTTTAAGGGGTTGCATTTTGAGGTATGTTTAATTCTAAGTATGTTACTTTGATGGATTGGAATATTGATAGGAAATTGTCAACAATCACTGTTGATAATTGCACTACCAATGATGCCAAGCTTAATCAACTATTAGATAAGCTCTCAAAGAAAGATTTGCTTTTAGATGGAAAGGTACTTCATATGCAATGTTGTGCTTATATTTTGAATTTAATTGTGAAGGATGGTTTGAAAGTTATTAGTGGTGCAATTGGGAAGATACGTGATAATGTAGTGTATTGGACTGTATCACTTGTTAGACTTGAAAAGTTTGAGAAAATTACTCATCAATTACACATTGGTTGTTCTAAAAAATTATTTTTAGATTGTAAAACTTGTTGGAGCTCAACTTTTTTTAGGTTAGAAACTGCTATAATGCATAAGGATGTGTTCCCATGGATTCAATATCGAGAAAGACACTACAAAAGCCTACCAACTAAAGAAGATTGGGAGAATGCAGTTGATATTTGTGGGAAGTTGAAAATGTTTTATCAAGTGACTGAGATGTTTTTAAGTACTCTCTATCTCACATCTAATTTTTATTTTCCAAAGATATGTGATATCAAATTAAAGTTAGATGAGTGGATGAAGAGTTCAACTAAGATGATTCGAAATATGGCTGAAAATATGTTGAAAACATATGAAAAGTACTAGGATACTTGTCATATTATGATGGGGGTTGCTGCTATTTTGGATCCACAGTATAAAATGAAGTTGGTTGAGTTTTACTTTCCACTAACTTATGGTGAGGGATCAAAAAGTAAAGTCGATGAAGTTTGTTAAAATTGTTATGAGCTGCTGGGTGACTATCAATCTAGGGCTACACCATTAACTGACAAAAACTCAAGTATTAGTGGGTTGGGTTCTTCGCACTGGATTGGCATGATTAATAATGTGGTTTCGAATTGCTGGTTTTCGGT
>JACFYI010001782.1:263167-275209 GCA_014898755.1 Handroanthus guayacan
GGGGTTCGAACGGCTGAGGTTGAAGAAAGCTTTGGTGCATTTTCCGGGCATATTTTATGTGTCGAATAAGTTAAGAACACAGACTGTTGTTTTGAGGGAAGCTTATAGAAAAAATCTGCTGCTTGAGAAGCATCCGTTGATGGTTATGAGAAATAGGTATATTAGTCTTATGAATTTGGTGTTGAGAAGGGGCAAACCAATTGGAGGAGGAGTCATTGGACATAGAAAAGTATCAGCTTCTGGTTTGAAAGGAAGCAAAAGGAAAGATGAATACAATAGATTGAAGGGAAGTGATTATGAGGACGATGATGATTGACGAGAAGTGATTGTCAGGATGATCATGATTGGCGAGAAGTGATTATCAGGATGATAATGATGACAACGACGATGACGACCACAGTCCCACGATTAAGCGGACAGTTGTGATGATGATGATGATGATCAATTGTTGGATACTTTGTAGACTTTCACCATCAATGAAAATGGAAGTGGGAACTTAGTTATCAGCATGGATTGAAAGAACGTTTCAACTGTGACATAAACCCTGGTATGTTGATCAAATACTGAAGACTCCATTTGCGGGCTTCCTTATGTAGACTGCAAAAGTATATATGGAGTTTTGATTGCTTAAGAAAGTGGCGGCAGAGATGTAAATGGTTACAAAGCACATGGGGATTGCCAGAGTTGTGAATGAAGCATGATTTTGATACATATTCTCGGACATTATTATAAATTGCAACTGGCTTGCTGCATGAGGATGAGGGAAGTGAAATGAGATTTGTTGCTACATATATTAGGTAAAAGAAGCTACTACTTTATTTCGTTAGAAACTGTAACTGCTGCACAATATGGTAAACACTAAATCAGAACTTGATCATTTTGATGCAGTTTTACTGAGTTCTCTATTTACTCTCGTGTGCCACGTTTAAAGTGGCAAGCTGTAGCATCTTGTTGCAATCTTTAATATGGTTTCTGGTGTGCGTCTTGGACTTTTACTATATATGTTTGGTTAATAATCAATTCACTATATAGAAACAAAAATGAACGCAAGAATATAAAAATTAGTGTTATTGAATATTTAAGTGGTTGTTCATCAAATTTTTGAGATCTCCAAATACACCGACCATATAGTTATGTACGCTGTAGGACACATTTGCTTCAAATTGTTGAGAATCAATCTATATTATTGTGTTGGAAATTAGAGTGATTTTCATTGAAATCTTATTATATAGAAACAGATTTGACAGTTTATAAAAAGCATGCAGTTGTTCCAAGTGTGATGACTGATGATTGATGATCAGGGTGCTTGCGAGAGGGAACTTTTCCAAGTGGAGCCTGTACCGTACAGACATCTTCTCAGGAGGTCTCACACTTCTTCAATTCCTTGTGCAAGTAGAAATTGATGAACTTCACACCATGTTGGAGTTACTTTCTTCCTAGTTCTTTGGGCGTCCTTGTGTCATGCATGCTGTTGAACTGGGACAATCTTTCGTGCAAGCAGCAATGGATCCAGGAATTTTTACCATGGGGTGAGGGAAATTTTCAGTTAGTTTGCCGACTCAAGTATTTCACTAATTAAAATAGCATCCCTTATGCAGAATCCTCATGAGACTGCACCCATAACGGTCCCTAATATCATCCAATGTCACCTCTCCATCAAAACTCTAGTTAATCACTAATGGAAGACACATTTGGGGGGCAAACACCTCACATCCTGGAGCCAGATTACCACAGCCAATCTGCCAGTGTCCATTTTCATCTCCACCTTGGTTCTTCATCTCCAGCCTCTCTCCATTTTCATCTGCAACTCATGTTTTCATCTTTATTTTTCATATTTAAAAGAAAACTCTTTCTCATAGGTGTATTTCTCGGGGTCAAGTCTTAATATGATAGGGTCAAATAAAGATTTTATGAAGGTAAAGGTGTACTGTGGATGTGGATTTTAACACATATTAAAGAGCTTTTGAAGTAATGTGAACTTAGCAAGAAGGTTTTGACATGCCCAAAATATGGGGTAATTTTATTTCTTCCCAATATACCAAGTTTTGTCTTCAAAATTATACATTAAATATACTATTTTTTACAAGAGCTTATTGTCGGTGTTCCATGTTCAAGTGGTTGGATCAGAAAATGTGCCATTGATCTAAACAAGCTATTTATCAACTACTTGCAAACAAGAGAAAATTGGAAAATAAGCTCAATGAATTTATAGTTGAAGAGAACAAGATGGAAGCTGTTGCTCGCTTTCGTGCACACAAAAGTATGCGTTACACTGAGTAATAAAGTGTGAGTAGAGTGTTGATTCCAGGAGTAATTGGATTAAATTCTACTTCAAGTTGTGCAATACAGTTAACCAAAAACAAACAAGGAATATGAATTTGAATGTAAATAGGAAAGTGCAGAAAAGAGAGTTTGATGGAGAAGGGGGTAAAAAAAAATTGAATAATTTAATTGTGAAATTGCCAATTCACATAAATTAATTCATTATCCCATTTTAATTTATGAATGATGTTAGGTATTAATTTTAAGTCTTATACAATTACAAGGCCCTTCTGGGTTGCTTGCAATCAAAATTTCTAATTAATCAATTCATTATATTCCAATATGAATCGAGATTAACAAGAAATTAACAAAAAACTACTTAATGGGCTATCTAAGACATGCAACTATATTCTTATCTTAGAGCCACATTAATTTATTCATCTCGTGAAAATAAGTTGAACATAAATTCTTCATATCGACAACAAATGCTCTATCCCTTTCGAGCTTTATTAGAATTCCGATAAATAACTGAAATTGATAATCAGGTAATTAATCGAAAGCAAGCATAATGATAGAAAAAATAATCATTCAGCAAACATGAAATCGAAAAGAAATAACGATTCTAAATTAACTCATGCGAAAAGGTTTATTCATAATTCTAGAAAAATAAAATTATTTCATGTTCAAAACAAACATGAACCTTGACAAAAAAACATAAAAACACATGGAACATAACAAAGGAACAAAAAAACTCTTTCGTTGATCTCTAATCTACAAGCTAAACAGTGGATCTAAAACTATGGAAAATTAATCCTATTTATATTATATATATCCTAACTTGATCAGAATTTAGATTCTAATCAGTCTTAAACTCTTCAAAAGTCTTCTATTTCACTCAATGAAGTTCATGGAAGAGTAAAAGTCAAGAGTTAGCCTTGAAATAAAATTTGTCAGTATTAAAAAATCTACCTAGCATCACATTTCAAGATTTTCCATACCAGATTGAGTCCCTTAGTGCCCAGTTTCGGGAAATTCTTGTCTTCATTCATTTTCTAGGCACCAAGTGCCCAACATTTTGCTTTTGGGCGCTCAAGCTCCTAATTAAATGAACTAGGTTTTTCTTTTCCTTTTTTATTTCAATGCTCCGATGTTCTTTCCAGTATGTTTTCCTTGATTTATTTTATCTTTTTGGGCTTATATGACACTAAGTAACAATATTAGATGATTTTAAGATAAAAATATGATAATTTCTTACATAAAATAAATATAAATGTAATGTAATTATGGAATTATTAAACACCTCCAAAGTTAACCATTGTTCATCATCGTGCAACTTATAAAAGTAAATGATGCAGTATAAGATAGATCTACAAGTGAAGTGGCACAAATGAAGTCCTTAGTTAATGTTCAATTCTACATAAAATCTCAAACTTGTCATATGAATTTTGGAATCATAATTCAAATTCTAGAGCTTTATGACAAATAATCCCTCTGTAATTGTGTGAATGATTGGTTTTCAAAACTCAAATCTTTTTCCAAAAAAAAAAATGTTTATGACAAAGAAATTCATCCTAATAATTTGTTGTCTCGTTTTTCATTCCAATTTTGATGGAATTAGATTATACTTAGCCAAAAATTGATAGGAGTTTGAAGGACTTGAAATATAGGCTTTGGATTGGGATAGAAATATTTGGATAAAAAAGCTCAAACTCATAGCATTGATCTATTTCCTTTTAAGCATCTCTAAACTTAGTTTGAGGCCTCTTCATCATTAGTAGTAATCCTCTTTTTTGAGACACCTTGTAGTAAGTCTAAAATGTCATCCAACCTTTTGATGCGAGGATAAACATTGGTAACAAATGTATTTATTTACTCAGTCAGATCTCTTTTCTTTGTATGGCTACTCACTCTTTTGGAGTTGGTGGATAATTCAATTTTTATCTTTGGGGAATTTTTCAATTTATCACCACTCAATTAGGCCATTCTGTTTTTGCCCTTCTTTTTCATCATAAAATTTTGCAAGTTAGTATATATGAGACAAGGTTAAAAAAAAAAAAAAAGGATATTTTCAACAAAAACCTAGGCTTCTAGGCTAGCAAATAAAAGATAAAATTTTAAAAGCTCAAAGAGTGACTTTAGGGAAATACAAATGCGTGTGACCTTAGGGATATGCAAATGCATTTTTGGTCGGCTTGAAAAGCTGATGATTCAGAAAATGGCCTACGTCATTTTCTTAACTAAGCACTTTCTAAATCCCATCTCAAAAGAAATCATACAAGTCTAAAATACATTAGGATAAAATTCAAAATCATAAACCATTCTATCCCAAATCGATGACTATTTTGGTTACAATCAAAAGTGTGCAAAATTTAGGAATTAAAAATCATTAAACTCCAAAATTCTAAGCATTTTCCAAAAATTCCATTATGACTAGGTTAGAAATTGACATGAAATCAAAAGTTAAAGTGCTTCATTGAATAGTTATAGAGCAGAACTTTATGCTTATGTACACGAGATTGGAACTTTTTTTTAAAAAAAATTTAGGTGCAATTCATGCATAATAGCAAATAGGTGATATGCAATTAATCAACTAAACCACATTTGACAAAAAGCAAAGCATTCCCAAACTTAAAAGGTACTTTGTCCTCAATGTGTAATAATAAGGAAAATTATGAGTATATGCATGCCAATAAATACTTCCAAACTACCATAGTAATTGTGTTACAGCTCAAAATTAAATTTGACAATGTAAACAGCAATGAGCATGGCTTAATCATGCTTAGAATCCATCCTTAGAAGAATTTTGAAGTAACACATGCAAGCATAGACCTAGAAGGGGGTAAAGATAGGGGGGTTAATATAAAGAAATTCCATTAAATCAAGAAAACGAAGAGCAATTAAGACATTTGTCACCCTAAAAATATGAAGAACTCCAATGAGAGGCATTGGTGGTGGTCCTAGAAAGTAATGGTGGTGTTGGGTTTTGTGGTCTTGATGGAGGATGAATGATTTTGGATTGTTTAAGTATGTGGGTGTATGAAAGCATGGGACATGAAGTAGAAAACAGATAAGGGGCGATGGTTTGATTGAGAAATTGATGTTTTGATGGAGTGGTTATGATTATCATGGTAGTTTTTGGTTGATTTAGGGTGAAAAGAGGTTGAAGATGGTAGGAAATTGTGAGGGCTTGCCCATTTTTTATTTTTAGAGGTTGAAACTTGCACTTAAGCACCCAACTGGGCACCCAGTTCCATTTTCCTACATAACTTGACACTGGAATGTTAGAAGTGTAGGTTGTTTAAGTATGTAGGTGTGTGAAAGCATGGGATATGGAGTGGAAAATAGATAAGGGACGGCAGTTTGATTGAGAAATTGATGTTTTGATGGAGTGTTTATGGTTATCATGGTAGTTTTTGGTTGATTTAGGGTGAAAAAAGGTTGAAGATGGTAGGAAATTGTGAGGGCTTGCCCATTTTTTTTTTTTTAGTGGTTGAAACTTGCACTTAAGCACCCAACTGGGCACTTAGTTCCCTTTTCCTACATAACTTGGCGCTGGAATGTTAGAAGTTTATGTAAAATAAAGGAGAAATGAAAACAAACCAAATTAAGAAGAACTGAAAATAGTAAATTCTTAGGTTGCCTCCCAAGTAGCACTTGATTTACAGTCGTCGACTTGATTCTTAGACATCTCTATGTAGTTTCATTCAAGGTGATTAAGGCTTGTTGTCGATCAACAACTCCTCCCCAATGGTGCTTGATTCTTTATCGTTTACCTTGAATTTATTCTTTTATCTTACTTTTCCCAACTCCACTTCCCCATGGGAAAACCTATGTTATGTGAAACAGCCCAGTTTAGTGAAAATTGTATTTACCTATAAAAAACTTAAACCAACCGTTATGTAATAAAACATGTTGTCATACTTCAAATTAGTTTATCGAAATCTTTCCTTTATGCTTTTTTTCCCCTAAGCTTATTCAATTTTGGTAGTATTGTGTACTTTATGCAAAATAAAGTAGCCATAAGTTTGTGTAATAGCGGCTTCAAAGTGTTTGTGGGCCTTTCAAACTCTCTAGGCATTTGGTCTTCTGGAGAATTCAGCATCCTTGTTATTTTATGGATATCTTCATTTTTTCATCTTCATAACAAAGTAGAATTTTTTCCAAGGGATCTCTAATCTCTTGAATTGGATGGATCTTCTCTGTAAAGGTATCTACTATATCAATGGAAAAACATTGATCAGGTTCTCCAGGAAACTTCATAGCCTTAAATATATTAAAAGTCACCTAGTGGTCTTGAAACTCTCATTGTTCGTTCATCGTTCATCTTCTTAAATATTAATGAGAGTTCTACTGGTTATCAAAAATGATCTCTTGAGAATGATAGGAACGTCACTATCTACTTCCATATCAAGAATGATGAAATCAGCAGGGAAAATAAATTTATCA
Source organism: Handroanthus guayacan (assembly GCA_014898755.1). Classification (NCBI taxonomy): domain Eukaryota; kingdom Viridiplantae; phylum Streptophyta; class Magnoliopsida; order Lamiales; family Bignoniaceae; genus Handroanthus; species Handroanthus guayacan. The sequence goes on from JACFYI010001782.1 coordinate 269,876, forward strand.
ACTTTGACAAAAACATCCTCAATTATTCCCTTAAGGTAGCTAAGTGACATATCTGCCGATTGTAAGGTAAATCTGGTGTGTTTAGCATCCCCCAATCCTAGTTTTTGTAGATTGAATAGACATTAGATTAATAGTATGTCCTAAGTCACATAATGCTCTACTGAAAAAGTGAGTATCAAAAGTGCAAGATATTGTGAAACTACCAAGAGCTTTTAACTTAGGTAGTAATTTCCTTTGAATAATTGCATTATATTCTTCAGTTAATGGTACATGTCATCATCCCTACAATGCCTTTTTTAGATAAATGTCTTTCATAAACTTAACGTAGATAAGCATTTGTTCAAGAATTTGAGCAAAAGGGATTAATATGAAGTTTCTTAATTTATAAAAAAAAAAAAAGTGAAGTTTCTCAAAAATTTCCAAAAATTTTTGAAATTATTTTTCGAACTTCTATTTTTGCAATCTTTGAGGAAAAGGGGGTTGGGGAGTTATAAGTTTATTTACATGAAATGGTACTTCAACCTCTTCCCCCCCTCCCCCCCACCCCCCAACGTACCTCCTTTTCTTTTGAAATTGCAAGCTCTTTTTGTGATTTTTTGAAGTCCCTTTCTATTTTGCAATGTAACAGCTTGACATTGTTCCTTTCCATCCTTCTAGGTTTATCTTAGTGTTACTTGTAGTTAACCTTGAGGTCAAGAGTTTATAACATTAGCTAATTTACTTATTTGGGTTTCCATTAATAGCGCCGCTAGCGATAAACTGCATGAGTGTATCCTCCAATAAAGGTTTTCTTTCTTACAATGGCTGTTGAATTTGTTGCTGCATACCTTGTTGAAACCTTAGTGTTGATCCCTACAGGCAAAATTTGGCTATTGTATCCACCCAGGATTATAAGTATTAGAATAAGAATTATTTTGAACACTACATACAAACTAGATAGAATCAACATTGTACATACACTAATTAGATGGTTGGTCTTCTCCGCGCTCCTTGCATACCACAGCTAACTTGCTGGGCCTTTCTTGTCACAATTTTGCAATTTTTTTCACGTTTAATTCCATATTTGCATCCGAAGCAGTGATTCGTTCGATCTCAAGAACAGCTGCTGCTTTTTTGGCTCCTTTGTTTCTTTTTAGAGCAAAATTGGCGACAAGTTGATCGAGTTGATTATGCAACTCCTTTATTATCCTCGATAACACTCCTCTCAATTGATGTAAAGTCTGTCAAGAAGGCCTAGTTAAACTGTTATAAAAAGTGTGTACTTTAATGTATCTGGGTATTTTATGGTTGGAACAACTTCTGAGCAATCTTTTAAAATGATGTCATGCTTTATAAAGAGTTCAATTTCAGACTCTTGTTATTTGAAGTGATAGGAGAGAATCTCTTTCCCAAATCAATCCACGAAGTGATGGATTCTTCTAGCATGAAATCCAACTATTCTTTGGCTTTCCCTGTTAAAGAGAAAGGAAATAGCCTCAGCCTGATTATGTTCTTTGTAACCCCCTCCTGTGTGATCATGTTACAAATCCAAATAAATTCATCAATATACTTGTTGGGATCTTCATGCATAGCCAAAAGAATTCTACGAAATTTTGACATATTCCTATCATAGAAATATCAAATCCAAAATTTGCCTAACGCATAGGCAATATTATACTTGATGTTCTTTCTTCCACTTTTGGGATGATCAGATCTTTTATTGATATATCTACAAAGTCATCTTCTATGATTTTAACTCTGTTGAACTTGACTTTGATTTTTCCTATATGTTCTTCTGCCAACCTTTTTCTTAAAACTCGAAGAGTTTTCTTGATTTCAGGTTAAGAGTTATTAAATCTTGATGTTGATTTTTCGCATAAAAGTATGTGAAGAAAAAACAAAAAAGAAAGTTTAGTCATAGTTTTTTGTTTTGCACGAAGTCTATATATTTAACGTCAATTCCCCGGCAATGGCACCAAAAACTTATTACTCGCTTTCGTGTCCATAAGTGCACACTTTGCACCAAGTAATAAAGTGTGAGTAAAATTGTTAAGCTCACGAGGAATTGAATTAAATCCTTTTTCAAGTTGTGCAAAAAGAGTTAACCAAAACTAAACAAGGAATGTGAATTTGAATGCAAAGATAAAATTGCAGAAAAGAGAGTTTGATGAATAAATCAATAATCTAAAAGGCTTAAGATTATGAAATCGCCAATTCACATAAATTAATTTGTTATTATCTCTTCTTGATTTATGAATACTCTTGGTTGTTAACCCTAAATCATAAACAATTACAAGATCCTTTTTGGATTGCTTGCAACCAAAACTCTTAATTAATAAATTCATTATATTCCTATATGAATCGAGGTTAATAAAAATTATTCAAGAATCACTTAATAGGCCACCTAGAGCATGCAACTATATTCCTATCTTACATGCAAATTAATTTATTTATCTTATACAAATAAATTAAAATTAAGCCCATCATATCTATGATCAATCCTAACTATCCCTTTTAGATTTTATTAGAATTTTGATTAATAACTTAAATTGGTGACCATGCAATTAAGTTAAGACATGTACTATAACAGCGAAAATAATCATTTAGCGAACATAAAATCAACTAGAAATAACAATTCTGAATTGACTCATACAAAAAGGTTTAATTTTTATGCTTTGAAATTCCTAATTAAAGAAAAGAGAAAATTTAATTGAAGACAAAATCCTATTCTCTTTAGGATTCGTGGAGATTTTGGATATTTTCTTTAATTTCCTTGTTGGTTTAAGTTTCTATTTCCTAGTTAGTTAATTTTGGGGTTATGCACCTATTATAAATATGTCCATTTAGTTCTCGTGGGGCTATGGTCTAGTGTGAGATATTTTAGGACATCTATAAATTGCACCTTTTACGGCGCCTTGAGTTATTTTATATACCTTTATTCTTGAGAGAGTTTGAAAAGAATATATATTAAAAAATTTGTTTACACCTTTTGTAATTCTCTCAAAAAGGTAGTATTTTGATGTCTTTATCCACTCGTTTGTAACTTCCCTTGTAGGTGTTAGTAATAATCTCCTCTTCGCCCATGAATGTAACCGTGTTTTAGGTGAACAATGTAAATTCCTTTTATGCACTTCGTGTTACTATGTCCTATGTTTCTCATTATGTTGTTTTTGTATGCATTTGTTATGTTGGCTTTAGCCAACTTGTTTCACAACAAAACCAAATTTGCAGAACCCGTAGAATTATTGAATCCCAGAGAAGCTGTATCATCATTTCAATAGCAAACACTTTAACAAGTGTGATGCCCCCAGAACCGGGGATGTGCTGACACAAGACCCGAGGTGCATCACTCATGTTCTATATATTCTAAATACCCATACGTTCAAAAATCGATACAGGAGCTAATACATTGAAATCATTCAAACTAAGTCCAAGAAATCCATACAAAATCCAAACTAAGTTCCATAACATAAATATCATTACATTCCGAAAGTTTCCAAATATATGATAGTCTAGCATAAGCTTACAAGTCACAAAATTATACAATCTAAGTCCAATGGTCCAAAAAGTTATGCTAAACCAAAATATAAGAGAGATATCAAAACCAAAATGATCTATACAATCCATCATGAGCTCCAATCGTTCGATCAATCAAGAACCTAATGTTAAATAGGGTCATGAGTCCACTGACCCAGTAAAACTTATAGCATGCAGAAGAGAATAAAAGTTTCAAAGAACATAAGCATATCAAAATCAATACAAGAATGTGATACGGATAGCAATCTGAACGTTCAAAACAATCAATATATACATATATTTATCACATTCAAGTCCATTAGCTGAAACAATCTTTTGGTAGGTCTATCACCCTTATATTTTCAACATATACTTTTTGCCTTATCCCTCCAACTGCCGAAGGAGCATCATTCAATCAAGAAGCAAAGCCGACGTATATGCTTAGGGTAGTGCTTCGGAAATCTACCTCTAGAACTCGTCCGAACTACCTAACAATCAGGGGCTCGAGAGTCTTAGTCGATAGTCCGATACAGCCTGAGTTCGGTCCCCAAGAAATCCCCACAATGGCCCATAGTCAATCAATTATATGGCTTTAGAATGAATTAGACAATCAATCAATCAATCAAGAAGCCGACAAAGCATAACGTTCTAAGGCCACAATATCAATAACATTTCAATAGGCCAAAATGGATTCAATCAATCGATCATTTCGGAAATTCTACCATGGACTAGCGGGATTTCGTTTTAAAACTTGGTATTACATTAGAGTGATCGGGTATGGACTCAAGATGTCAAGAAATAGGGTTTGAAAACATAAAAATCATGTTGGAACCAAAACTGGGTGCTTGGACGCACAAACGGGCGCCCGAGCGCCCAAATCATGAAAATTGGCCAGAGGCTGGGCGCTTAGTCAAAGAAAAAAAATAAAATTAAGTCAGCAGCTGGGCCCTTAAGCGCCTAAGCTATTGGAAAAAATTTTGTTCTTGGTCTGAGGGTCGGCGTTTGAGCGCCCAACACCGTGCGCTTAAGCGCTGACTCTCGAGTCTAAATCCAATTTTTCGTCTTTTGTTTTTCTTTGAATTTTTAATCCAAAATACATTTTTGAGGTTCTTAAATAAGTAATAACATTTATAACACATCGTTTTGGGTTTTGGTTTTGAAATTTTTTGCAAGATCGTGTCATTGTCGAAATGTACAATTTTGTCCATATTACCCGTTTTTCAATTGTTCTTAGTCGTTTCTCCTCCTAGCCCATGATCTATCATTCAATACTCAATCCCAAGTATCGGTATATAGTTCAAGATGGTTCAATAAGTTTTGGATTGATTCATATTCAAGAGTTTGAGCATGAAATAGCAAGAATAGCAATATCAATCACAAGTTCACATGCCCATAGAATATCATGTATTCATTAACTCAAAGCATGCTCGATTAACCAACGGAAAGCTAGAAACACATGCTCATGGAGAGGAGAATAAACTATAAATCTTACCTCTATGAGCTTAAATCCGAAAATGTGGTTGAACCAAGCTTATGATCACACCTACAACCATATTTATACATTCATTGTCAAGTTCTAGACAACCAAACTTAAACCACCCATAAATCATACTTATAAACTACTTACCAAGAGTCTAGGTTGAGTGTTCACCCCCCAAGAATTCCTTAGTGTAACCGGTTATGAAGGAGAAAAGAAGACAAGTGAGTTCAAGTGCTGAAAATGTGTTTGTAAGTTTGAAGTTTTTCCACAGAATTTCTCATGACCAATGGATGCTTATTTATAGAAGGAACTTGAGGCCAAAATGAGAGAATCCAAAAGCTTGAACCTCTCAAGACAAT
>JACFYI010001782.1:276451-293979 GCA_014898755.1 Handroanthus guayacan
ATAATCGCCTCGTAGTCCACTTTGTGCTTCTTAAGGGGTCCAATATTGCTGTCGTTGTCACTGTGGTCGGACTCGGAACTCGTCCACTCGTTTGCTACTCCCTTACCCTTGTCCATCTAGCGCTACAAAAGAACAAACGAAGTCAATAATGGGAAAACGAGATCAAAGGCAAAATTTTATCATTCTAGACCAATAAGATTTCTTATCCTAGGCTCTGATACCACCTGTGATGCCCCCTGAAATCTCGGGGATGTGCTGACCCAAGACCCGAGGTACATCACTCGCATTCTATACATTCTAAATACCCATACGTTCAAAAATCAATACAAGAGCTAATATATTGAAATCATTCAAACTAAGTCCAAGAAATCCATACAAAATCCAAACTAAGTTCCATAACATAAATATCGTTACATCCCGAAAGTTTCAAATACATGATGGTCTAGCATAAGCTTACAAGTCACAAAATTATACAATCTAAGTCCAATAGTCCAAAAAGTTATGCTAAACCAAAATATAAAAGAGATATCAAAACCAAAATGATCTATACAATCTATCATGAGCTCCAATCGTTCGATCAATCAAGAACCTACATGTTAAATAGGGTCATGAGTCCACTGACCCAATAAAACTGATAGCATGCAGAAGAGAATAAGCGTTTCAAAGAACATGAGCATATCAAAATCAATACAAGAATGTGATACGGATAGCAATCAGAACGTTCAAGACAATCAATATATACATATATTTATCACATTCAAGTTCATTGGCTGAAATAATCTTTTGGTAGGCCTATCACCCTTATATCATCAACATATACTTTTCGCCTTATCTCTCTAACTCCCGAAGGAGCATCATTCAATCAAGAAGCACAGCCGACGTGCGTGCTTAGGGTAGTGCTTCGGAATTCTGCCTCTAGAACTCATCTGAACTACCCAACAATCAGGGGCTCGAGGGTCTTAGTCGACAATCCAATACTGCTCGAGTTCGGTCCCCAAGAAATCCCCACAAGGGCCCACAATCAATCAATCATATGGCTTTAGAACGAATTAGACAATCAATCAAGAAGCCAGCAAGACATAACATTCTAAGGCCACAATATCAATAACATTTCAATAGGCCAAAATGGATTCAATCAATCGATCATTTTGGAAATTCGACCATGGACTAGTGGAATTTTATTTTAAAACTTGGTATTACATTAGAGTGATCGGGTATGGACTCAAGATGTCAAGAAATAGGGTTTGAAAATATAAAAATCATGTTGGAACTGAAACTGGGAGCTTGGGCGCCAAATGGGCGCCCGAGCCCCCAAATCATGAAAATTGGCCAGAGGCTGGGCGCTTAGTCAAAGAAAAAAAATAAAATTGAGTCAGTAGCTACTGGAAAAAATTTTGTTCTTGGTCCGAGGGCCGGCGCTTGAGCGCCCAACACCGTGCGCTTGAGCGCTGACTCTCGGGTCTAAATTCGATTTTTCGTCTTTTGTTTTTCTTCAAATTTTTTATCCAAAAATATATTTTTGAGATTCTTAAATAAGTGATAACATTTATAACACATCGTTTTGGGTTTTGGTTTTGAAATTTTTTGCAAGATCGTTTCATTGTCAAAATGTATGGTTTTGTCCATATCACCCATTTTTCAATCGTTCTTAGTTTGTTTCTCCTCCTAATCCATGATCTATCATTCAATTCTCAATTCCAAGCATCGGTATATAGTTCGAGATGGTTCAATAAGCTTTGGATTGATTCATATTCAAGAGTTTGAGCATTGAATAGCAAGAATAGCAATATCAATCACAAGTTCACATGCTTATAGAATATCATGTATTCATTAACTCAAAGCATGCTCAATTAATCAACGGAAAGCTGGAAACACATGCTCATGGAGAGGAGAATAAGCTATAAATCTTACCTCTATGAGCTTAAATCCGAAAATGTAGTTGAACCAAGCTTATGATCACAGCTACAACCACATTTGTACATTCATTGTCAAGTACTAGACAACCAAACTTAAACCACTCATAAATCATACTTATAAACTACTTACCAAGAGTCTAGGTTGAGTGTTCACCCCCTAAGAATTCCTTAGTGTAACCGGTTATGAAGGAGAAAAGAAGACAAGTGAGTTCATGTACTTAAAATGTGTTTGTAAGTTTGAAGTTTTTTTGCAGAATTTCTCATGACCAATGGATGCTTATTTATAGGAGGAACTTGAGGCCAAAATGAGAGAATCCAAAAGCTTGAACCTCTCAAGACAATATCCAACACTTAGGGGGGTAGCTAGGTGGCTACATGACCATGTAGAATGGATGAATGGACTCCCATCCATCAAGAATTGCTGCTACTGCTGCGGATGGCTCTTTGTCTCAGATTTCCTTTTTCCTTTCTTTCATTTTTAAATTTTAATTTGTGCCAAATTTGTCAACAAAAGCGGCTATGGGTTGGGCTAAGTTTGGACCTTGTATTGGGCTTGTAAATCGGGTCATTTGGGCTCATTTTTGGGTCAAAATGCGATGTGAATTTGCAACATATTGGTTCGAAATATTTTCGAATACGTAAAATGTGTTTTGGTTTTAAAACAAAGCTCGATATTTAAAATCAAATGAATTTCCAAAAAATCGACGATTCAAGAATTTTATTAAGGGAATTCTCAGGTGTTACAACAAGGTTGTTCAATAACTTAGATTTGAACAAGTCATGATTGAAGTCAGCCCATTAAATCCTAAAGAAGCTACATCAGGTTGATTTGGAAATTAACAATCTGTAAAATCATGTCGATAGCATCATCCCGTTGCAAAAAGAAGCCAACATATAGAAGCACCAGAATCAAGTCCTCTAAATACATTGCAACAAGTTTGAAAACAAGATCAATAAAAATCAAGCCAAATCGTCTCATAGAACATGATTCAATTAGATCATCTTGTTAAGTCTGCAGACATCTCAAACAAATAACAGAAGTAAGATTACAAATTCAACGTCCCATTATATTAAATCAAGTAGTTCATTTTCAAATTTGAGGTCGGGGTTTTGGTTGTCTAAGGCAAAATTCTGTACATATTTTGGTTTTCTGAGTTCATTTTTGACCCCTTTTCCTATAAATTGGATTTAGTGTGCACGTGCATAATATCGACCATCGTTTGTGTTTTGTGTGCTTCGTATTTTAATGTGATGGGAATCGCTGAGAGGGATGAATGATTGGAAGGATTGGAAGAAATTCTGGTAGTAATATCTCAAGCTCAAAAACTTATCAAATTCTGGAGAGTTCCAATTATAATTTGATCGCTGATTCATAAGGCATCAAGTTGTTGCCGTGAAGAAAGTAGAGTTTTTCTTTTTTTTCTTTTTTTTTGAAAAAAAAAAAAAAATGAGCCTGTTGTGAGAATTTTGGTATAAGATGACATACTTTAGCTTAATAATTTAACTGAGTCGCACCTTATAAGGTATGTCGAATTTTATATCAATGTAGAGCTCTAAGTTTAACAGAGCAATTGTTCAGTAAAATTCATCAAAATATGAATGCGAAAATTGAAGGTAAAGTTGATGGGCAAACACAAAAGCTTATGGTTTATTTTACTTATTTTCCTGAATTAACGTAACTCTTTTTTGTAGAAAGAATTGTGACCTTAGCTAATATTGTTTCTTTTTAGTTGATTAGACCCAAATTACGTAATAATTATGTATTATGGATAAAGTATTATCTCTCAATTATCAGCAGGTGCATCCTTGTATAGAGTCACTATCACAACCTTAAATAAGGTCCTAGAGCCATCGAAAAAATGAATCAATAAGCATATCGTAGCATTACTTTGAACACGACACTTACACACAAAATCATAGTTCATTAGAAGAAGTTCAAATCAATTTCGAGTTCACCGTTCTAGTCAATTGGGGTGTCACCTTCGACTGGGAAGAGTCGTTGTATCTTGGAAAGTTTTTTGCCAGTGACCTTCAAGCACTACAATTGGGCAAATAAAACCTTAAAGGCATTGTTGGAATAACAAGCTTAGACTCGTTTCAATCATTTTTGCATTAACATTTCAAGTAGGTTTTCCTATTTCTTCTAACTTTATGTTATATTTCTATATTTCGTGATGAGTATTACGTGATTTATGTGCATATAATCTATTGAATTTTTGTGTTTACTTTAAAGTAACACAAGTATTAATATGGGCACTAATTTTCTAACAATTGATTTTAGTGGCCTAACGTCCATAAGAAGTTAATTTGATTTTACAAAGTTCAGAAATTAATCGAATTTAAAATCAAAATTATATTTCAGACTAAAGTAATTTTCTATACGTTTAATTCATATAAGAATATAAATTAAATTAAAAAGTTAATTCAAAATAAAGAAGAGCACACTGATTTGATCACGAAGATATCACAAATGCACGCTCTTCAATCAGTTTGAAACCCAGCACACGACATACTTTGGTTATATCTGATCACTAAGTTTAGTTTTTCAATTTTTGGTATAAATATAATAACAAAATTGAAGAATAAAAATTATATCTTAAGACCAAGTTCGGTATCTAAAGCAATCTGGAAACAAAATTATTTTGTCCTTTTGTGATTTGGCACACCAACTATAACAATAAAATTCACACACAAAAAAAAAAAATTAAAAAAATATCCTATGTCAATGTGACTATCGATTGGCTTCATCTTAAGTCAAAAAATACAAATAAAACTTTACCCATGGTAAAAGCCACACTTACAAACGTGCAGGTCAAATGTACGTGCAACATATAAACATATTAACGCCACATGTCAGATTATGGAATGATGCAACAAGTAAGTGTATGAATGAGGTCTAAACACATGGAACGAATTGATAATAAAAAGTTTCATAATTAAGAATGATCTTGGATTGATATAACAATGTGGCGCCCGTATGGAGAACAGATTCGAAGAAGAGGTTGCACCAAAAAGATCTAAGAACAGAACAAATAGTATTTGAAAACAAAAGCTCGAGACAAATAATTTTAACACACAAGTATTGTAGGAGTATGGAATAAAGCCTTAAATTTACTAATTTATCTATGTGATTGGAGATCCCAAAAAACAAGTTCAAAGAGAAAAACAAGTTATACAACTGTGACTCGACATACAAGCACCCCCTTCTATTCCTATGATGGGCAGACAGTGCAATCTGTAAAACTTTAGATTAGGCATCGCTTTTAATGGCTTTTATATCTTGATACATCAAGTGAGGGTGCAGCAAGAATCTCTTAATAAGAAATCACCTATGTGAGTAGGGATTGAACCGGTCCTATGAGAATTTTTGAAGGTTGAATTCTCAAAGAGTATTATGAATATCAAAAGTTGTTTAGGGTCGGAATGAACACAATAGTGAGAACTTAAATTGACTGTGAATGATGATGAGTGTAGTTCTATTGTCTTGTGTACATAAAGCCAAACAATTCAAAATATCGTTCTCACTGGTTGGCAAGTACATCTGATAGTTCTCACTAGAAAATGTTTAAAGCCAAAAGCTACCTCTCCTAATGTGACATTGCTCAAACTAGAACTCTTTTGTGTGCATTTGGATTCATATGCACCTCCGATGAGATAATCTTCCATTCATGTGGGGGATTGTGAGAATTTTGGTATAAGAAGACATAATTTAGCTCAATGACTAATTGAGTTACACCTTACAAAGTATGTTGAATTTTATATCGATGTAAAACTCTAAGTTTAATAGAGCAATTGTTTACCAAAATTCATCAAAATGTAAATGAGAAAATTGTAGCTAAAGTTAATGAGCGACACAAAAGTTTATGGTTTATTTTACTTTTTTTTTTTTTAATAAACTTAACGCTTTTTTGTAGAAAGAGTTGTGACCTTAGATGGTATTGTATCTTTCTAGCTGATTAGACCCAAATTACGTAATAATTATGTATTATGGATGAAGTGTTATCTCTCAATTATTAATAGTTGCATCCTTACATAGAGTCACTACACAACCTTAAACAATGTCCTAGAGCCAACTGGGAAATGAATCGATAAGCATATCATGGCATTACCTTAAACACTGCACTTACACAAAAAATCATGGTCCAATAAAAAGAGTTTCAAGTCAATTTTGAGTTCATCTTTCTAGTCGATTAGAATACTGCCTTCGACTAGGAAGAGTCGTTATATCTTATGAGACTTTTTGTCAATGATCTTCGAGCACCGCAGAGTGGTAGATAAAACTTTAAAAACGCTTTTGAAAATAAATAATACGCCTCGGCTCACTTCAATCATTTTGGTATTAACATTTCAAGTAGGTTTTTCTATTTCTTCTAACTTTATGTTATATTTCTATGTTTCGTGGTGAGTATTACATGATTTATATGCATATAATTTATTGAATGTTTGTTTTTATTTTAAAGTAACTCAAGTAGTAATTTGCGACAATAATTTTCTAACACCTGTCTAGCTCGAGCTCGAATTATAGGCTTGATAAGCTTGAGCTCAACTTGGAGCTCACCAAGTTTGCAAACGAGTCAAGCTCAAACTTGAAATTTGTGCTCGGCTCGTTTGCAACACTAGTACACCTTCAAGATTTGATAGTTACAAGGTTCACTCGTCCCCTACAATGACACAAGTATTGATGCTCAAACTTTGAGTAACCTATATTAAAGAAGGAAAGCATGTTAAAATATTAGGTTAACTACAAATATCAAATTTCAAGCAGCTTAGTAAACTTTACGTCGAGTGATATAAGATGACTTGACCGCCCTCTTATCTTCGCATCAATATCTTTTCTAACCTGAAAGTTATAAACTAAAAAAGATACACAGATTCAGTATCAAAACAATAGTATGAAACTGAAGTTTCAAATGACTTTTGTGATTACAATCAATTTCTCTTTCATTGGTTGAGCATGAGCATTTGAAAACCGGACGGGGATTTTATGGATTCACCTAGTGGTTGTGAGGATTTGACAAGGGTTGTGAGCATTCAATAGGGGTTGTGAGGATCCAACATTGATCTTTTGATGCATATCAACTGGCACATCTGGTGTAGCTGAAGATGGATTCCTCTCATTTTGCATAACATTGTGCCCTATCACTGAACACTTGTCACACTTGAGTGATTTTGTGATGGACGTCTTAAGTTTGAAGACATAGCAACATAGAAACATCTTTGTTATTTTTGTAATGCCCCAACCCACGAGAAAAAAATCCTGCAATCAAGGCATATTCTACATTATAAAACAAATGAAAATTATATATATGAAGACTCTAATAATTAAACAATTACTCCGATAGCTTCTTATCTCTTACTTCGATATTTTTTTCTGAATCTGAAATGTCAAAGAAAAGGGGTGAACTTGAAAGCACGGCAAGTAATTTATATATGTTTAGGCCCCTTAGGGTACAAAGTGAACAATAGTTCACATTAACGATATAATACTTATATCTGAAATTTCATGTGACTATAACCACATCTTAGTCTGATGGTCACAATAACAAAACTTATCAAAATACGAAATCAATTTCGAGCTGGCCTATCATAGAGATCCATTTAAATTTCATATTACATTGTCATAGGTCTATATCACAAATGTCCATATTAAAGTTTCATATACCGAAGGCCATCTGTCAAATTCCAATATCACAAAGTGATCGGTCCATATCACAAATGTCCATATCAACATTCCATATCTAGAGGTCATATCAAAATTTCATATCACGAAGTAATATGTTCATTTCACATAATAAAATGGTTATAGTCAACACGATTTAAAATAACGTATTTACAAAATATCAAAAAATAATACATATACTAAAGATCACAATTATCATACATATACTAAACATATGTTATGTATAATAAAGATTATCATATAGACGTATACTTTTTTTACATTACATATATTACAGAAAATTATATATATACATATACTAAATATTAACCTTTAATATATATAAAGTAGTCACTTTCACAATATCTTTAGTACTAACATGATAGGAAACATACATGTATAATTCATATGATTTTCTTCCAACACTCTCAACTTTAACCTCACTCTTTTTAGTCAAATATATAAAATAAGTATGGTTCCACTTTAATATTTTAACCTATATATAGCATAACTTGTAACTTATAAATTAATAGCCACTATTATATTATTAAGCTACCATCTCTTCATATACTTGAATTAAACCATGCCACATTTCCATATTTTTGTACCACATTCTTGAATTAAAAAGCAAGTCTTCCACATTCTTCAATTGAAGTACCATTATCTTTGTAATAAAATGCTAACATTTTATATTCTTGAATTAAGGCACAACCTTTGATTTTCTCTTCTAATTCTTATATTCAATGCCATTTTCTAAATAAATATATTATAACCACAATTAGTAGTGTTAATTTAGTTATTATCCTTATATAATTTTGTGGATATTACAAAAATTTAGTTATTATCCTTATATAATTTCGTGGATATTACAATTTTGATACCTACTTTCAAATTGTATGGATCTTATTCTTATTTGCTGTCCTTATATAATTTCATGGATATTACAATTTTGACACTTACTTTCAAATTGTATGGATCTTATTCTTATTTTCTCTTAAAACATATATTTAAAAAAATAGTACTTGTGATATAACTATTAAAATAAAATTTTATCTTAATAGTTATATATTCACAAAACTTTGTATTGGACTGGAAAACCATCCAAACTATCCCAACCCAAGAGAACTGCAAAGTATGAATTTAGTGCTTATTGGATTACACTTGGGTTAATATATTTCTAAACCGTAATTCTTGAGTTAGATCAAAATATAAGTAAAATATGCCCAACCTGCACTATGTACACCCCCATCACATTGTATATAACTAATACTTTCATTTCTGGTGTACTTAGCAATTGAGTAAAATTTGAACTTCCTTGTCAAGCAATATAAAACAACTTTAGGAAATTTTTAACTAATTATTAGTAATTTATAGAAATATTAGTAACAATATCATCATGACTTACGAAGCCGTTTACAGTGCAATCACATACAACGAGTAGAGTGATAATATTATTCTTCCACTTAAATATGCTATAAACTCAATGGTTTCTATTGCCACATTGTAATTTATTAGACTATATTCCTTATTCACAGTACAAGTCTCCATTACCGTAAAACATATAAAATTAACCAAAATACGATAATAAATTTGAACATATTATATGAAATAAAAATACTTACAATGTTAATCAGATTGCAGAAAAAATTAATTGTAATTATTCTTGGTGGGTGTGGGAGGTTGGGGGTGTTGAGGATGGAGATGCAATGAACGCAAAGGGTGGGTACACATTGTTTTCGTGCAAAATGCATTGGCCGGATTTGTTCCGTGCGTTAATCATTGTTTTTGCCGCATTAATGAAGCCGCGGTCAACATGGTACTATATACTATTCTTTGTCTTCCCACTTTTCTCACGTGTGTATATACTATAAAATATTAAATACGGTAGGTGGATTATTTGATTTTAAGTTATTACCATTACCGCCCACCCGGAAAAAAATAAAAACTTAATTTGGTTTTTCTTTTTATTGGTGAATAAAACTTAATATGGTTTAATACAAGTTGTTAATGGAAAAAATAAATTTTGTATATTTTTCATATTAGTTTCCTTACACAACATAATTTTCCTACGTTGGAAGAAAGGTATATATTTTTAAAAAATAAAAAAATACTTTGGAATGTTCCAAAAAAAATAATACCAGCAATGCATTGCTACAAAAGGTATAAAATGTGTAATAAAAAATTAAGTGACAATGTGAAGTTATCGCTAGTTCTATATAATTAATAATAAAAAAATGGACTTTTCTCAAGGAAAGAATTTTACAAAAAAAAAAAAAAAAAAAGTGTTTAAATTGTTACTGGTAACACATATATAGTGATAATTTAGTTATAATAAAAATTTTGTCACAAAATTATATGTCTATAACAACTCAAAACATTAGCACTACAGAAATATATAGCATGAGTGACAAATATTAAGTGATAATGTAAAAATTGTTACTAATTCTATTGAGAAAGTAACAAAAATTATATTTTGTTGGCAAAAATGATTTTAGCAAACTTTATAGTGACTAATGTATTCATATTGTCACTAGTACTGATAATGAAAATAGTGATTAAGTAGTGATAATGAAAATTTTATCACCGAAAATTGTAATGATAGTTTTTATTATCGCTATATATGTATCACTAATTGTTTATAATGACAATTTGCAACATTACTTTTTATCATTAATGAGCTATATGGTGACAATACAAAAGTTATTGTTACTTAAAATATATTATTAGTAACAAGATACAAGTTATTGTCACTTAATACATACTATTAGAGACAATATTCGTATTTGTCACACAATTTTCTAGCACTCTTTTTCTATTCTTTTGCAGTGCAATTTTTGTTACTGCTAAGTTATATTATCACAAAATAAAAGATATTGTCATCTAAAACATATTATTAGTGAGAAAATAAAAATTATTGTCATTGAACACATATTATCAATAACAATCATTACATTGCCATACAAAAGTGGCTCGGGTATTCATGGTTTTCAAAATCCAACAATCTCGTACCATATCATATGATACCATATCATACCGTATTCATGGTCTCTCTCTCTTTGCAAAATGCATCAGCCAGATCTTCCCCGTGCGTTAGCAATTATGTTTGTCGTATTATTCCGTCCTCTATATCAATAAAAGCTGCGATCAACATGGTCCGATATACTATTCTTTATTTTGCCATTTTTCTCACGTGTGTATATACTACTATAAAATATTAAATGTAGTCGGTGGATTATTTTATTTTATTTAATACACTACCTAGCCGCCCTTCCGAAAAAACAAAATAAAATAAAATAAACTTAATTTGGTTTTTCTTTTTTTATTCTTTTGATGAATAAAACTTAATTTGGTTTAATACAAGTTGTCAAAGGAAAAAATAAATTTTTTATATTTTCATATTATTTTCCTTACACAACATGATTTTCCTAAATTGAAAACAAAGTGTTTTAAAAAATAAAAATACCTTGGGAGGTTCAAAAAAATGAAAAAATAAGACTAGCAATATATCGCTACAGATAATATAAAATTTGTAACAAAAAATTGAGTGAGAATGTAAAATTGTGGCTAATTTTATATAACTAGTAATAAGAAAATGGATTTTTCTTACAAGAATAAATTTTACAAAAAATCTGTTTAAATTGCCACTGGTGACACATGTATAACAATAATTTAGTGATAATAAAAACTATGTCTATAACAAGTCAAACCATTAGTGTTACTAGAGATTCAAAGTGGGCGTGGCCTGTAGGCCGAGCAGGGCCAACCCCGCACATTTACAAAATATAAGTGAGTTAGTTATAACCAGCTGGAGATAGGTTCAATCGGGCCTAAAAGTTTTGAGCTCAAAATCGGCCTGGTCCGCTAGCCAATTTGAACCTGAACTACCTCGGTCCAAACCCATAAGCGGGTCGGTTCTAGGCCAAACTGCATAAGTCCGGTTTCACCCAATTAAATTAAAAAAAAATGAAAAAATGAAAAAACCAAAAGAAAAGGGAAAATTTATAGTGTAAATTTTAAAATATTATTAAATAAATGATTTGGCCTGACCCGAACCGTTTAAGACCCGCTTGGCACAACTCATTTAGCCTGAGCCCGTTTAGGCTCAGACCTATTAGGAGGTTAGTTATGGGCCGGGCCTCCCAAAATGTATTTTTGATTTGGTCTGTATAAACTCCAAACTATTTAAGCTCAGAAGTGCTTAAGGCTAAATGGTTTCACAGGTTGGCTTAGGCTGGAACAGCCCGTTTGACATATCTAAATATTACAAAAAACTTGTAATATGAGTGACAAAAATTAAGTAATAATGTAAAAATTGTCACTAATTCTATAGAAAAAGTGACAGTTTATTTTGTCATAAAGAATGATTTTAGCAAGCCATATAATGACAATAATGTATTCATATTGTCACTATTGATAATTAGTGATACATCTATAGTAATTATGTAGGGATAATGAAAATTTTGTCACCAAATTGTAGTGATAATTTTTATTATCATTACATTGTTATTATATATTTGTCACTTATTATCTATAATGATAATTTACAATACTACTTTTGTCACTAATGAGTTATATAGTGACAATAGAAAAGTTATTGTCACTTAAAACATATTATTAGTAACAAAATGAAAGTTATTGTCACTTAATACATACTTTTAGAGATAATATTTGTATTGTCACACAATTTTCTGACACTCTTTTTCTATTCTTTTGTACTATAACTTTTGTCACTATTAAGTTATATTGTCACAAAATAATAGATATTGTTAGCTAAAGCATATTACATTGAGAAAATAAAAATCATTGTTACTTAATGCATGTTATTTATGCCAATCATTAAATTGTCGTACAATTTTTTGCCATGTATGTTATGTTATTTTGTAGTGAATTCGAAACATGTAACAAAGCGGCAAGGTTACTCATGGTTTTCAAAATCGAACCACACCATACCATATCATATCATACCATATTCATGGCCTCTCTCTCTCTCTCTCTCTCTCTCTCTCTCTCTGTTTTCATTATTGTTTGTTGTTTTCTTTGTTAAGCATTGCTAGTTTATTGTTTTTTTACGTCCATATTAAATTAAAAACCATTTATATTATTTCTTCATGTTTAATTTTCAAATATTATTTATAACCATAGTTTTACCTAAAATTAAGTAAATAGCAGGGTAAAAAATTCAAATAGATTAATATAAATTTATAATATAACATATCACAAAATCATATCAAATCATTCCCGAATTGTAAAATATCAAAATTAACAATATCAATATTGAAAACGTCTTATTCTAAAGCTGAAGGTCTAGGAACTGCAATAAATGATATGGTATAAATTTTAATTAAAAGCACTTAAAATCATTCATGTACACCCCTAAAGGGAGAGTAATTAGAGTACCAAAACCTACTTTTAATTTATGATTCAGTCTCTACTTGAATTTTTAGAGTTTAAACTGCCTATTTCAAAATAAAAGCTAAATTGTACTCCCTACTTAGTGGATTTCGCAAAAATACCCTTCATTAGTATTTTTTTCCTATTCTTTTCTTTCTTCTTCTCTCTCCACACTTCGAAACACTCTTTTATCTTTATTCCCAAACACCCAAAACCTATCTTTCTCCCCATGTTTTATTCAGCTGAATGAGGAGAGAGGGCAAAAAAAGAAAAAAGAAAGAAAGAATAGAACCCACCTCGTAACTGTTGTCACCACCACGACACCGCGAGTTTTCTGCAATTATTGACATGACCTCCAACTTGTCATTTTATTTGCATTTGCATTCTCCCCTACCATTCTCAATTATTTTTTTAGTTCTCTCCAATTTTTCAGGATTTGAGTTGTTGTAATTGGTTTTAGTCTATTGTTGGTTGTTAATATCTGCGGTTACTTTCAATCTGATCTGATGTGATTTTCTTTATTTTTCTAATGAAGATGTGAGCCCTAATGAAATCTTAGCTTAACAAGTTTTGTTGTGGAAAACATTGTTGGAGTATGGTATTGTTAGCCATTGCTCTATGGTATGGGAATTTTGATTAACAAAGGTTATGAACTTATGTTGAGTCTATATGCTCTAAATATATTGAGAATTAATCTGCTTGGTTGAGGATAAATCATCTGCCCCACAAGATTTATTGACTAAGAACCAGCTGGAATTATGTGGCTTGGATTTCACCCATTCAAAAGTCACTTTGTGCGTGAGATACTATGGAACTCTGTTAATCTAATACTTGTAAGAGGAGTCTTTCTTATTTTTTATATTATAGCTTATAAAAGGGCCATACCCTCATCCAATACTTTTTTTATCTTGACTTTAGTGCACAGGTCCAGGTCCTTGCCCTAACCCCCCTTGTTTTTTTTTTTTCTCCCTTGAAAAAAAATTTCATCATCTAAAATTTTACTGCATTGCTTAAGCTTTATACTTAAAGTGTTTTACAACAATACTTCACTTATTTAAAATTGTATTGTATTGTTGAATTTTTTATTCTTAAAGTGTTTTACATTAATACTTCACTTTATCTAAAACTGTACTGCAATGCTGAAACTTTATACATGAAATATTCTACAATAATACTTCATTTATCTAAATTGTACAGCATTACTAAATATTTACCCTTGAAGTGTTCTATAGTAATACTTCATTTATCAAAAATTTGTACTGCAATGCTGAATTTTATACTTTGAGTGTTCTATAATAATACTTCATTTATTTAATATTATACTTTATTACTGAAGTCCAAGGAGTGCATCGAAGGAGGATATTGTTCCACTAGTGTGTCCCATAATGAAGGGACTTTAGTTAGGAAAAAAGGATGTTGCATTTTAGAAAACCAATGCTACATTTCTAGATATTTATACTTGATTATATGGCTCATCTACGTAATTTTCAGCATTTTGTAATAAGTAAGACCATTTCTACATTATTGAGTTTAATTCCACATTTCACCCTTGTTTATTGAGAAAAAAAGTCTAAAACACCACAAATACGTGTACTTTTAGTATAGTTAGGATACCCACGTGTTTAAACGGCTAGGAAGATAACTAATTACATTCAAAGAGTAAAGTCATTATTTGAAGTAGTGTAAAGTATCATTAATGGAATACAAATCCGTGATAGTTTGTCAAAGTCATAAAAAGAAGAAGTATCTGAGCACTACAACTATCCATCACTGAGATATTATGCTATGATGATTAATGAGGACTAAAATTCTCAAACTCGAAATAATTTAGATTGCATTATGAAAAAGGAGAATTTGACCACTAAAATTGCTCATTAAGTAAAGGAGGTGTCATAAGATTGAAATAGGACAAATGTTGTTAATTTTATATATAATCTAGTATTAGTTTCAAAGGATATGCATTTTAGGAAGAAAATGTTGAATTTCAGGATATATACACTTCATTTGAATGGATCATATACGCAGAATAAAGCATTTTGTACTACATCTGACTAATTGTAAATTTGTGAGTCTTTTCCACAATTGTACTGTGTCTATTGAGCAAAAAACATCCAAAACATCATCAATAAGGTGTAATTGTAGTTGTAATGTGATTCATGTGTGTTAAAAGGGTTAGAAGACAACATCTTGTCCATTCTATGAGTTAGCTAATGATTCACAGTAATGTAAAGTATCATTAGTGTAAGCTACATCCATGATAGTCATTCAAATTCGTAAGAAAAAGAAGAATTTTTCTACTAAAATTGCCCAATAGGTTGGGGGTGTTATGTTGATTTAAGGAGGAAAATTGCCATTAATTTCATATGTAATCTAGTGTTGGTTTTAGAGGATACACATTTTTGGAAGAAAATACTAAATTCCAAGATATTTGTACTTATTTGTATGGATCATGTATTTGAAATGAAGCATATTGTATTGAATAAAACTAATCGTAGATTTTTAAGTTTTTTTCTATAATTAAACATTATATATTGAGGAAAAAAAATTCAAAATGCCATTAAGAAATTGTAAACTTAATTGTGAGGTGATCCACACGTGTTAAAATGATTGGAAGGCAATGTCTTGTCCATTCTAAGAGTTAAGAATGATTCATAGTAGTATAAATTATCATTAGTGGCAACTAAATTAGTGGTAGTCAATAAAATTTATTTTAAAAAAGAAGAAGAAGAAGATTTTGACCACCAAAAAATCGTCCAATAAGTGAGGAAGGGTGTTACGTTCGTTTAAAAAGGACAAAGTTTGTTATTTTTTTAATATAATCTAGTGTTGGTTTCAAAGGATATGCATTTTTGAAAGAAAATACTAAATTTTAGGATATCTATACTTTATTTATATGGATCATTTACTTGAAATGGAGCTTTTTGTACTGAATTGGACTAATCGTAAATTTTTTAGTCTCTTTTATCATTATACATTATCTATTAAGGAAAAAACTCAAGAATACCATCAACAAGGTATTACTTGCAAGGTAATCCACTCGTGTTAAAATTGTTGAAAACAACATCTTGTTCATTCTATGAGTTAAAATTGTTAAGTATCATTGGTGGGAGCTACATTTATGGAAGTTATTCAAATTTGTAAAACAAGGAGAATTTGACCACTAAAACCGTCCAATAAGTGATGAAATGTAATGCCCCGGATACCGAGGCATTTCGCTCCGAGATCCGAAGTGCTACTCGCAGACGGATAATCATTCCAAAAAACCAAACAGAAACTAACAAAATGCATTCATACTAAATCCCAACAGGAAATTACCATCGTAGGCCATTAAAATTCTAAAATACAATTTCATAACTTAATGTTCCAAATTTACAGACTGGAATCTCCAAAATTCATTACAAAATCTAGATTACAAGCTAAACATATCTATGGATCAAACGGGAACTTAACTAACCCAAAATATTACGTCCGGATATTCTCACTATTACAAGCCGACAATCTATATACTCTTAACAAATCTTAAATCAAGACGTTCAACACGTCCAGGTACATGCTTATATACATCAATTCTCAAGTGAATGTCGTATACTAACACGAGATTTCAGTCACTAAATCCATTATCTATACAAGGCTTCAATCGATCAATCATTGGTCTAGGAACCTACATGATATTATGGAATTATGAGTCCACTGACCCAGTAAAACTTATGGCACGAGGACAAAAACGAGAGAGTTCCAAATAACGGGTATATCGATAATAAGACGAGAATGTGATTTTCATAAATGAACTAAAACGAACAGAACGAGCAAATCCAATATTTATCAATAACATTTATCACATTCAAGTCGTATGACTGAAACAAATATTTTGGTAGGTCTGTCACCTTTATAACTCCAACATATATCATATACATTTTCTTATCCCTCCAAACTCCCGATGGAGCAACTTATAAATAGTAAAGCACAGCTGACATACGTGCTTTAGGATAGCTCCTTAGAACCCTACCTCCAGGGTCATCCGGACTACCCCACCTGCAGGAATTTACAAGAGCTTAGACAGTCAACCCAATGTTGCCCAATTTGATACCCCTACAAATCCCCAGGGCCTAACTTGCTTGCTTTCATGAGGCTAATAATAAATGGGATATTCAAACATATCTTATAATCATGAAGCCATTCGGCACATATTCGATTGACCAATCATAATAAACAATTCGGAAACACGGCCAATCATATCAATCAAACAAATCAGTATTTGGAATCATAGATTGTAGAGAACAAATGGATCGGAATTAGACTATGGACCAGAGGAGTTTTCATTTGAAATCTTCATCTTATTAAGGGGAAAAATACAAAAG
Organism: Handroanthus guayacan; assembly: GCA_014898755.1. Lineage (NCBI taxonomy): Eukaryota > Viridiplantae > Streptophyta > Magnoliopsida > Lamiales > Bignoniaceae > Handroanthus > Handroanthus guayacan. The sequence continues at coordinate 293,776 of JACFYI010001782.1, forward strand.
AAATCATTTGGAATAATTGAAATTTCAAAATTTATTTTATTTGAAAATCAGCTAAAAACCTCACTCGGATAAAAAAATAATTTTTCATAAAAAAATGTGGAGTTTTTAAATTTAAAGATATTTCAAAAAAAAAATATCAAAACAACTCAAACTCAATATCTTTCTAGCGACAGTTCATTTTTCGATTATTTTAAAAATTTATCT
>JACFYI010001782.1:294504-311050 GCA_014898755.1 Handroanthus guayacan
TAAAAGCATCTACACTCAAAGAGGTTTCCAACGGTATATTATATGAGTCATTTGAATGAGTGTAAGCCGAGTTTCGGCGATTAAGAAGTTAAGTGTTGTGCTGACCGAAGCTTATACGCGAGGCTGTTGTTTTTTTCTTTTCTTACATTTTTTAAATGTTCAAGTCCTCCTCCTTAGTCCATGGTCCTAGGTTTATGTCCAAATCAAAGTCTAGGTATTCATGTCTAAGATGTATCACAAGATTCAAGTCTAGTATTTCAAGTTTTGAACATAGGATATCAAAAGAAAACACAATAGTAGTTCAAAGCTCATAATAACAAGTTTTTCGACATGATCAACAACAACATCATAGGCTCAATATAGGCAACAAATAAAGCATGGAGGTGAAGAGCATATGATCGTAAGGAAGATACAAGAGTTCCGTAAGTCTTACTTGTCGTCCGGGGCTTAAAATGATACTAACCGAACAATCCAAAAGATCAACGTCTAGACATAAAATAAGCTCTTATTCAAACTCACATATTAACTAATCAGAGTATCTAATATTCACTAGAACTTACTTACCAGTGAAGAGAGCACCCTTGATTTTCCCTTTTAAATCTTGCTTAATGTAAGAAAAATTTTGGTGAGTATATGTTAGGAAATGTGAGCTGCCGAGAATGGAATGGGAGGGAGTAATGTGCTTAGTTTTTCTTTCAGATTTCTTGGTGGTGGTAAAGTGTTCTCGCAAGCTCCAATCCTTAATTTATAGTGTAAGTGCTTTGCAATTTGCTTGGTCCATGTTTTTGTTGAATTAAACAAGTCGAAATCTTACCAATTCTACCAACCACCATGGCATACGAAGCAAAATCCGATTGGAACCCATGCCTTCCGCATATTCAAATTTCCAGCTTTCTTTTCACCTTACTTCCATGTATTTATGTATTAAATTATTTATTTTAAGTGTATAAATAATAAATTAAAATATGGCTAAAGTTAGGGTATTGTTTGGGGTTAAATTTTGAGCTTAAATAAAACGTATTGGACCAAGATATCGGGGTGTAAACGAGGGAATTATTTTTCAGGTGTGAAAAATATATCTTGAAATTAAGTCGTTTTCTTTTTATTGGAAATTGGTTTAATTAGGAAAATTTTCAAGCTTGTTTGGATCGAGACGGGACACGAAAACAAACTTGAATGCACAAAAATCTTTCGGATGCTCAAAACTTATTTTGATATTAAAATGGTAATCTTGATTTTGAAAACGAATTATTATTCGAAAAAAAGATGACTCAAGATTTTATTTTAGAGAAATTCTTGGGTTGTCACATGAAAGGATGTTATTTAGTTTAAGGAGGACAAATGTTGTAAATTTTATACGTAATCTAGTGTTGGTTTCAAATGATATGCATTTTAGGAAGACAATACTAAATTTCAGGATATTTATACTTTATTTATATGGATTATGTATTTAAAATGGGGCATTTTGTATTGAATTAGATTAGTCATAAATTTTTTAGTCTTTTCCATAATTATATATTATCTATTGAGGAACAAAGATTCAAGACACTATTAACAAGGTATAATCTTCGTTGTGAGGTGATCCACGCGTGTTAAGATGGTTAGAAGACAACGCTTCCTCCATTCTAAGTGTTAAATAATTATTCGCGTTAGTGTAAAGTGTAATTAGAAGGAGCAACATTCATGGTAGTCATTTATATTCGTAAGAAAAAGGAGAATTTCACCAAAACTGCTGAATAAGTGAGAAAGGGTGTTATGTTTGTTTAAAGAGGAAAAATATTGTTAATTTATATGTAATCTAATGTTGGTTTCAAAGGATATGTATTTTACGAAGCAAATATTGATTTCATATTTCATTTATATAGATCATGTACTTAGAATGGAGCATTTTGTTCCGAATTAGACAAATTGTAAATTTTTGAAACTTTTCCATAGTTATACACTATTTATTGAGGAAAAATTCCGAAACAAAATCAATAAGGCGTAATCTTAGTTGTGAGCCGTCCACATGTGTTAAAATGGTGGGAAAATAACATTTTTTTTTTCAAAATAATAAATTTTCGGACAAGTTGACTTCATTATAGGTGTTATGTACTTCATTTTCAATATTTTATAATTCATTTATATGATTCATGTACTTCAAGTGGAGTATTTTGTATTGAATCGGACTATTCGTAACTTTTTGAGTCTTTTCCATAATTATTTGAGAAAAAACATTCTTGACACTGTTAACAAGGTATATTCTTAGTTGCAAAGAGTTCAACACATGTTCAAATGGCGGGAAGATAATGTCTTCAATTTTTGGACAAGCTGACTTCATTATAGGTGTTATGCACTTTTTTTTCAATATTTCATAATTCATTTATATGGATCATGTATGTCAACTGGAACATTTTGTATTGAATCAGACTATTCGTAACTTTTTGAGTCTTTTCCATAATTATTTGATAAAAAACATTCAAGATAGCATCAACAAGGTGTATTCTTAGTTGCAAGGAGATCAACGCATGTTCAAATGGCGTGAAGATAACATCTTTTCCTAAATATACTTCATTTTCAATAATTTATACTTAGGCACATCCCCTTGTACTGAAAATCTACATATTTATATTATAAATATGGAATCCTCTACTTCTTTTAATTTAAGCAAAAATCCCTTGATGTTGAACCAAAACACTATCAACATCCAGCCATCCTAATTTTATCAAAACAACAATATCCAGTAATCCACACTACTAGAAAAAAGCAATTTTGCGACCAACATTGCAACGGATTTTGGAAGTAATAAGTCACAAAAAAATATTTGCGACGAAATTTGTGACCAACAGTATCCGTCGCGCGGGGCATAGTAGCAAAATTTTGCGATTGCAATGGCATTTGCGACGATGTTCTGCGATGGATAAAGCGACGGATTAGAGGTATCACATAGTTTGCGACGTCCTAATTTATTGCAAAAGCTGCCATGTGTATTGACCGAATTAGGAACTATGCAACAAATGTAGTGACTGGTGCTCGTGTCATAGCAAAAATTTGTGACGTCTAGTTCCATCACAAAATGCTCATGTGCATTTCGGAACTTTGTGACAGGTGTGAACGTCAGTCACAAATTTGCGACTAGTCTGTCCATCGCAAAGTTTTAAAATTTGTTCTGCACATATGTGATGAAACTAGCCGTTGCAAAATTTGACAAATTTAAAAAAATATATGTATTTTAAGTCTAATTTAATACCAAAATAAAAACCTATATCAAACAATATATTCAATATATTGAAATATCATATAGTACAAAACAAATATCAATAGCCAAAACATATATCAATTCCACAATATTATCCATAATTCTTTAATAAAATATCATCCATAATTTGTTCAATAAAATTTTACCTATAATTGTTCAACAAAGTATCATCCATAATTGTCTGACCAAATATTATTCTAATAGTCCAATAACAATATAAATGACATTAATTCATAATCCTCAGATACTAGAACTTAGTTCTCCAACAACTTAAATAAGACAACATGCTCCAACATCAATCGAACCTCATCCCCTTGATCACTATCGTCATTTTCTTGTTTATTTTAATTATGCGATTTAGACAAAAATGACATATTATGAGATAGCTCTGGATGAAATAGATATAGGGAAGGCATGAAACCAAAGCTCGGCGGTGGATAATATTGTGATTGATTACCAGTGCCTGATGGATGTGGAAATTGATGAGGTACTGGAGGGTATGGAGCATAGGGATGATATGGAACATGTGCTGTAAAATGCTGCATACTCTGTAACACGTGCTTCTAAAAGCTCTGAAATTGGGACTTGAAATCCGATGCCATCATCTCCATCTTTTCAGTTAGCTTTTCATTTGCTATTCGTAAACTATCAATTTCTTTATCTAGCTTCGAAACTTTTTCAGCAGACTTTTGATATTCTGCATATTGTGCCCAAGATCCCCTATATAAAAATAAACCTTTAAGAAATGAAGTCTCGCCTATAATATCATAACATCGACCTTTCTTTACTTTACCCACCGTCTCTACCCAAACCTTAACAAACGAAAGAAAACATCAATTAATATTGGCAAGTAACAATATGGTGTGTAGAATATATAACAAGTTGTTCAATAAGTGATTGCACCTGCAACTCAGATGGTATATTTTCCTGAGTCTCTTCACCCACTTCATTTGAATTTTGACTTGACAATGCATCCTACTTTTCTTTGAACATGTTCTATAAAATACATATAATAACCGAGTTAATATTTACAACACGAAAATTAAAAATACTTGAATGCACTACTAACTTAAATTTTTTATATAGTAGACTAGTAATTACGCACATGCTAGACTAGTAGACTAGTAATTTATACACTAATATGTGTTAATGCATTTAATTTAGATGTCTTGTGGAACTGGTATAAATTTCAAGATCATAAAACAAATGTTAAAAGTTTCTAACTTATTCTACCCAACTAGCAGAAGGACAACATTAGAAATACTAAAACATCAAATGACAGTATGCACCTAGATTAGCTTTCCTATATATCCTAACAATGTACATTACAACAAAAGTATTTATAACTTTTCCCAGAGGAAACGGTGCAAAGAACTATAAATTTGAAACAAATTCAATGGATAATCTTCATAGTATATGGTTTCAACTCCACACATGAATTGTAAGACCAATAAAAGAAAATGTCCCTAATTGAGTATATCTGAAATTTAAATCTAGATAGTTGAATTCACAATATTGAGGTGCTTTATGGTAACGCTGTTAGTTGAAAAAAGAATTTTTTATATACCCCATCTCATCTTCCATAAAGTCTAAAATCACACTAATATGCATCAAGTTATCCGACACTGTTGAATCACAAAAATTAAGAAAGAATTTTCCATAGCCAACAACTAAATAATAAGTAGCTCTATTGAGTTTTGACTTCAACGTGAGACTTTAAGTCTAGTGACAACATTATAATACTACCACTAAGTTCTTTGTTTTATTCCCAAATTCATGTCAAAATGATCTAAAATTTGTGCATGTTACATATAAGAGTCCATCCACTAAAAAAGGAACATTTATATTTAACAACATCAAATAAGTATAAATCCAATCCCACCTTATTAAACTTATCTAATTGGCATCATTTTCTAGAGATGACGGGTATCCAAACATGTTAACAATAGCTTAAAGTGCCAAGAAACTAATTAGAAAATAAAAGGCCTTATCGGGATCACACTTCAAATTTTTCAATATCCGCAAAACACAAAATTCATGTTAAAATTTTGAAAAATAAGCAAAGACCCGTAAAATTAAGCTAACAACATAAATTAATAAAGACATAAGTTTTCTAATAGTATAGGTAACTCACGTAAGTATTTTTTGCACGATCATCATTATCTTCATTGTCATCAGGATCTTGATCATTATCGTCTTCCTCATCATCAGCCTCTTCTTCAGCATTATCTCTAACTTCAAAATTTTCTATGTTGATCTCTTCAGAATGCCCTTGACTGTCAACTAAGTCCCCAACTGGATGCATGTCAATGACTAAATTGACCATTGTAGATTGTTCTTGCAAAGCATCCTCCATAGTATAGCTTTGATCAACTCTACTTCTTGGTCTTGTCTTAATTACAAACTGCTAATGAATCTTACCCCTTCTTGTACCTGGATATGGAACACAATATACTTGAGATGCATATTGAGCAAGAATGAATGGGTCAAACTTGGGATATCTTTCTTTTTGCTTGATCTCAACAATTCCATATTGTTGGTGTATTTTAATCCCTTTGTTTGATACTGAATCAAACCAGTGGCAACTAAAGAGTACAATATTTTTTTCAGGAACACCTAAATACTATAATTGGATAACTTCATTAAGTTTCCAATAAAACTCTTATGATCCTTCACCCTTTACGCACACTCCACAGTTGCAAGTCTTTTTATACTCCGCTAATGAATCTACATGGAATAAGTATCCTTTAACAAAAAACTTTTATCAAGTCTTAACTTGTCTCATAGGACCCCATCCTAGATCCTTCAGATGTTGATTTTGTATCAAGTTTTGTGGATTATTTACCTATGCAAAAGGGAGCATTATTGAATTGGTTATAATAGAATGGATTTATTTATTGATATTTGAACTTATATCATGTATACTTATAAAAGAGTGGAAACAATCTACAAAGTGGTTCTCAACAGATTGCTCGACTTGTTCCTCACTCAAGTAAGGCCAATTTTGTCGAACCAATACTAAAATATAAACATTTGTGCATATTATATTTCAAGTTTTCTCATTTAAAACATAGATAAAACTTTAACTAAGATAGAATTGAATTACTTACTCGAGAAAAGGTGTACAACTTCTTCACAATTTATAAGCACAAGGTGAGAAGCAGCTTTCAACTTAGCATCACTAAACCATCTACCAGTACATATCCCAGCAGGGTGCCCCAGATTGATTAAAAATTGATAGAGTATGAGGGACTTGATTGATACACTCCTCAACTTCGTTTCGTCTACTTCTCATGCTCTTTGATTGAATGTGAGGCTCAAAGTAGTATGATAAAAAATAAGATAATTCTTGGACTAAATATGCTTCACATATTGAGCCCTCAACTTTGGCTCTATTTTTTTACCATACCTTTCAAATTATGTAAAAATCTAAAGTTGAAATGAGAATAGTAATTTTAAGATGATATACATAATCTCATTAATTAGAAACAATTGATAATTTTTACCTTTCAAATGGATACATCAATCTGTACTGTACGGGGCCATACACAAGTGCCTCGTATGTTAAGTGCACTGGCAAATGCTCCATTGAATCAAAAAATCCAGGGGGGAATATGCATTCTAGCTTACACAAAATGATCGGGATATTTCTCTCCATTTGACGCAACTTCTCTTCATGCAACTCTGTTGAGCACAAATCTCTAAAGAACTGGCTTAATTTAGTTAGGGGCTTCTACACATTTTGTGGCAATAAACTGAAAGCACTTGGTATCAATCGTTGAATAAACACGTGATAATCATGACTCTTCAAACCATGTAATCTCAGTCTTGATTTGTGTAGCATCTTAGCCAAAATTAAAGCATACCCATTTGGCATTTCTAAACCCTCAAACCAAATGCAAAAATCTCACTTTTCATCAACAGATAAAGTAAAACTGGCTTTTGGTTTTTCACAATTTCCACTAGGCAATTGTCGTAAATATAACTCTGGCCTCCTACAGTATTCCATCAAATCCATCCTCGCCTTCTTATTATCTTTTGTCTTTCCCTTAATGTCCATCACAGTGTTAAGCACATTATCAAAAATATTTTTTTCGATATGCATAACATCTAAATTATGACGAACCAAATTGTCCTTCCAATAAGGCAACTCCCAGAATATACTTTGTTTCATCCAATTGTGTGATGCATTGTATCTAGGTAATTTACCATTATTTACTGGCAAGTCAATTATTCTAGGAAGATTACAAATTTTCTCCCACACTTGTTGGCCACTTAATCTAGAAGGTGGCTGTGACCTTTCAATTCTTCCCTTGTAGAATGCATCTCTATTTCTCCTAAACATATGATCAGGATGTAAAAACTGGCGATGACAGTCAAACCACGATATCTTTCCACCATACTTTAGTCTAAATGTCTTTATGTGCTCTATACAAATTGGACAAACTAATTTTCCTGCAGTCATTCACCCTGATAACATACCATATGCAAGAAAATCATTGATCGTCCACATGAGAGCAGCTCTTATTTGAAAATTCTATTTTTTAAAAATGCCATAAGTTTCCACTCCTTCTTGCCATAATATCTTTAATTCAACAATTAACATTTTCAAATATACATCAATTCTGCTCTTTGGGTTATGTGGACCATGAAGGTGAAGATTAGGCTAAAGCAAAATTAAACGCAGTGGAAATAATTATTCATCAACCTGAATAAAGGTCTAAATCTTCATAGGATCGTCATATGAGTCCAAAATTTAGATTAGAGAAGAGGAAACCAACCTTTGAAACTTCTAATCAAACTTCACCGAACACTTTTTCAAGAAATCTGAATCTTGATGCTCTTCTTTGATCAATCGGTTGATCCACTCCAACAACTTGTTTTTCACCAACTTTTGATGAATCCAATCCAATTCTCCAATTGAATCTTCCAATCTTTCAAGGAATGATTAAGAAAACGAAGAACTCCTCCAAGACTTGATGAAAAATCGTGAGCACCTCTTCAATATATATCAACTTTTGATTAACAAAACAAAGTGGATTTTCACCTCTAATGATAGTTATTCGGCGTCCTTAATAGCCCAATAAGTATGCATATATTCTTAATGATTGATTCGTTTGCGTCCTTGACTTTGAAAACTCTTTTCCAAATCGACACACTATCTTGCACAAGGATTTTCTTGAATCGAATCATCATAGAAAATATAGAAAATATACTCATTCATCAAGACGAGAAAACATATCCTTTCTTGGAACTTACAAATCTCTATGCATAGATAGCTTGCACCTAACGTGCATCTCACATGATCCGCCAATCAGTGATCGAGATGCACATCAAAGAACAAGGACCCACCATAAGGTTACCATGGTCCCTCAAGTTTAAAGACTAATTATATGCACTATCATAAGATAGAGAATAATCCATTACCAAATGTCACTACAACTATCTCATCTGTAATACCTCGAGATTTTTCTAAATAAAGTTTTGAATTACCGAATTCACAAACTAATATGATTTCAATAAAACGAGAAACGTTTTAATTTCAAAATATATTTTACACGCTCAAAATAATTTTCGCTTGTTCAAACTTTGATTTTTCCAAATCTTTGGCCCAATAAACTTCATCTAGACCCAAGAATTTGACCCAAACATTTGATCCAAACTTCAGCCCAAAGTTTGACCTATAAATTAAATATTTCGAAAAAAAAAAAAACAAAAAAATCAGATTTTAAAAATCTAAGGAATGGCAGCCGGATTTCACAAGTATGGGAGGCAATGGTGGTTGGTAGAAGTTGGTAAGTGGTGATCTATTTTAATTCAAAAAATCTTGACCAAGTATTGATCACCCCTTCACATTATAAGGCATAGTTGAAGCTTGGTTGAGACACTTACACTTCAAAAAAAATCTGCTAAAAAAAAACATCCCTCCATCCATATTCTCTTCACCTCTCAGCATTTCACACTTCACACACATACACATTGCAAACTTTCAAAATATTGAGGAAATCAAGAAAGGGATCTAGGTGGTATACACTCTACCATTTGGTAAGTAAGAATTGGTTCATGTTTATATGAATATAAGAATATGTGATTTAGAGTTTGATATAAGAACTTGTGGTTTTGCTAAGATGATTATTACGGTTGATCAAACTCGGTGAGCTCGGAGTATATTTACGGATTAAGCTTGGGACGATACGTAAGACTTATGGATCTTCCCATCTTACTTCTAAGATTATGTTGATCATTATTTTGTTGTCATTTAAATATGAATGAGCCTATATGATCCATATTCTTGCTTGAGCCTATGTGATATTTGTTTTTCTCATTTTTTGTTCCCAATGGCTCATTATCTCTTGATTCTTGTTGTGATCCTTTTGAAATACGTTTTGACCCTTCTATGGACATTGGGCTATAAGGTTTTGAGACTGAAAATGAAAGGAGACAGGAGATATGGATTTAATAAAAGACTTGAACATTTAAAAACATAAGAAAACTGACAACCTCTCGTGTAAGCTTCGCCAAGCACAACCCTTTACTTCTTAACCGCTAAAACTTGACTTCCACTAATCCAAATAGGTCATACAATGTACCATTGAAAATCTCTTTGAGTGTAAATGCCTTTAGAATCAAGAATTTTGAAAAAGAAAGAAGAAAATCGAGCTAAAATGGCCTCGAAAAGCAGACTGCCTTTTCAGCCATAATCCAGTGATGTCTCTGTCTTATTTTTAACTTCTTTGCCTTGAAAACTTGACTTCCTTTCATCCAAATGACTCATATAATATACCGTTAAAAACCTCTTTAAGTGTAAATAATATTAGAATTTAGATTCACTCAAAAATATAAAAAATTATGGCCAAAAACATCCTTAGAGTACGACCCGCCAGATTTCCGAGAAGCTGAATTGACTCTGCCTCGACTTCTACTTTTCAAATTTTGAAAATCAAACTTTTTCTTATCGAATTAATCCAAAAAATATACCATTAAAAAGATTATCGAGTCTAGTTATTTATAGAGTTAAAATAAGGATTTTAACTCATTTAGATGAATTTTTAAAGTAATCGAAAAATGAACTGCCGCTAGAAAAATATTGATTTAGAGCTATTTTGATATTATTTTTCTCTAAATAAAATATTTTTAAATTTAAACCCCATACCTTCTTACAAAAATCATTTTTATGATCCGAGTGAGGTTTTTAGCTAATGTTCAAATAAAATAAATTTTGAAATTTTATTTATTCCACAGGATTTCTTTTGTATTTTACTTCTTTAATAAGATAAAGACCTTAAATAAAAACTCCTCAAGTCCATAGTCCAAATTTTGATTTGTTTCGAATTATATGATTGACTGAAATTCTAAACTGATTTATTGCTGCTCTTAGTCAATCAAACACTGTGCCGTGATGGCTTACTGATACACTCGAACTGATTTGACTGTTCCTGAACCTGTCTAAATGATTACTATTGGGCCCTGGGGATTGTCAAGGGTATCTGATACAGGCAATATCAGATTGACTATTAGAACCCCTGAAAATTTTCTACTATTAGATAGACTGGACGAGTCCTGAAGTTAGGGTTCTGAAAGCTTATCTTAAAGCACGTGGATAGTCGATAGTGTTTTTTACTGTACTGGCTCTTACGACAGCATTGAAGGGATAAAGATGAATCTGTTTGAAGATATAAGGGTGGTAAATCTACCAAAACTGCTTGATTCAGCTGTACACGACTTGAATGTAATTACTGTTTACTGTTATCAATTTGAATCAACTGTCTTGACTGTACTGTACTGCTTTACTGAATCACATTCATGTCCATTACTGTTCTGTTTATCGTTCGTACTCCTTGTTCTTATTTTTCCGCCACAAATTTTACTAGGTCAGTGGACTCATGATTCCATAATATCATGTAGGTTCCTAAACCAAAGATTTGATTGACTGGAGCCCTGTTTGATTGTAGAATTCACTTTTGGGATAATGAATATGTTTAGGCCTATATTATGAATGATTGCACGGATTGAGACGAATAGAATTTTGAATGGCCTATTTTGTCTAGATAGAATGATTTGTATTTTGGAATTGTGGCTTGTAAGGATATTGTGATGTATGACAAGTATGGTTTTATGTTTTAGTTCCAAAATAGGATTCAAGCCACAATTCCAAAATAGGATTCCAAAATAGATTTACACTAATGATATGTTTTTTTTTTTTTAAGGATTCTATGACTTGGAGCGTTTAAGATCAAGATATCTAGAGGCTAGTTTCATGATCACCATCATATGCGTGACCTAGCCTCATAGTTTTATATGATTCAGAGGACTTTTTTCATATCGATTGTTGATGAGACAATTTACGAGGATATGAAGAAGATGGCCTTTTTATTTATATTGCAAAAATAAGACTATTAACACAAGAGCAATAATTATAAAGCCAAATCTAATTGGCTGCTGGGCACTACTTTAACAGACCAGGAATTATACAAGTCAAAAACATATAAGGAGTAGTCATACACATTTTAGGAAGCAAGTTATATGGAGTCACAATTACTGGCCAACAAGAATATGGGGTTGCAGATTGACTGAATGGGTTAAACCCATCCACACATAAGCAAAGTCTAACATTTCTTGGCTCCATGGCAAAGTCTGGGTGAGTTTTATCAAAATTCTTCCAAGCTAAGCCATCAGATGGGTGGCACAAAAATTCGTCCTTCCTCCTAAATTCAAAGTGCCACCTCATGTGCTCAGTCGATTTGAAATAGGCATATAATCGTTTTATCCTAGGGATTAAGGGCAAGTAATGCATTCTTTTATAAGGAACATTATTCTTCTTCGCCTTTTCAACACCCACACTAATTTGTTTGAAACGAGAATGGCCACAAAATTTGCATTCACTCAATTCAGCATCATTTGTATAATATATCATATAACCATTTATGCAACAATTAATTTTGATTGAAGTTAAACCCAACTTTGACACCAACTTTTTTGCCTCATAGAAATTGTTGGAACATAATTCTCTAAATGATTTGATGATTTGATAAGTTTAGCCATTCAATCAAAGCACCTTTGTGACATGTTATAGTCAGATTTCAGACACATCATTTGTAGGGTAATTGACAATTCAGAATGAGCATTGCAACCTGGCCACACAAGGCACTGAGCAGCAGCCAACACATCATAGAAGCGTTGAGCTTCTTTATTTGGAGCTTCCTCAGTAATGACATTTCTCTCTTCATAACGATTAACTTCTGCTCCATATAAACTACCCCATATAATAGCATATACTAAATTTTCATATCTACTGTCTTCCTTATCAAAACAAGGCTGAACACTACTTGAAGGCGCCTCATATATATTAGAGCTAGGTGGTTCGAACTCCCCATGCTTCGTCCAATACCAGTAATTAGGCATAAACCTATACATCAATATATCAACATGCACTTCATTAGGATTAATAAATCTCATATTTTCATGTTTGGAACAAGGACACCTAATTTCTTGATCTTGGAAATACTGAGGTTGCGCGTGTGCAAAATCAATAAATTGTTTAATGCCAACTACAAATTCTCTTGTATAATCTTTTCTATTTGGCAAAAGTCTATTATATATCTAATTATGTTCAGTACGAATATCCATTTTTTTGTTTTAAGAAAAAAAAAATCCACTAAAAAACTAATCAAATAATCTAACATATGTATATATATATATATATATCCAACATGTAAACCTATCAAAATCAACAAGTATATCCACATATATGTTAATCACAAATAATTCAACAAATACTTCAAACTGTAATTCATATTCAAATCCTAACATGAATTATGGAAATACCTACCCTATGGTATTGGGCCCTCTAAGAGTGTATTTGAATAAATTGGGCTTGTTTAATTTTGTCTAGTGGACCTTATTTGGGCTTCTTTTGAAGTTAGCAAATAAAAATTTTAATTGAATATTCTGGATTTGTGACGTTTCATGTCCGTCACATAAATTTTTTTATATTATTTTATTGTATTTTTTTATTTTACGACGCCACTTATCCATCACAAAATATTTTAAATTGGCGACCACATTTTGTGACGGATTCATCTGTCATAATAATTTTGCGACATAGTTTGAGACTGAATTTTTCCCTTAAATTATCGCCAAAAAATCAAGCGCCTTTGTGACGACAATTGCAACGTCCCTTTTTCCAATGCACTATTTGGACGTAAAATCCGTTGCAATATGCGACGGCTTTCGTTCAGTTGCAAATTTCGGTTGCAAAATCATTTTTTTCTAGTAGTGCCAAAATTTCATCTGTAAACATGAACAACCATAAACTAAGTATTATCCCAAATATCTTCATTACATCCAACTAAGCTCTTAAATCAAGTATATGCAAAATAACTCAAATTATCATCCAATATTAACAACATACCATCTAAGATTATCATCCTAACAACTTAGCATTGGATATATACAATGACACCTTAATGTTTGTGCCACCCAACTAACACAAAAGATAGTCATTTAGTCTAATATTTATATTTTCATGACTCAAACAATGATGGGGATATCAAGAATAAAATATACCTTACAAAAAAATTCATCTTATCAATTATTAACTCAATATTGCTAAAAGAATTTTTTTTTAAAGGAAAGACGAGTTCCAATGACATTAGCTGTTGGCTTGTATCGAGGGTCACTATTGAGTCATAGCACAAAGGTATGCTTTAAGGTGTCAAGAACAAGCAAGAAAAAATGAAAGTGTTAACCGGTGTTATTACGTATCGACACTCGTTGAGTAATAAAAAATTAACGAATATTGAATTTTTTAGTTTCTGTACTAAAGTTACTTGCACAATATACTATTCATTGTCATTGCATTCCCTCATTTTTATGTTTTGGCATTTTGTCATCACAGTTACAAGCAACATTTTAGAGTATTTACTTACAGTACCAACGAACAAGCAAGAACTTAACAACAATTTTTCTTGTTTTCCTTAAAATTTAAGGTTTAATTCATAATGTTGAAATTTTTCTTTGTAGATAATTCATAATGTTGATTATTCTTGGAATGAATATATAAATTGTAAATTCAAGTACTAAATTAGGGTTTAGAGCTTTTGTAAAAAAATTGCATAAACCCAACCAAATGGGTTTTTTGTCAAAAATTAGGATATTTGTAAGAAACTCATGCCTTTCAAGTATAAATTCATGCATTTCAAGTTTAAACCCAAACAAGTAAATAAACCTAAACAAATGAAACACAATTCATACCTTTCAAGTATAAATCGGAGTTTTTTTTTTTTTTTTTTTTTTTTGGTCAAAAATTACTTGTAAAGTTTGAAAATCAGTGTACATAACAAATGGGTTCTAATTTTTATCGATTAAAATAAGAGTTCAAACACAGAAAATTCAAAAAACCCAACTTGCAAAACTCTTGAACTTTTGGAAAATAGTGACAAGCAAAAAAAGTTAAGATCCCCGGAAATTAAATATAAAAAAAAATTACTGGAAATAGTGCACGAGAATATAGGTTATTGTTGTTCTTCACAGGCCTTGATTTTCTCTCCTTCACGTTCTATTCTTCTCTCTCTTTCATGTCTATTCTTCTTCGTAGAGAAAATGGGGGACAAAAGCAATGTCAAAGGCGTGTTTTTTTGGGAAAAAACTGTCTTTTCCTTTAGTTAAGTAAGAGAAAAGGTTTTCTCTGAGATTAACCGATAGGTGTTTTTGTTATTTTCATTTCTTTCCAAGGACAATTAAGTCTTTTGTCCTACAACTAGAGAGTATGATGAGGGTGAATTCTGGGACTGCTGAGCTGGAATCGACCTCAACATACTAAATCGACCTGATAGAGAGTTGTGGGGTCTACCTGTAAGATGGAATGCATGTTAAGCTCGTGGAGAGTGTCCTCCGCTAAGACCCTCCAATGCTTAAGTCAGTATTTTGATCGAGATAGGATTAAACAAGGGAAGACAGATTTTAGGTAGTTGATCACACAGGTCGAATCAGGATACATCGAGCCACGTGGAGGTCAAATTCTATACTACATCATGAGTCCTCCTAATTTGCATCCAGTGAATTCGGAGAAATTTAGGTATAAATTGATATGTAGATCGACCAGAGCATGGGTATTGGAAAGTGATTGAGCTGAGAAGAGGGTTCGATCTCACAAGATCGAGCTCAACTAAGGTTTTTTGGGGAATTTTTTGTGCAAATGCGAATTTCGAGATATCAGGCGATGCAATAATTGCTGCTCATGCATGCCCATGCGCCACGTCATTTTTCGCTCCCCCCTTAGCATAAATAGTCTTCCTCATTTCTTTCATTCACCTTTTGCCAAAGTGAGAGCTATCTGATCGTGAGATCAAGCAAGTGTCGTTCGAGCATTTTCAGCATACCAAAAGCTCCTTTTTCTCTGGGTAATTCCCTTCTTCTTACCTTAGTATACTTTAGATCAATCTTTATCTTTTCCTTCTTTTCCTTTATATGTTCGGGATGTGGGCGAGTATGGGCGACCATTCATCTGATTTAAGTTGGGTAAGTAGATCTTTGTCATCGAGTAGCTCAAGCATGAGTTCGACTGAATCGGCCTCCACTAAGTCGTCGAGAACTGAGTCTGAGAGAGAGGGGTCTGAAGAACAAGAGAGTCTAGAATTGATGCCATTAGGTTGAGATCAGGAGGATGAGGCAATCAATATTGAGACTGTTTTGCCTGGTGAAGAGATTCTGGATGAGCTTCCCACTGAGGTTGAGGTCAAGCATCCAAGGGCCAAAGAAAGACAAGCAAAGGCCAGTCCTAGCCAATATCGAACCCCACTTCATTACAGCGAAATTCAATCGAAGCTGAGAAGGGGCAAAATTAATGAGATCGAGGCGAAGTTCTACATTCCAGATGATTACAAAACTAAGGCTCCTTGATCTCATGAACAAATACACAAAAGTCCAGATAGATTCTTGGCAATTTTGGCTGCTGTGTTACAATGTGGCCTTCAATTTACGATCCCCAGAGAGGTCAAACAAATACTTAGGGGTTTAGGCCTTTCCCTGACGCAGCTGGTGCCAAAATCATACTCCTTCATTCTATCTTTCATAGTCCTGATGAGGTGGCTGGGCCATTCGAGCTCGTTCGAGAACTTATGTGATCTTTGCCATTGCTAGAGCTTTGCTAAGTTAGGATCGAGCAAAAAGAAAGGGTTTTACTATCTCACCGCCAGGCCATGTCGAAAGATCATCCTCCCAGTTACATCGAGCTTCATGAAATACTGGAAGTAGATATGGTTCTTCATTCGACCTCTAAGGGGCATCAAATTGGCCATTCAACGTACA
>JACFYI010001782.1:332442-345796 GCA_014898755.1 Handroanthus guayacan
ACAGACAGTTATTCAGTAGGCTACGAATAATCAGGACAATTCAAATGTACCAAAATCATAAAGCTATTGGTACGTTTTGATTGATTACTAATGATAGAACGAAAAATTCAGAACTTAGTCAATCATTTAGATCGAACAAACTAGGATTAGACCATGGACTAGAGGATTCATTATTTTGAAAACTTAATTATACTTTAAAAAGATCGGATACGGACTCAGTTCAACCAAACGAAACAAAAAAATGAAGTTTGAGAAGCTGAAGTGGGCGCTTAAGCGCTGGTTTGGGCGCTCAGGCGCCCAAACATTAAAATTTTCCAGTGAGCTAGGCGCTCAAATGGGTGTTTAAGCACCTGGTCTCTGGAATTGGCCAACCGGACCCAGCGCTTGAGCGCTCATTACAAGCGCTTGAGCGCTGACTGGGCGCTCATTTTGGGTGCTTAAGCGCCCAGTCTCGACCAATTTTTCGATTTTTTGTCTTTTTATTTTCTTTTGATTTTTGATTCAAAATCATATTTTTGGGGTTGTTTTATGTCCATAAACATTTTTAAAGCATTGTTTTAAATTTTGGTTAAGGATTTTTCGAAAAATAAAAATCGAGTCGAAATATAACGTTTTGTCCGTATTTTTTATTTTTGTCCGTTTTTAGGTTATCAAATCCACCTCATAGTCCGTGGTCCATGGTTCAATGTTACTCCGAAGCTCAGGTCATGATTCTCAAGAACATTAAGGGGCTCAAGATGTTCATATAAATGGTTTTGATCATGTATAACAAGAAAACCATTTTCATTTGCAATAGAGCTCACAATACTTGAACAATAACAACATGAATAACATACTTATGAGCTTTGAAATGGAATAACACATGAGACATAGAAATGAAACATGGAATCAAGAGCAAGAGAATGAAGTCCATAAGTCTTACTTGATCAACTTGTCTTGACAAAGTGCTAGAAATGTTCCAAGTTGAGTTAAACACCTAATAACAACCAAACCAAGTGTTAACTCCCATATAACCATGTCTAAATCACTTATTCTAACATGCTAGCACTAAGCTTACCAAGGTAGGAGTGTGATATCCCCTAAGTTTCCTTGAGTTATCCTTTTGTTACAAAAAAAAAAAAAAAAATTCTTCAAATGTGGATGAACAATGGAGCTGCCGAAAGAGTTGGAAAGTGGAGGAAAAATGAGCTGTATTTCTATAGAAATTTCTTGAAGCACAATGGTTGAAGAAGCCTAAATCCCTTCTTTATAGTGTGAAGGTTGTGTGCAAGTGAGTGGTTAAAGATTTGCAACCAAATCCCATGGAAAATGGTAGGCAAAAAACCCGCTGCCCATGCTGTGATTGGAAATCTGATTTCTTCATGTTTTCTCTATTTTTTTTTTTTTTTGTTAATCATTTGGGCTGGAAATATGTGGTTGATGTTGGGCTATGTTTGGGCCAATACATGGACTTACGGAATGTTATTGGGCTGAAATTTTCGCAAGAAATCGAGACTCTAGCGAGAGAAAAACATTTTGAACGTGCAAAACTTATTTTCGGAATTAAAAAGTTCTCCGTTTTATTGAATTGAAATAATTTGAGAAAATTGGCAATTTGAAATTTTAATTAGGGAAAACTCAGGGTATTACAATAACACTTCCTTGGTCTTGGTTAATTATTATTACATCCTTTATCGTTGGTTTTGATAATAATCATTTAATGGACTATGTGTAACATTAAAAGTATAGCCCCTTAACAATGGTCTACTCGTAACATTTTAATTAATATGTTATATTTTCAGAAAATGTAAATATAATTTACACAAATTAATTTCATTAAATTTTTCATTAGTAGAACTCATAACATGGACGAATGTAATGGTATTTATTCAAAACTCAAAATGAGTTTTGAAAACCATGCTATAGCTCAAGGGTTTTGGGTAATTAGTTATCACATAATATACTTCTCATACTCAATATGAAAGTAGTAAAAGAATTCAAAAAAAAAAAAAAAAGTGTTAAAGTAATAAAAATTGATGAAACGATCATATAAGTGGACTTCCATAAAGTTCATACTAATGCATATACCACAAATCATTTGTTTTCTTACATGTTTAAACTAGAATTTATCTAACTAATTAAATAAGTTGGGCATGAGCTGGGTTGATTACATATTATATGTAATTTTCTATTGGGAGCTTCCAATTGTTTTCAATGAAATTCAAAGAGTTATAAGAAACATTTGGTTGTAACTTGTTCCTCCAAGTAAAACTATTTTATTTTATTTTATTTTTTTATAATTCCTAAATACGAAAGCTAACCCTTGCAATTTGTGGGGCAATAATAAATTATTACACAAGTTGCTTACACCTCCCTAGTCAGCAATAACGTGTATTTATATATCAAAATATAATATATATATATATATGTGTGTGTGTGTGTGCGCGTGCGTGTGTGTGTGTGCATGCGCCAACCCAAATAGATCAAATTTGTTAAAAAAAATGAACTTAAATTTTAAATTATTATGAAAATAATAATAAAATCTACATGTGGTAAAGCGGATACATAATGTTAATCTAAAAATAAGATTGAGGTGGCTTATTTCTAAAATTATACTTATGATTTATCAAATTTAGCAACAAATTAATTTTAGTTTGATCTCAGTCTTATAATTAGAGACGCGATTTTAAATGGAATTTCTTTTTTTGAAGATAGAGCATTTCATTTTATTTTTATATTATAGATGTACGAATATAAGAACATATTTTCAAACAGAAATTATTAAATCAAACAAAAAACCTTCACCTTCCAAGAAATTTCATATGTCAACTTTTTCAGAAAAAGCATAAATTGCCATCAATGATTAATGATTTTATATATAACTGAAGTCATGTTTCACGCGACTATTGCTGATGAGATTACATTATTACAGGACAGGCCAAAGTGAATAAAACATAGGGAGCCTATAAAACTTTTAGGAAATATGTCATATATGCTCTTGTTATTGTGCTGTCCAAATTTTGTTTTTATTGTTAAATTAATACTTAGTTATTAAAAATTTCGCCAGATTTTATCATATGTATTAATAGGATGAATTCCATCTAATTCTAAACTCTAATTTTATTTGAACTGTTTACCTACTTTTTCATGATGTACTTAGATATTATCAAATAAATATTATGTTGTAATGATGTAAATATAATTTACTTTTAATATTATACCTGGTACGAGAAGAGGAAAATAAAAGAAAATGATAAAAAATAATTTTGATTCTTTGGTTAATAAAAAAATTACAAAGGAAAGGAAAATTTGCGAAAGGAAATGTTTCGCGTAAAGTAGCAAGGAAAGTAAAAGATTTAAGTCTACCTACCTCTTGGATGCACTCAAAACTTTCTCTACATTATTTTGTTCTTCATTTAATGTCTTTTTTAATAATAATAAAAAATAAAAAAAAAAGCCTGAAGTTTTATATATTTTATTTTATTTTATTTTATTTTTCCGCATCTAAATCCATTAGCCAAAGAAAGTGTAAAGGTTAAGATTTAAGAAAAAATCAATAGAATACTTGCTTAATTGGCTGTTATTGCAACAAATTGGGATAATATTTCACTCAGCACATAGTTTATATAGAAATCAATTAAAGTATTTATAAAGAAAAAGCATTGATCATGAAATTGTTGGCAATGGCGTGGCGTCGGTGGATAAGATCATCTGGGATTGCCATCACGTGTATGTCACATCGGATTGACTCGGATTTTTACCCTACAAATTGGGAAATTACCTCAACACCCCTGAGATTTAACATATCTAACAAAACACTTCCTGATATTCGAATAATTATCATTACACTCCCTAAGAATTGAGTACTTATATTACACTTTTTGAAAATTTTAAATATTACAAGTACACTCCTTGGACAATAGGTGTAATTGTAATATTATGTATCAATTTAGAGTGTCTAGTTATAATTATAAATATATTCAAGTGATATAATTGTAATTATATATTTGTCGCACTGTATGCTAAGAGACATAATAATAATTATTCAAATATTTGGGAGTATTTTAGTAATTATGATATTGCGCAGGCTGCGTAGGGATAATTATCCCTACAAGATAATACACATGACTCAGGATTGAGGGTTAGCAATCCTCATTCCTCCTCTCTCTATAAATACACGCACATATACGCACACAACCCTACCTATCACAATACCCCGAACAACTCTCAACTATATATTTTGTCTATTATTTGCCTACATACATTTCATAGATAGCCAATCACACCTATCACACACACAAAGATACACACATTTCAGGCAAAGAAACACACACCAACACAAACACACACACACACAAATATGGGTAGAGAGATTACTAGTGCTGCTGATGAATCCGAAGTTTGGACCCAATCCATAGCATTTTCGAACAATAGGGAGTTGCCTTTGCTCTCATTGAACCATGTCTCCTTCATCTGCAAATCGGTCAGAAAATCCGTCCAATTTTACGAGCAAGTTTTGGGTTTTGTCCTTATAAAAAGACCGTCTTCCTTCGACTTTGAAGGAGCTTGGTATGCGTTTATATTTCCTTTCTTCCTCAAAAACCCTACTGTGAGGTTTTGCCTAATTATTATAACACTCCCTGTTATTATACCAACATTGGGTCTAATTGTAATGTTTCAATCAATTTGTTACATTCTCAATCTGGGAATCTAATTAAAATGTATGGGAAGAGTGTCTCTGTAATTAGACCAGACCGGAGCCGTGTTTGAGATACTTATAGCCACATATCAGTAAACAAAAATCTTAACTAATTGACTGATGATTTCCATGTTCATATGTTGTCTTAATCTTGCAGGCTTTTCAATCATGGGATTGGAATCCATTTGCTGCAGGCAGAGAATGTCCCAAAAGAGAAAGGCAAAATCAATCCCAAAGATAATCACATCTCATTTCAGTGCTCAGATATGGATTTAATTATTCATCAACTGGAAGAAATGAAGATAGAATATGTGAAAGCAGTGGTCAAAGAAGGTGGGATAATTGTGGATCAGATATTCTTTCATGATCCTGATGGATACATGATTGAAATCTGCAACTGCCAAAATCTCCCTGTTCTTCCACTTTCTTCTTGTCCCCTTAAAAGGATGCCAAATCCCAATATTAATCTCACTACAACACCCTCTTTCTATGGTAAGTTCATTTGCTTCTTTACTACTTTGTGGGCGCATTAATTATCCATGGGATGATTATATCAAGGCCCTTGATGGTTGGCCTAATTACAGAAATACTGTTTATAATTTTAAAAATTATAATGATATTTACTGTTATTAGATAAACAAGAAGTTTACTTGTAATATTCTAGTTAATTCCGTTTAATTGTGTTGTGCAAGTAAGGGGATTTATTGTAATCTCCCCCAAACTACATGGGGCATTTTTGTAATTAAGTCAAAACTTGAATGTGAGGTTTGAGATGGTAAAGTTATATTTGTTACAACCCACCCAATTGATTATTTGATCAATATTGGTTGTTTTATAAGGTAAAAAGTTGATAATATTTATGTATAAAAAGTTGGCATAGCTTTCTAGATAGAAATATATATATATATATATATTCTAATTTTATATTATATGATGATTGAAAAGAGTGGGTGATGATGATAATTGTAACGAATTGCAGGGAAAATGCAGTGTAGCGGAGAGGTTGAAGCCATGATGATGGAGAATTTGGCAATGGACATGATGAATTTGTCAATATGAAAGAATTATTAATTAAGCTGTATGCAAGAATTGTTCTTCTTCACCGATGTAGACTACCATATTATATATTAGTGGTATTAATGGAAATTGAAGATATGCCAGCAATTTATATAGCTATATATATGTGTATGTATGTATAATAATCAGTCAAGCATATGTGTAATTCAGGCTGATTGGGATTGGGAGTACTGTTATGATTGAGAGAAACATTTTGCAGTGTTCAAAATATTGTATACCAACAAAAATTTTTAGTGTTTATGCTCATATGTGCAAAATAATTTTGCTTAATTATTTCACTAATGGTACATGATAAATGTTATGTGGGGTTTGGAGTATTTTTAGGAAATTAAGCAGAGAAAGACTCCATTTAATTGGAAGGCTCAAATTACTTCGCCGTACCAAGTACGATTTAAAACGTACAATTTTGATGTGGGATGTCTTTTTCATTATTGAATGTATTTCCTAATATCTTGTTCTTTATTGAATTTTCGAGAACATATTGTTATTTGAGCTGGCATTTATCTAAGCAAAAAAAATGTTCGTTGTACTAAATGCAATTTAAAACTACAATTTTGATAAGAGTTAACGTTGTAGGAGATACTATTATCTTAGCAAGCATTCATCTAAGTAAAATGAAAAAGAAAAGGACTTAACTATAAGCATGTTTCTTTTACTTTGGCATAGTGATTTTCTCTCATATTAAAAGAAGAAGAAGAAGAAAAGGACTTAACTATAAGTATGTTTCTTTTACTTTGGCATAGTGATTTTCTCTCATATTTAAAGAAGAAGAAGAAGAAGAAGAAGAAGAAGAAGAAGAAGTTAATAGTGAAAATTGAGAATATTTAAAGCAAGCCAAAAATTGAAAAAAAAAAAAAAAAAGAGAGAGAGAGAGAGAGAAAGAAAAATTGATAGTGTATATTTGCAGAACTAAGTGATCTTTCACAACTTTAATTATTTAACTTTAGATTACTATCTTGTCCCGCAAACAATATCCCACACTTTATCAAACAATGTTATATATAACGATATATAGTATTGTTTGCTGAACACCCTTGGATGAAATGATGTCGTATGTCTTTTTATCAATCCCAATATGATACTCCTGATAGAATATTGAAATGGAATATTTGTATGAATTTGAAATTTTAATGAATTTCAGCTTTCTATATGCATCATGTAACCAAAATATTGAGTGGACGCTAATTCCCTGTACATGTGATGATGTGAATTAACCAAACTATCTTAATGAGCTTCACTATATTACTTTTTTATTTTTTTGCCCCCTAAATGAGAAAAAAAGGTTGGGTTGAAAGAATCAAACGTGGTCACCCCAATTAAGAAAATTCAAGTGTCATAAAATATTTCTTTCATCAAAACTCGTTGGTACTAAATTCAACTTGATTCTTGTAGCCATACAAATATACTGGTAAATAAAACCTCACTTCTTGTTGGATTATGACCCAGCCACCGCAAGCCTATAGTACACCCACAACATGTGACAAGTTCTATGTCTTTTCATAATGAACCACTGGGATAGTGTGTCCGTGTATAAAGAATGAGCAGTGCAAGTGTGTGCAATAACATAGTTATTGGATTTTAGCTTGACTTCCTCCTAGTGAAAACATAAATCATTTGTCGTCGTCCTATGGATGAAGTGACACTACCTTTATTTTTTTATAGTGGAGGTGCAAGGTTTGAGTTCCACCAATTGTGTGTAAGAATTTGTCTACCGCATGGTAAAGTTTATCTACCAAATGATAGTTTAGATTGTTTGAATTATATTCAGTTCATATATTTGATTTTGAAATATTTTATGCAATAAAATTAATGTGTAATAGGATGTAATTGTTTTTTTCGAAAAAAAAAAAGAAAAAGAAAACATAATTCATTTTACCAAGAACTCCTAAAAGTAGCGTTTTCACACTAATAATTAACTTTGTTTATGCGCCAGTGCTATCATTTTAGCCAGCGAGCCTCCACAGATGTTGTTTAAAATGTGATTAGAAATAATCAAAAGATTTAATTATATGTGTATGCATATATCATTCGATATTTTTGTTAAATGAACATATTAAACAAATAAAATAAATAAATAAAATTAATTAATTAATTAATTAATTAAGGAAAATTCCCTCGAGGCCCACAAATATTTAGTAGTGGACCCAGCCCCCACTGTCATAATCAATATATGTCCCCCATCTTTATGTGGATGGATAGCTTCTTAGCTGGCAAAAATTGTATTTTTCTGTTTCTCAAATTTCCTTCTTTAAAGTGCATTTATTTACAATTAAAAAACTCGTGTCCTGTTATATTTTAAGTATTTTAATTAATAATATTCTATACTTCATTTTTCGTATTTTTCAATTTTATGTTTGAAATTCACCTCCGTCCTTTGAATGTAGTGGTATCACCTCCATTTTTCATAAGAAATGTACAAGTTCAAGTTCCACTGTAATGTATCGATATTTATCTATCGTATGATTTATCTATCAAATGATAGTTTAAAGTATTTAAATTATATTTAATTCATATATTTAATTTTTAAAGGAAATTCTTATAATAATATTTATGTATGATTGAATGTAATTGTATTTTTTTAAAAAAAAAATTATATTTGAAATTCAAGATTCAAAGTTTTTTTCCTTTCTTTTTTTTTTTTTTGACAATAAAATTCAAGATTCAAAGTTGCAAGTATCGCAATTGATATTTCCTTACTTATCACACGTCCATTTTCAAGAAGTACCTTATGACCAATTGATAATAAATGCAGTCCAAATATCTTCCCTGGGAAAGGGGGCGTTCATAAGAATATTTTCTCCATATTTGCTTTTGTAGCCATAGGTACGATCTTAATTTTCAAAATACGATATCTACTTAATTCATTCAAAAAAAAAAAGAAAAAGAAAAGAAAAGAAAAAAGAAAAAAAGAAAAGATATCTACTTTGGTAATATTGGATAGAGTGTAATTGATATCGTACAAGCCAAAGTGAGTACATAGTGCTATCAACAATAATTAATATTGATTTCTATTTTTATTGGAGTAAGTACTCTAGCGAATGAAAATTTATATTTACGCTCCCAAATTTTATATCTGCACAGCACTTCTATGCTAATGCTCATTATTTGATCATTTTATCCTTTTATTTATTAAACACTAGTGATTAGAAAATATGCCCTTAAATACATTGTATTCTTCTTCTTTTTTATTTTTCTTTTGAACTGATATATAGAGAGCTAAGAATAAAGTTTATATACTTGAACCATGTAGCCCATGAAAAATTTATTTTTGCATGAGAACCAGTTTTCGGATGTTCAAATTGAAAAGAAACATAAGCATATGAAGAGGTTTGTAATTATAATAAGAAAAACCATATTCGAATCTTGCATATTAATATTTTCTACGTTGTCATATAGAATTAGTAGCAAAAAGGAGACAAAATAGATGAAAATGAAGATAAAGAAATATATGTATCTTGAGAGTTGGGCTATTTTCGAACTTCGGTTGCGAGGTAAAATGAAGAAGAAAAATACAATCTCTAATACTTCGATTGAGAAGGAAAATAAAAAGGAAGAAGGATATACTATGTTTTATGGGTATACTTGTCCAACAACTGATGTTGAATAAATTAAACACAAAAATAATCAAATATTAAGCATTAAACTATATTTCAGAGTACAAATATCAATTCCCATAGAGAATTAGTAAAATATTAAATAGTCAACCTAGTTTTTGCTTCAATATGAGGCTTAATAAATTAATACCCAAAATTATAGTGAAAGTCGAATTTCAAATCTTAGAAGGATGAGTTATTGAGCAATCATTATTGGAACATAAGATATTTTTCTACATATTTATTAGATTTTGTGCTGAAAAATAGCAACCATAAAATTACATGGATAACGTCTGACTAATATCTTGACTAGTGATTTGAGAGATCCGGATACCCCCAACACAAAATTCGCAATTTCTCCATCAAGGTACGATTACGAGAGCCAGGATTGCTGCTAATTATACATTTTTGGGATAATTACCTCAACATCCCCTAAGTTTACTATAATTATCAAAATACCCTTTGATATTTGGATAATCACTACTACACTTCCTGAGGTTTGTATAGTTACCATTACATCTTCTCAAAATTTTAAATATTACAAGTATACTCCCTGAATAAAAAGGTATAATGCGTCTACCTAGGGGTCTAACTGTCATTATGCATACATTTAGGGGGCATAATTATAATTATGCCTTAGTTGCACTATATACTGAGGGTGTAATGATAATTATCCAAATATCAGGGAGTATTTTGATAATTATGATAAATCTCAGTGGGTGTAGAGGCAATTATCCCTATTTGTTTTAGCTAAAAAATAATAATAATAAGTAGAATGATTATATTATCTGGCACTAATAAAAATATTGGTTTAGGTATAACAATAATTGCTCTCTATCGTTGTGGGACAAGACATGATTGGGATTTGCTTCTAGGTCGCAATTTCTCACACATGATGCTTTAATTCCACTTTGTTTTATCAAATATAACTGTGGACATATCTAATATAATATATGCTCGATTTTTAAATGGCGTTACATCCAAGATCACGACTTTGATTCCAGATTTAAGACAATGGTTGGAAATGAATTATTGGTGACAGGTAAAGCTAGGTCCAAAATGTTAGTATGCAAAATTAGGGGGTAATAAATTAAGTGGCAAAATAAAATCTATCACTAATTATATATATACACACACATATATATAATTGATCAAAGTTTCTGCTTTGTGACAATAATGATTTTCACAAGTCAACAAAAATTGTGTTCAAATTGTTACAAATGACAATTAGTAATGAATGTATGATATCAACTTGCCAATAATAAAATTTTTGTCATAGATCATAGTAACAAATTTTATTGTAATTATACACATGTCACTAATTGGCAACTGTGACAATGTAAAACGCAAAACATTGTTATTTATTAAGTCATATTACGACAAAATAAAATTACTGTGACTTAAAAAGTATCTTTAGTGACAACAAGAATGCCATTTTCACTTAATACATATTATTAGTGATGACTTTTACATTGTTACTTAATTTTTTGTCAAACTTTAGAGATTTTAAACCATATATCATGTCTTTAATAAGAGAGATATATATATATATACACACACATATTTTATGTACTCGATTCTAGAAGGTAACAAAATGCATAAGGATCACATTGGGTTATTGTCATAGCACAAGACACTCAATGATACCTTCCTTGTTGACAACTTCAAAAGGGTTAGGAACCTCAAATATAATATATGGGAAATGTAATCCAATTTGATAGCATACCATATTTTACTCTTGGAAACTTGCACTTATCAAACTTTACAATAATCTAGATCCTCATTCCATGCCAACTGCCGTGCATTAATATTACTTTTATTGTTCACAATTTATCTACAACAATATTAAATTAAATATACCCGATTAAATTTCACATTGAAAGAATTGGTTTTTCTAGGTTTGTCTAGCAATTAGTTTATTTGGGTTTGGTCTCTTCATCCACACATGAGGCAATTAATTGAAAAATCAAAAAATCAACACAAAAGAGAGAGCTTGCTCATACTTTGTGAGGCCAAATGGCCTTACAGGTCGTTGGATGAACTTATAAGCCCTTTAGAACATTGTATAACGCATTAAAAAGCTAATAAAATGTCATAAAGTGTTTGGTATAATTTTTCAAAAAAGATCTTATTAGTTCCTAAAAAAAGATATTAAGATCTTATAAGCACTTTTTAGAAAAGTTAAGAGTTTTTAACTTTTCTAATATCTTAACACGTACATGCACTTTCAACTTTGTCCAATTTAATTACAAATATGCCATTATTAATATCTTATAACCTAAAAGGTCATATTTTATTCAAACAATTTAACAACTTATTTTTAAAATAAGATCTAACATATAAGTTTCAAAAACATCTTACAAGCTCATACATCTTATAAAATATTTTTTTAGAGTTTATAAGATGTTAGATCTTATTTTAAAAATAAGTTGTTAAAGTGTTTAAATAAAATAAGACCCTTTAACTTATAAGTTGTTAGGAATCATAATTTTGTAATTAGAATGAGACAAAATGAAACTGCAAGTTAATATCTTAAAAATAAGTTTAAAATTTCTTACTTTTCAAAAAAGAGTTTATAAGATCCTACTATCTTATTTTGGAGGCTAATATGATCTTTTTTGAAAAAATTTACCAAATATTTTGTAATATTTTATAAGCTATTAAACATTTTACAAGATGTTTGAAGAGCTTATAAGCCCACCGCTTATATATAGCCAAAAAGTTGGTGGGCGGTTGTTATAATAGACATGATCTCACATTAATTAAAATATCATTTAGGTCAGGGGGACTCGTGGCTCTAATTAGTTGATTATTAATCACTGCTCTAATGATTTGTCATTTCAGTTTTATAAGTTTGGAAAATTATTTGGGGCTATATTGAAAAATATTGTCCTTTAGTGATTTTTAGTTTTTTTTTTTGACAAAAATAAGACCTTGTTTGTTAAAAATTTCATTGTTATATAAGTAGTATCATGAAAAAAGATTTGACCTTGATCCTATTTTATAACTCGGAGGTGGCTGTAACCTGCTTACACACACACACACTTGATTGTTTATTTTTTTATCCTCGTAAAATAATTACTAATTTTAAATAATTGGGTCAAGCATATATATAGTCCACGACCTAATAAGACATCCATATTAAATCCAGTCTCATAAGTTGGGATTTGAATTTTAAGTGTTAGGATTCTGTAAATAGAAGAGTCCATCTTTCATGAAAAACAGCCTAACTCGTACCCACTTTCCCTCATATCTTATTTTCTCTCTACGACCGTTCTTGGAGTGTCATCAATTTAGACTTCAACAGTATGATTGGAACGCAAGAATGAAATTAGATATTAATGGAATAAAGATGGAAAATAAATTATACAACTATTACTTTTCCTACGATTGGTATGCACAAAGAATAAAAAAAAATGATATCATCATTACTTACTTGATTTCAATATTATGATTGACAAGAATTGAATGAAAATACTTTAAATGATCAAATTACTCTTTAATTAGGAGATTTTTTAAACAAATTATCAATACATAAATAATATATTTGTTAATTAATAAATATTTTTTAAATATATTAATATCTTAAATAAATATTAAATAATTTTTAAAAAGTAAATAATTTTTTTAAACAAACAATATTTTTTAAATAAACAATACTTTTTAAATAAATAGATAAATTTTAAATAAATAAATACTATTTAAGAAATATTGAAATAAATAAATAAATATCTTTTAAATAAATATTTTTTAATAGACAAATAATTTTTAAATAAATGAATATTTTATAAATAAATATTTGTTAAATAAATAATATTTTAAATAAATAATTTTTTGAATAAATAATATTTTTAAATAAAATAAATAATTTGTTACTAAATAAATATTTTTAATAAAGAAATAAATATTTTTAATAAATATGATCTGAAGCCTTGTGAAAATTCTAGGCTTGTCTAATTTTATAAAGGATGATTAATAAATTATAATCTATTTCCAATCTGCTGGG
>JACFYI010001782.1:352702-388303 GCA_014898755.1 Handroanthus guayacan
TTTGTTAACTTAAGTCCGTATTTTATTTCTTCAAGATATTTTAAAGATTTTAAAGGGTTTTCTTATGTCCGAAGTTAAGATGAATCGTTTATTAAACTTATTTTTCGTTATAAACCTCTACCGATTAATATCAAGCTTTTGAATATGTCTAGGAATTATGTTTTTAAAATATTTTGAGCTTCGGAATGATTTTTATATGTCTAAGACTCCAATCGAAATGTTTGTATTCGTGATTGATCGAAAATTTTTGCTTTCGTTGAAACAATCCAATTTTTAAATTGGACATTCTAATGCCCATTCTAGTTTCAAATATTTATGTTTTGATTTTGATTTGCCAAACCAAGTCCATATCTTATTTCTTGAGAATGTTTTAAGAATTTAAAATAATTTTCTTTAAGTCCGAGGTCCAACTCAAATTACTGTTTAAACTTATCGATCATTTGAATTCTTGTCTTGATAAGATTATATGCTTGAATATGTTTCGTTCACCCTAAACAAGTCCGAAATTCATTTTGAAATCGTTTGTTAAATTCTTGGCTCTATGAATTCTTGCCCGACATGGCTAAATGTTTGAATATATTCTGTTCGTTTTGAAATTTGCGCCCAGATGGGGCTATATGTCTGAAAATGCTATGTTCGTTTTGAACCTATATGAAAGCTTGATATGTTGGGCCTTTCGAAATTTTCAGGGGTATCGGATTGAGTGATATCAGATCGACAATCTGAGTTTTTGGAAATTCCTGTATGTTGGATGGTTCGGAGGGATCCTAGAGGTAGGATTCTAAAGAGTTACTCCTGAAACTCGTGGTCGACCATGCTGCGCCGCCTATGTCTCAAGTATGTATGACTCTCCTTGAGCGACTACTCGGAGTTGTAAGTGGAGGGATAATGATATATGTATGTTATATATTGGAGTTATAAAGGTGACAGATCTATCAAACATTTGAATTAACCTATAAGTTTTGTTGACATGAATGTGATATATGATTCATGATATCCGTTCATTCTGTTCGTTATGTTGCTCTGATACGTTATATGTGTTCACATTCATAATTTCTGTTCTTGATATACTTATTATTTGAATATTGTATTCCTATCCTATGCCATGAGTTTTACTGGGGCAGTGGACTCATGATTCCATAAACAATATGTAGGTGTATAGGTTGGTGGATCAGTATGTTTGGACGGCCTCCTGCTAAGGTTTTTGTTTTCTTTTGGGATATGTAATTACGAATGATTTGGTTTAGATAGTCCCCATTTGAACTACGAAAAAGTTTAGCTTGTAATTTGGACTTTGTAATGTATTTCGGAACATTTGGATCGTTACGCTATGAATTCAACACGTTGAAATTTCTGTTTATGATTTTAGATAGTATTCGTCTGCGAGTAGCACTCTGGATCTTGGGGCAGAATACTACCGGGACCTGGGGTGTTACAATTGCTCCGATACAAAGATCCTTACAAATTGCAGAAAAATTCCTAGATGAAAGTAAAGATAATAACCAATTACAAAAATTCCTAGGATCACTCATTATAAAGTTACTTTTACCCAAACCTTAGACAAATCTCTAGATTATTATGTGAAAAATTGAAGAAGAATCCTTCACCATTGGCTCGTAACCATGCTAACATAGTTAAGACTGAAGCCAAAGAGTTACCATGTCTTAGTCTTTGCGAACTTAATACCTAATGATTGAACAAACTGATGCTTCTAAGATAAGTTTACGGAGATATCCTTATACAAATCATAGATAGCCAAGAAAAATAATAATTTGATACCATTGTGGTCTTTGGAAGGATGCCTAGAAAATTATTAAACTGAAATCCCTTTTAAGGACGGACTTCTTCACCAGAGAATTTTAGCAAGAAAGATGAGTACAACAACCAAAAGACCAAAGGCCCCTATATAATGAAGGATCCGGGACTCTATTTACTGCGCTTTGCTTCTTAAAGTGGGACCATTGATATCTGTTATGCACAAGCTTCCACATTTCCACTCCCACAAAGACCTCGAGATCTCTTATGAATTTAAAATCTTATCTTTTCAAACTCTAATCACCAAATTCTTTTCAGCCTAATTATTTTGATGAAGCCTTTGGATGAGTGACACTGACCTGCCCTTAAAATTCTCATTTAAGGAAAGTTAGAGATTCCCTTTGTTTCGGCATAACAAAATCCATCAACACACAAGAATATTGCTAAAGCTACCAAGTCAAAATTGCCAAATATCAACTCAAACCAATTCCCATAAATTTTCAAAAGACATTTTTGGCTTGATAGTTATATCAAGCCGGAGCAAGTCACGAATGATGTTGAAAAACCAATCAGATTTGCACAAAGTTTTTCGTTCTAATTGATACAAATTTTATTGAAATTGAAGACACAGATAATCCCAATGATCCCTTAAAATTATTTTCAGAAAAATTAGGATTCTCCAAGTCCTATCTCTAAAAAGCTAAAGTGAAGATCCTAACAAATTCAGAAAATATTCAAGGAAAGGGGTCATGATAAACCTAACTATTGGGATAACAAAAATGCATGGATAGATAATTTATTTTTCCAAAATCAATAATGTCCCTTGTCAATGTTTTTCCTTTTCAAAATCACTTTCAAATTGTTTTCTCAATATGGTTCCTTAAAATCACTTTCAAATTGTTTTATCAATATGGTTCCTTAAGTCGTGGGATATTTGTAATTTTTCCACCCTATGTTTCACAAAATTACGAATATTTTGAAGAAAATTTTGAAATGCCAAAAAATATGACACTTATCTGCACACATGTAGTTCACTTCTTACTCACAATTTCAACTCATAGATATGGATATTTATGATGGAATACTTGTATGCTAAAGATGGAGACCTACTAATTCTTATTGAAAGATTTTAAAGTTAAATGGTGGGAGAATGTAACACCCCCCAACCCAGAACATCCATTTCCGGGCTGGATGACGCTACCTGTGGGTAGGTGGATTTAAAATCGAAATACATGGATGCGTAAGGAAAGCTAAAAGTTCTCATTACATTCAAAATCATGCTCACAATATGTCTTTCATCTATTACAACCCTTAACTTCAAGTTCTATTCAAAGCAAAACTACAATTCATGTTCTTGTCATAAATACCAAATTTACAACTTGTTGGAAATTTGATCATGGATTTGGGTCGACCAAAAGAGCTGACCCAACCCATATAAATTGGAGGGAGTAGTAAGGAGTTTTAATTTGGAAAAACTCCCTAAAAACAACTCCACCACTAATTATGGATTTAGTGGGGGTAATGTAAGTAAGGAGAGAGAAATAGGAGAGAATTCTCTGCAGAAAAGAATTCTCTAGTCAGAATAATTTTCTATCTCAAGAACTCTCTCTCTCTCTCTACGTTAGATTTATTCTCTCTCCTAATAGAAAACTATCTCTCAAATATCTTAATTATTACATTCTCTCTCTATATGTATTGTAATAAAGAGAGTTTGTAATAATAAATTAGAAATAAATCTATTAGTATTAGGGCTGTGGAAATTCGATTATTTTCTATGATTGGTGATTTAATCCGGATTGAAGAGACAATCAAGATCAATGATTCAAGTCAACTATAATCCGGAATAAGGGGCAATTTAAAGTCAGTGATTCGAGTCCTATTAAGGCCCGAGATGGGTAAGTTTCCGTGGTTAAATTCGGAAAACGAATAATTATGTTTTTGTGGAAAGCATGATTTGATTCGTATGAATTAGTATTTCTTTCATTGGTATCAGAGCCATCTCAGCTCGAATTCTGACATAATCTATGTGAATTATGATATTTATGTGTTTATATCATGTTATATTTGCATAGAATTAAATTATATGCTAGAAAATTATTTTTTTTAATTTTTTTTTTACATGTATTGAATTATATGTAATTTTTTCTTGCATATTCAATGAGACTCGAATTATTTCTGGATTTTACTGAATTTTTGTAGTGAGATTCATGTTATGAAATTTATATGGTTAGATAGATCTTTTCAAGATGAGTTCAACCATATATTATGCGTAAATTTTCATGATCTGTACGATTTTATATGATTTTTTGAAAATAAAATCATGTATAAGAATTTTATAGTATTCTATAAATTAGGAAGAATAATTTTTGAACCCTATATGTGAATCCCACTCTCGGTACGAGGTGTTTGTTTTCCAAACACATAATTAGAAACCTCAAAATAAAATCTGATAACACCATTGAGTTTAGGACGATCGAAAATGAGGGATAGCCAGAATCCAGTGGCTGAAAAACGCCAGAAAGGTTGCACGTGTATTACACGCTCCACCAGAGCATGTGAACATGGATTTGGGCGATTGTGTGGCAATTGTTGCCATATGCGTGACGTGGGCCATTAGCGGTTCGCCACATCGCGCAACCGTCAAACATTGCATCTGGGTGGTTGAGCTGCATGGCGGTTGACCAGTTAATGGTCAAACCGCTTCAGCACACAAGGACCATTTAAAATCTGACACGTAACTGAAGGTGACACATCAGCAAGACATGTGGCGTGCCATGTCATCATGCCACGTCAACACAAAGTCAGGCCTAGCTTGCCACATCAGCACAAGCTATGTCTCCATGCCACGTCATCTGCCATGTCACTCTAATACGTCAGTAGATCTAGACATGTGCTAGTGCAACATAAGCCACTTTGGTTGACGTGTCTCGCCATTTCAGAAATTAAATAAAAAAAGGGGAGGGGGGAAGGCTAGAACAAGTGTTGCACTACCCCAATCGCACTAGCGGCATGTGCGGGCGCGTGCGGCTTGTTCCGATTGTGGTTTCCAACCCGAAAAATTCTGGCATGCTTAGATTTTAATTTCTGATTTTTTGGTGAACTAAAATAAATTTTTCTAAATGAAGAAAATATTTTTCTTAATTTTGGCCTTTTGGAGAATGAAAAATTGAGAAAAATTATTTTACTTGGAGAAACATTTTGAAATTTTTTATGAGCAATCAGAATATTAAAATTTAAGGGGTTGGCTATGTGGTTTGGAATTTTGAACACTTGTGAATATGTTGCT
This sequence comes from Handroanthus guayacan, assembly GCA_014898755.1. Taxonomy (NCBI): domain Eukaryota; kingdom Viridiplantae; phylum Streptophyta; class Magnoliopsida; order Lamiales; family Bignoniaceae; genus Handroanthus; species Handroanthus guayacan. The sequence continues at coordinate 357,744 of JACFYI010001782.1, forward strand.
CTTAATTATGCTTGAAAGATGTGTTTTTTCACGTAATTGTTGATGACACTGAACATGATTTGTATTCTGAATGTGTTTTTAAATTCTGAAATATTAACCCTAATAATTGTTTACTCCATTTTAGATAAAGTGAAAATGAGAAATGCTCGACGTGTCCTTCGGGGGCGAGGTAGAGGTTTCAGAGTTCCTGAACAACATGAGAAAACTATGGAGTTTCTCATATATTGAATGAGAGAGTCAGATACACTTTCTCAACACTTTGAAATTATGCAGAGGAAGTATAACGAAATTATTTCCTTGGGGGAAAGGTGTTTTTTTTTTTTTTTTTTGTCAATGAGCCAAAACTCATACGAGTTTGGCAATGGTCCTTGCTAGAGGATTTACGGGAAAAGTTTCGTGAAATTCACATGACAGTAGGATATGACAAAACATTGAATAATGTTAAGGAGGTAATGCTCAACTAGGGGGTTTAAGATACTAAAGGAAAGGTGAAAGTCTGCATGTCCCGCAGTGTGCAGACTAACTCATGAGATATTACTACAAGAAGACACCTTTGAGATTTTGTGTGTGCGATAGACTTTTGACTAGTATCAGCAACATGGTTTCATATGATAGAGTACACCGAGAGGCGATGGTGGGTAGAAGCTTTCAGGGAGAAGAGTGATCATGTACTAGTAGTAGTGTACATTTTCACTTGTAGTTGTTTTTATTTATTCTTCTTATGAGACATGTAATAATTTTCAAGACATTGGATGATCTTGAAATATCATTAACTTTTAAGTACATGTCATCTATTTCCTTTATTCTAAGATGTGCTTTTGTGAATTATGCAATTTATACTTAATTGCAGTGGGAGGTTTTAGATTGGTAGAATTAGGATAATTCTCACCTAAACTTATTTTGTGACTTAAGAATTAGGTTTGTGATAATATAACATTTGGTTCATAGATGATGATTGGGAATATGGTGAACTTTCGAATCTATGCCTTATGGTTATTATCATTGAACTTAATTTTTAAAGTGCAAAATTACATGTGTATATAAGATAAGCACTATTATAATAATCACTCCTTAGTACATAGATCATGACTTGAAAATCAACCATAGCTAATTTGAACTTAGAGATGCCATAAACTTAGGTGTACCTGAGGAGCAAATAGGCTCTAATGTACGGCACTACTAATTCAGAGTGAGATTATAAAATCTACTAAGTGTGAAAAAGGACAAGATTCCATAGCTCAAGCAATCTTGGAATTGCTTATGACATATTGGTATACTTTATTGAGAAGTATATAGGAATTATTGTCACTCACTTGAGCTAGCTAACAATCAAGTTTGACATTTGTGGACTATGTCAAACATGATGTGTTAGCGAAAGGTCAGCTAGCTACATTTTTGTTATAAGCAGCAAGTGCAAATTCTAATCTAATCCCTTACTGATTGTTGGTACGTTTGGAAGAAATTGACATATTGTGTCAATGTGAACTCTTTCTCTCATGATGCACAACACATCGAAATTCAGGATAAGCAACTTAGTGTTGTTGAGTTCATTAAGTGCGTTGTGATTGAATCTAGTTCCCAAAAGGCTTCGGGCTTTAATTATAAAAGGAATTGACAAAAAGGCAAGAAAAGTAAAGGCATTGATGATAGGTCCTAGAAGAACGATTATCTACGTTTGTTGTTTAAATCCTATCTTATGTGAATATAAATTTAGGAAATAATGAACATAGTCTTGTCAAATTCTTTTATGTGTTGGAAATTTTGACTTGTCTGATATTCTTCATGGGATAAAATCTAAGTTTGTCATTTAAAGACAATATGGTTGGTGTTTTAGAGATAACATTTATTGTGGTAGTGGACATCTTAGGATTGGTTTCTCAACTGAAACAGATAAGTATTATGCTGAAGATTACTTCTATGCTAAATATTTGTTCATCTGGTCATGCAAGTACAAATAAATGTATTTAGCTTATAGGACTAGGTCATGTTAGGCTAGAGAAAATAAATCAACTAAGAGAGCTAAACCATCGAGTTCATATTTTTCTTAAAAGTTGATTTAACAGCATGTGGGCTTTATTTTGTGAAAAAGATGACGAGAGAACCACTTAGAAAAGCTACTAGCGCTACTTTTCTATTGCAATTAATTCATTGATAGATATCATTATTTGTGATTTGATGGAAGTGGGAGGCTAGACATGAAACTTTGTATTTTTTCATTACATTGATAGATAGATTCTCACATTATATTCATATCCATTTGACCACTTATAAGTCCTAAACACTGGGTTGTTTTAGATATTATAAAAGTAGAGTGGATGATCAAATAAATGAGAATATAACAAATCTTGAGAATTGATTGAGAGAAAGAAAATCTATCTACCTGGTAAATTTAAATATCTATATAATGAAAAGAGGACAATGAGACGACTTATCATTTCTCATACACCTCTATCAAATGGTGTTTTTGTGAGAATGATAAGATGTTGTTAAACAAGACAAGGTCCATGATGGTGTAAGTTAACTTGTCAATTTCCTCTTGGGGAGATAAATTTGTTAACTGCAACCTACTATTTGGATTATGTATGTCCAAAGTCAATACCATCTGCATTGTATGAACTCCGGGCTAGTATGAGGCTTGACTAAAGTAACCTTAAACTTTGGAAGTCGACTGTTGTATCTTCATAGGATACTAAGAGCAATCAATAGGTTACATGTTCATAAGTGATAGCATTGATAGAACTATTACTGAAATTAAATCATGAAATATATTTGTAGAGAGTGAACCTCCTAATAGCCGTGAAATAAAGGGAAACCAGACCTTTATTAGGTTACTTGATTCCGAAATTGGCTTTTCAGCATATAGATAAGTGGAATTTTGAGAGGATGTGTTACCACTCGATTCCAGTGGGAGCTATTTCCCAAGGAATCAGTCTATCAGAAACCTAATTTCAAAAAGGTACTAGGAACAGAATGCTCAAAAGTCATTTAGAGATTAAAGGACATACATATATTGAATCTCCAATGGACAAAGAAAAGCCTAAGGCATACATGTAAGGCTTTGTCATATCCCAAAAGGATGAATAAATGAAAGCAATAGAAAAGTAGGTGGAGTTATTTTGATTAAACCGAGTCTGGGAATTGGTTGATCAAACTTTGGGGTGTGTTGATCTTGAGAATAAATGAGTTCTCAAATATTGAGCAAAAGCTTGTGAGCTATAGTATTGGACTGTTGACAAGAGGTAACACTCAATAGTAGTGTTGATAATATATAAATCCTTTTTCACTGGTGGTAAGATTTACTTCCAGTTACTCGATATTAGCCATATTAGCTAACTTAGGTGTAGAATTGCATTAGATGGATGCTTAAACTGTTTTTTCTCAATGGAGATCTTGAGGATGAAGTCTACTGCGACAACTAGTAGATCTTGTCTTCTGAACCAAAGATACAAGATCTAAAATTAAATAGATCAATCCATGGCCTAAGCAGTCTACCCAACAATAGTATTTGAGACTCTATAGAGTTATAATCTCAAATGTTTTCATTATGAGTGATAAGACCATTGTGTTTATGAGTGATGAGACCATTATGTTTATGTCTGGGACATATTGATAGCTAAGGACGATAAGGAGTATGTTAGGTCTATAGAGATCGTTCTAAGAGACCTTTTGTAGTGTCTCAAGAATCGTTTATCGAAATATATTAGAATGATTCAATATGGAATTCGTATACCTTATGATACTCCTATGGCTAAGTATGGAAGTATAAGTCACGTATTACGCCCAAAGACTCCTAGAAGAATTATAGATGTCCAAATTACCATATAGAAATGCTATTGGAAGCTTAATTTATACTATGAAGTATGCATGCTCCAATATGGCATGTCATGGGTCTAGTTAGCAGGTATCAATACAATCTAAGAAAAAGATATTGGATTATTTAAAATGGGATTTTAGAGATACCTAAAGCATACTGCAGATCATTTTCTATGTTATTTAAGGGATCCAGACTGAAAATGATAAACAAAATGCTGATTCGAGTAGTGATTTGAGTATAGGTAATAACTTTTGGTTATGTGTTCTTGGTAAATGAGAATGCGATCTCATTGAGCAGCAAGAAACTAACCTATGTATGTATCGTTGTCACAATTGATGTTAAAATTGTGGCCTGTAATTCTGTAGTACAAGGTGTTTAGGTTAAAAAGTTCTTACGATATTTGGATGTGGCAAGTCTAGTGGGAGCAGACACAATTTATTGTGATAATTAATCAACTAAACACAAAGATATAAGTCTACTCTGGGCTGCATGGGAGTAAAGTAGTTTATATTTGAGTTTGTTCATATCTTTTTATTGTATGCTTATTTTATGAAAGATGAACATTTTGATACACATGCTTGATGTGATATTTTAGAAGGTATGTCAGACAAATAAAGATTGACTCTCTCACACGAGCAATTGCCTCTGACGTTGAGTAGCGTGCAGAGATGAGGCATGTTTTATTACTTTGTTTAAATGCCGCCTTAGTCTAAGCGTCACTAAGATGAGAATTCTATTGAGACTTTAGTAATTGAAATGAATTACCCACAATCCATTAATGTGTCAATAAACCAGATGTGAGTTGTTCTCGAGATTATTACGAGGAGGACGTATAAAGGAGAAAACTCAAGTTAAGTGCTGAGATACATTTGGATCAAGATCTATATGATGCTTTACTAAGCATAAGACATACGCTTTTGATAGGGAAGAAGCTACATCGTAACACATGTTTCATACTGTGTGTGCTTAGAGTAACCACCTGGGTAATGAGCAAATGAGTCCTTAATTTCTCATTGTGTGAGACCTAGAGGTGTATATAACCTTATGTGATACCCTTAGTATTTTCAACTGTTTTCAAGTCTTTGTTTCAGTGTTGCTACTTTAGCATGCTACTAATAGCTATGAGTAATCTGGCAATGTAGTACATGTCTAGGCAAGCAGCTAAAATGAGGATGAGAGATTCGAGTTGGAAAGGAAGACTATTCTTTTACTGACACTTGACTTGTATTTAAGCTGGCCAACCAATTATGTTTGAGATATAATTGTGAATACATGGAATTAGTAATGGTCAAGTATGCCCTTACAGTGGATGTTCAAGGGACAAGAGATACGTTGACCAGTGTAGTGAGAAGAAAGTTAGGGGTATAGAGAGATAAAAGTCCTCATTGCATTTTTGGAGATGAGCTGCTATATATCCTTAACCGATGTATTGCTTATAACTCTTGCTCATTATGCTCACCGATCACATGGCCCATCTACCTATATAGATAGTAGTGAGTTTCTAATCAATTGAAACTCGGGTTCAGCCCTTCTTGTGCGAGTGGTAGATGTTGGAAATTGGGTCATGGATTTGGGTCACCCAAAAGGGCTAACCTGACCCATATAAATTGGATGGAGTAGTTAGGAGTTTGAATTTGAAAAAACTCCCTAAAAACTACCCCACCACTAATTATGGATTTAGTGGGGTAATGTAAGTAAGGAGAGAGAAACAGGAGAGAATTCTCTGCAAAGAAGAATTCTCTCGTCGGAATAATTTTCTCCCTCAAGAACTCTCTCTCTCTCTCTCTCTGTGTCTCTGTCTCTACGATAGATTTATTCTCTCTCTTGACAGAAAACTATCTCTCACATATCTTAATTATTACATTCTCTCTACATGTATTGTAATAATAAATTAGAAATCAATCTATTGGTATCTAGGTAGTGAAACTTCGGATTACTTTCCATAATTGGTGATATAATCTGGACCAAAGACACAGTCAAGATCAGTGATTCAAGTCAACTATGATCCGAAATAAGAGGCAATTTAAAGTCAGTGATTCGAGTCCTATTAAGATCTGAGATGGGTAAGTTTCCGTGGTTAAATTCAAAAAATGAATAATTATGTTTTCGTGAAAAGCATGATTTGATTCGTATGAATTAGTATTTCTTTCACAACTTATCCATAATTCAAAAATACAAAGCAACACGCCAAAGCACCAATTGCAGTTCACTCATCTAAACATGGTAAGATTTTAGAGTAAGTCTTAAAGACTTAGTAAGAATCATATGGCTATGGAATGAAAAAGGCAAGGTATTAGAATAATAATCAACAATTTACATGAGCATTACGGAGATAATCGAACAAGATTCAAGATGCAAAACAATTTCAAGAGCTCAAGAATTTAATTCACAATAATAATCAATCGATAAGAGCTAAGTAATCAATTATCAGGCAGAACGAGATTTTTTGTGGGTCTGTCATCCTTATTACTCCCAATATCAAATATAAATCTTTATTCCTTCAAAGGGTCTCTCAATCGAGCGGTCACTCAGAGGGTCAATCCAACCAAACAATATGACATTGTCGACGTACCACATGTCACAAATTAGTTCGTGAAAGGTCCTACCTCTAAGTTCCTACGAACTATTCAAACAATTGAAAAAATTATCAAAGGTTCAACTGTCGGTCAGAGCCTCTCAGTGTCCCTCTTAAGGTCCCCTGGGCCCAATATTCACACAATAAGGTTTACAACAATCAATACACATTTACAATATTCAATGGGAATATGTATCTTAACAATCTATCAATTTCATGGGAATGTGTATATGAACAATCAATCAATTTCAACAAACGATTCGGATTGAGCCTCGGACTTAAGAAAAATCATTTTGAAGTTTAAAAATCTCTTAAAAAAGTGTATCATGGATTTGAAGTAACAAATCGATGTTAAAAATATAATATTTAGATTGAAGTGCCAAAATAGTATTTTCGGCTACTGGAATGGGAGCTTGAGTGCTCGTTTGGGGCGCTCCAACACTGGAATAGTATTTTTTGCCACCAGAATGGGCGCTCCAGTACTTAAATAGTGGCCGAAGCCACTACAATAGGCGCTTGGGCGCTTAAGCACCCAAATTTATTTATTTATTTGGCTAAAAATCAGATTTCATCTGACATCATTTTTGAGTGTAAACTTTAAAAATTAAGTTTTGAAATTAATCTCAAGTTTTTGTGGAAAAAAACATGTCACAAGTCCAATGATCATTATCTTCATTTTTTGTCCAAAATTTCTCCATTATCCAAGGTTCCAATCCTCATAGGCTCATGTATAGATAAGAATGATAGTCATAAGGAGGTTCAATATCCCAATTCATTATTATCAAAGTTTTGGGGCTCACAAATCATATGAGAATCTCAAAGAATCAAATAAAACTCGTATCAACATAAATACAAGAAATAAGTCAAGCAACCAAGATTTGAAGGGGCAAGGAATAGCTATAATTCTTATATTAGTTTTTAGCTTTGATCGGGGTTAGATGTCCCAAAGATCTCAAGCTTAGGCACCTAAATAAACCAAAATAATTCATATATAAGTTAAGCCATATTTTTCTTCAATCCTTAGGTCTATATGTATCAAATGAGCTAGTGTTTCATGCTTTCCAAGGTTTGAATATATGAGAGTGTGTAATTCCCCAATTCTTTCCTCCTATCCTTTGAAAATTTTTTCCAAGTTTTAATGGTGAATATATATATATATATGGATCTATTTATGTAAAAGAAGGTGTTTGCAAATTTTGGAGTGGATATGTATGTATCGGTAAGAGATGTATATATGCAAGAGTAGGATTATATCTTGCAGGCCAACCTATTTATAGAAAAGGCAAGGGCTTCTTTGCAATTTTAATTTTGGTAAGGCCTTGCCACTTGTCAAAGTGAGATTAGGTCATAATTGTCACATCTTACTTGCACAAATCAAATTCGTACATGGGTGAAAGAAATCCCTCAACCAAGGGATGGCTGGATTGCTCTATATACATTATATATATATATTAAGTTTTTTTGGTTGGATTTAAATTATTTTGAGCCAAGATTTTGGGTGCGAGAAATTTTTTTTGGATGTGAGAAAATATTTTGGTTTGAAGAAAAATTTTCGTAATCATGAAAATGAATCATCCTTAGAAATATAAAGGTTTAAAAATTTAATTAGGAAATTTTTGGGGTGTTACATTCCTGCTTAAAAGAATCTGGTTCCCAAATTCATACTTTTACTTAAATAAGAGAGGATATTTGTCCTGTATCTTGTCCTCACGCTCCTAAGTAGTCTATTCTACTTTCTAATTCCTCCAAAGGACCTTAACCTAGGATATCCTATGATTCCTAAGTTCTCGGACTTGGTAATCTAGAATATGGACATGTTGCTCTATATACGTAAGGTCGCTTTGGATGGGCACCTCGAGATGTTCTATGATGTGTGAAGGATCTGGGTGATACTTTCGTAATTGGGAAACATAGAACACATCGTGAATCCCAGTAGGGTTTGGTGGAAGTTTTAACCGATATGCTACTGGACTTATATGTTTGATAACTTCAAAAGTCCTACATATTTCTGGTCCAACTAGACCACTGCTTTTGTGGTCTTTGCTAATATTATCCATAATTATAGTACCCAACTTAACTGTTCTTGCAAAATAATTTATCATAGCTTGACGCTGATATAGTCAATTTATTTAAAAAATAAGATCATAGTCCTAGATCGGCAAGTCACTAGGATGACTGACAAATTCATAATTTTCTATAATCACAGGGGAATTCGCATACCTAATGCAAGTTTCGTAATATCCTCTTATAGGGCTTGAACTTCATACAGGATTCTCATGAGTTTTGAAGTCAAACCTATTCGCTTAGTACATACAGTTGGTATAAAAGAGTGCGTAGCACTAGTGTCAAACAAAGCTTGGCATAGAAAATCTTGGATTAGGGTGTTACCTTCCACCCCTTACGTGGGGTCCACCCCTCCATCTCCTGCTAATGCATAGGCTTGGGCCTTGATCTGTGGGCGCTCTGCTGTATTCTGTTGTGGTTGGTTTTGTGTTCTAGCATTAGTGTTCTTAATGGTTTTTGGGCCTGTCCTTCGCAAAATGATGAGGACTCCTGCAAATTATACACCTTCCCTGTTTCTTTCAGCACCTGTTTTTAGTATGATTGGTGCCTCCACAGTAATTACAGCTCTTCTTCTCCACTGCTATTGGAGCCTTGCCCTTGTCAGTAGTTGGTGCATTTCTAGCCATCATTTGAGGTTTCTTTTCATAGAAACTTTTCTTCTTCTTATTTTGGTTGGATTCATTTGACCAACTTCCCTTTCTTTTCTCATCAATTTTTTGGAGTTCTTTGAACTCCGCCTCCAACTTCATCGCCTTTTCTATTGCAGAATCATAATTGGGTGGATTGCATATAGCTAGTGCCTGCCTCAACTCCGGCTTTAACCCCTAAATAATTTTTTTTGTCCTTCTCTTTTCGTCTGTTAGGACATGCGAGGCATACTAGATCAACTGATTATACTCTGTCCCATACTCTCTCACCGACACGTGTCCTTGAATCAAATTCATAAATTCCTTTTCTCTTATATCTCTCACAACTTGGGAAAAATACTTTTTCATAAATTCCACCCAAAATTCCTCCCAAGTCCATACGACCCTATCTCGATTCCACCTTTGCTCCACAACATGCCACCAATTTTGTGCTGTCTCTTTTAAAAGAAAGGTAGCATATCTAACTTGTTGTTTTTCTAAGTAACTGAGTACTTGAAAGATTTTCTCAACCTCTCCGCTGTCATTCAGCTTACCATTGAACCTGGGTGGACTTAACCTTAGAAACCCAGCTAACAACCTATCCTTTGAATTTTTCTCATTATCATGTCCTTGGTTAGCTGGCTGTCGGCACTGATTTACAAATCCTGCAATAAAGTAAATAGTTGATCTGCAGTGGGCTCATTTCTCACTGGGGGAGTTCTCTCACGCGACCTCTCTCGGGGTATCTTACGTGGCCTCTCTTGGGATAAAGCATTCTCTATATTATTTGGGATTTCTGGTGCCCACAATTCTTCAAATGAAATTTGTCTTGACCTATTTTTTTTTCCTAGGGGGTTCTTTGGTTGAGGTTCCTTATCTTGTCGCCATAATTATCTGAAATGGATCAATGAGATTTCTTAGTGTCATTTCAATAATGTATTATCACAAAGTTTCAAAATTTACTTTTATCACAAAATATATATAACATCAAGACTTAAAATAGGCAATACTAAAAATGCCGTATTCATTTATGTTCAAACTATTTGTCATTACATAGCAAAATGTATGGGTACTAAAGCATCTCAAAAACAAGCAAAAAAGAAGATGACTATATTACCACTACCACATCATGCCTAGTTTTCTATCACACGACAATTACTAGGCTTCACAAAAGTTGGTATCACTTAAAGTTACTAATACATACTACAGCCAAGTCCCTCACTCACTAAGCCTATCCACCAAATAATCAGGATTCTCCTTCAAATCCTCTTCATGCTCTTCCTCCTCGCCCTCACCAGCATCACTACCATTATTCTTACCATTCCCGTCATTGTCTCTATTGCCACCACTTAGCACCTTCGGCATTAACGTCATCCCCGCTATCATTTCCTCCATCATCATTACTATCTCTGCTATCCTCACCATCATTCTCCCTCTCGTTATCCCACTCTTATAATCAACATCATCGCCTTTATTCAGGTCATCGTTGTCATGGCCTTCCAAATGCTTCTCGAACCACTCAAGTTCGGCACCCATTATGTGCATATGCTTCGGGGGTCCTTTTGGTATTCACCCGATATTGTAGCTTTATCTACCACCGTAGCTTGCTGCTTCCATTGACATTCGGTTCCTTAGGCACCCTTGACAAACTTTGCCTTACTTGATGCAGCGGTGGCATTTCCTGGGAAATATTGACATTAATAATTATCCCGCCATACTTGTGGGCCTCCGAGGCATATATCCTATCTCCGAGTAATGTAGGCATCCATGATGAACCGGGTTGTGAAGGTTGGAACAACCATACCCTTGCGGTAATCTCGAGCAATCCACTCGATACCCATTATAGAATTTGTCTATCGCCTTATAGTGTCCTCACATTGGCTATCACGCCCCTCAGGAACTGAACGAATTGTGTTCGAGTGCTACTAGCCATATTTTCCAAATTTTGGTATTGGGCTTGATGTTTATTTGCCATATACTCCACCTCTTACTTTGCCATTTTCCATATTCATCATACAACCGGTATTGCTTCAAATATACCTCCTTCCAATATTCCATCTGCTTAGACTTCACCTCTGATTTCTTCTCAAGATCTCTCTCTTTGCTTTTTCTATTTGGGCTCGTGCTACTCTCGTCCGAGCTCGAGTTCGTCTAATGACTTATTTTTGCTCTATCCTTATCCATCCTACCTACTCGTCAAACACAAACATAATGGTTAGTAAAAATTGTAATTATCATAACGGATCTATCTACATGCCGGGGTTTCCTAAATCCTAAGCAACTCAAAGAACAATTCCTACCTTTCTCATCAATCTAGGATCAAATGATTAACGCATAAATATAACGGTTCACAAATTATTAGGCCTTCCAATTGTAATCCAATACATTTAAGCATCATGCATTATTACCAAATGATCATAACTTAATTTAGTCCAATCCTATGACATAAGTCCAAAGAGAATTCCATCCCAACGATCTAATTTCGGCATAGTTCTGGTTCTTTTTCAAAGAGACCCAGAGTTCTGATACTACCAGTAATGGCCCCCAACCTAGGACATCCATCCCTGGGATGGATGACACTACCTGTGGGCAGGCGAATTTAAAATTAAAATACGTGACGCATAGGGAAAGCTAAAAGTTCTCTTAACTTTTAAAATCATGCTTAATTAATAGAAACACACAACCTCCACCTCAATCGCCTAATGAGCATCATTGACCTAAACATAGTGGGAACTGGCACTCAAATGTATCTTATTGATCTGAGCATGGAAAGAGATCTCAAGCCCATGACACACTGTTCTCTTGAAAAACAAGCCTGCACTGTTGAAACTAGAAGTGAATGAGATAAGTTATATGGTAGAAAGGTTGAGTAAGTGTTTGGATGAACTAAAAAAAGGGAGCTATCAACTTGGAAAAAATAAGCCCTACCTTGAAGAAAATAACTCTTCTTTTTGCGATGAGATTGTAGCTAAACATGTCCCTAGTGATCTTAGAATTCTTGACTTTTCGACATATAATGGAATTAGGAATCCTCAAAGGCACGTGAATAAGTTTGAGAAAGTAATTCATTTTTATGCTCTTAGTGATGACGAGCTTAATGTCAAGGACTATCGTGAACTACACCCAATTGGCAAGAAAATTCTTTTATCATTTCACTAGTAAGAAGGCGGCGAAGATAGCATATACTCATTTTTTCTCTAGTCTGCAAAGAGAGGACGAGTCTCTAAGGGATTATATGGATAGGTTCAATACATAATGTTTGATAGTACATGATCTTAGGGTAAACTTGGTGGTTGGAGTTTTGCTAAATAGTTTGTTATTGGAAAATTTTCGATCAAGGCTCTCAGGAAGCCTACCAAAATCTATGAACGACCTCTTGATCATGTCTGAGAAGTACACAAATGAAGAGTTTAACAAGAAAAAAAAACAAGGCATGACTTCAAAAAACACTGGGCCATAAAGGAAAAGAATGAACATAAGGTAGAGGCTAAGTTTGGAAAAGACAAACAACCATTCTAAGGAAAGTATCAACATTATACTCCACTTGCAATAACGTGAGCTCAAGAACTCATGGTTAATGAAGATCTCAATCTCCTTCAATGGCTAAAGAAGACCAAGAACACCACAGTTAAGCTGAGTTCAAAGACGTACTAGTATTTTCATAAGGATTGTATAGAAGATTTCTTCCAAGTCGAGGATGAGATGAGAGACTGGTCCAACAAGAATGTTTCAAGGAATATATTTTAAAAAAGAAAGGACCAGAGGCCCAAAAAGGAAATAAGAGAGGGCAAGTCATCTAATCTAGAAGAGAACCCCCTTAAGTAGGCCAAAAAGAGAAAAGAGAAGCAACCAATTTCATTAGGTGATAGTTTCCCTAGCCGAGGAGTCATTAAAACAATAGTTGGATGACCCACATCTGGGGATTCACAAAATGCTAGGAAGATATATGTGAGGGTGCTCAGTTCTCAGGATCTTTGATCAAATATAAAAGACCTAAAAATTGAAGAGCAATCGATAATTATCTTTGATAAACATGATTTTGTACAGGATCGTGGCCCCTCACAATGATCCCATGGTCATAACAATAGATACTATTGACATTATCGTGAAAAAGGGTCTAGTGGATAATGCGAGCTCAGTTGACATAATTTTCATTGATGTGTTGAGAGTAATGAGTTTAGTGAGATCCTCATCAAACCAATACATACTTCGTTGATCGGATTTGGAAGAGTTGAGGTAGTGCTAGTAGGAATAGTGGACCCTCAGTTTTGATTGGAATAGCGCCACATAGAAGAACTATAATGATGAAGTTCTTGGTAGTTGATGCATTTTTAACTTGGGACTTAATATGTTTCAAGCGATAGCTTTCACCTTCTATCTCAAAATGAAATTCTCTACAAAAATAGAGTTGGTAAAGTCATAGGGGATCAAAATAAAGTTAGAGAATGCTATCAAGCCTTCTCAGATTAAAAAGAAGGAAAAGGTGAGTGAGAAAAAGGTAAAAAGTTAGATCGGGTCATCAATTGATCTCAAGAACTTGTTAACGATAAGGGGCAAGATAATATGAAGCAGAAAGTTGAGGACATAATAATCATTTTGGCCAAAGATCATAAGATAATATATTTGGTCCTTAGCACTGAAGAAAAGACCATGAGAATTAGGACAAGCATGACCACAGACATGGAGCTAATGATGATTGGTTATTTTGAAGGAAAATTTTGACATCATTGCATGAGAAGCCTTAGACTTTAAGGGAATTGATCCCATAGTGATTGTGCATAGGTTGAATGTGGATCCGTTGGGAAAACCAGTTAAACAAGATAGGTAAAACTTTGGAGCCGAGAGAAACAAAGTGATAAAAAAAGAGGTCAACAAGCTAATAGATATTGGATATGTAGTAGAGATCCTGTTCAAATAATATCTCTTTAATGTTGTGGTGGTCCCAAAACAAGATAGAAAATAGCAAATGTGTGAAATTCATAGATTTCAATATAAGCATGTCCTAAGTACCCCTATCCTTTGCCAAAAGTTGATTCATTTGTAGATTTTCTACTATCGCATGCACTTTGTTTAACATGATGGATAACTTCCAAGAGTATCATTAGATCTTTATGGCAGAAGAAGATAGGAGTAAGACCTCATTTATTGTTGAAAAAGGAATTTATTGTTACAATGTGATGCCTTTTAGGCTCAAGAATGCTAGGGCAACTTTTTAAAGCCTAGTGAACAAGATGTTTGAGGATCTCATCTGAAGGTCAATAGAATTATATATTGATGATATACTAGTAAAGAGCATAAGGGAAGAAAATCACTTTGAAGACATTAGAGCTTTTTTCGAGATCATGAGAAAGTATGGAATGTCAAAACAAATGCACTTTTGGAGTATAGGCTGGTAAGTTCTTTGGGATACCTAGCAGGTGAAAGAGGGATAGAGGCAAAACCAGAGAAAATCAAAGCAATATTAGAGATGTCATCCCCTAGCTCAATCAAGGAAGTTCATGAGCTCACTAGTAGGGTCACTTAAATCGGTTCAGTTCTTGATTTGTTGATAAAATCTTACATTTCTTTAAGCTTGTAAGAAATTCAAAAAAATTTTCATGGAATGAAGATGCTGAAAAGCATTTCAAGTGTTGAAATTATATTTGACTTCACCACATTTTTTAACAAAACATACCCCCTAGAGAACCTTTGTGTCTTTATTTAGAAAATACTAAAGTAGTGGTCAATGCTGTTTTGGTGAAAAAAAGAGGGTCGGGCTTATAATCCAATCTATTATATAAGTAAAATTATCCAAGGAGTAGAGTTGAGATGTTTGGAGGTAGAGAAATTAGCCTTAGCATTGGTTATAGAAGCAAGAAAGTTGAGACCTTACTTTCAATCTCACAAAGTAACTGTGCTAACCACACCCTTGAAGTATATGTTGGCAAGACCTAAGGCTTTATGTTGATTAGTGAAATAGACGGTGGAGAATGGAGAATTTGAGATCGAATCCCACTCTTGAATCTCCACCAAGGCCTAAATTCTTGCCGATTGTGTTGTGGAGATAACATTGTAACTAATAAGGTTACATCATCAAAAATATGGTTAATGCATTTTAATGGATTTGCCAAATCTCAAAAGGGTGGAGCAGGCATATTACTGCAAGGACCTGTTTCACTTGAGCTAAAATATGCCTCAAAGTTCGACTTTGATGTCACCAATAATGAAGCTAAATATGAAGCCTTGTTCATAGGTCTCAGTATTGCAAAATAATTGAAGGTAAAAAGATTGAATGTTTATATACAGACTCCCAACTTGTTGCCACGCAAGTTAAGGGCACATATGAAATAAGAGAAATGGCAATGGTCAACTACCTAAAAAAGTTAAAAGACCTAATGCACAACTTCGTGTTCTGTGAATTGAATATTTGAATTGAAGAGAAAATATTGGTTAGAAACAGATTCAGTACTCAGACCTGGAATCTAAGTTGTTGTATTTATAAGGACTGTTATTGTTACAATTTGAAGAGAATATATTGTACATATAAGTTAAAGAGCTTCAAACTATATTGACAATGCTTATTTGATGCTGAATTTGCGTCCAACATTTTACATGGAGTTAACTCATGACGAGTCTATATTTGACGAATTATTAAAGTTCAAATAGTTGACATATAAACGGAGGAGCCCTCCTTTATTTCTAGTTTCTTGCATACCTTGTAAATATTTTCTTTTTGTATTAATATGCAAGTCATGGGTCTATGCCTCAACCCTCGTTTTTGTTCTTAAAAAAAAAAAAAAAAGAACTTTGAGGTCTAGGAAGTACACCAAGTCTATTGAGAAGAAAATGAGCGAGCAAATGCTTTATCCAAGTTTGGAACTATGGCACAAGAGATAAGAAGTAGGAAGGTCATGCTATTGGTAACTGATAAGTTTAAACTTGATCAGGAATTGGAAACCAGCATCATAAATGTGGACTTTACAAGGTCATGGAAGGATGAGTTCATAAAATATCTATTTATAGGAGAACTCCCTAGCAATCCTAAGGAAGCAGAGTAGTAGCATTTTAAAGCAAATAGGTTCACAATAATTAATGAGCAATTGTATAGTAGGTCATTTGAGGACCATTGTTGAAATGGTTAACAACTAAAAGAGTTCACTATGTCATGTAAGAGATTCATGATGCTAATTGTGTAAATCATTTTGGGGCCTAAGCACTTGGATTAAAAGTAAAGAGGCAGGGCTATTTTCGGCCTCCCTTAAACCAAGATGTGATGGACTTCGTAACTCCAATGGAAGTTATAGGGGTCACTTGCTCCTTTGATCGATGGGGGATAGCCATATTGGGTCCATTTCCTCCAAGCAAGGGGCAAAAGTAGTTCATCGTGGTTGTTGTTGAATCTTTCACTAAGTGGGTTGAAGCTAAAGCTTTGGAAGAAATCACAAAAAATCAGATCATGTACTTCATTGGGAAAAACATTGTATGTTGCTTTGGAAGACCAATGATCTTGATCTCAAACAATGGAACTCAATTGGCAACAAGATAATGAAGTGGTGTGAGGAAATAAAAATTGAACAATGCTTCATGTTGATTGGGCATTCTGAAGCAAACGACAAATTGAAGTCATAAATCAAATCATATTATAGCATTTAAAGACGCGCTTAACAGAAGCCCTGGGTTGATAAACAGCCTATGGTCTTGCGAGCATATTACATAACCCTAAGGAGTACAACAAGAGAAATGTTGTTTTGCTTGGTATATAGATCAAAGGCAATAATCCCAATTGAGATCTAAGAACCAACAAGAAGAATCTTAAGTTATGAAGAGAATGCTAAGAAAATGCTCTTGAGTTAGAACTTATTGAAGAAGCTTATGACAAGATAAGGATCAAAATGCTATGATCTAGCATAATAAAAGGGGGTGAAAAATAGAAACTTTCAAGTTGAAGATAAGGTCCTAAAAAAGGTAGAGGTCTCTAAGCATATTGGCAAATTGGACCCTAATTGGAAGGTACTTACAAAGATATCAAGGTTACAAAAATAAACTAATAGAACGGAGGATTGCGGTAGGAAAGAGCTACCATGACCTTAGAACTTTCAAAATTTGAAATTTTTTTATGTTTAATGTTAAGTATCTTTTGTATTAAGATGTTTTATCTCAAGTTAGTGAGATCATGAATGAAATAAATCTCCTTTATTTTTCTACAATTAGGTTCCTAGCATTGAAGAACAAGACCTAGAAAAGATCTAAGATCTTGAATAAGGATCCTTAGTAAATATGGTCCCAATAGACCTCTACAAGTAAAAATGATTTGAAAAATATCTAAAATACTAAAAAAGGAGAAAGTAAACAAGATTTAAAATCCTAAAAGAGGAGAAAATAAACAAGATCTAGAAACAATTTAAGATCCTGATAAGGGATCATAAGTAAATTAGGTCCCAATAGACATCTATAAGTAAAAAAGATATGAAAAAAATGTAAAATCTTGAAAAAGGAAAAGTAAATATGATCTGGAAAATATATAAAATCCTAGAAAAGAGAAAGCAAACAAGATCTGGAAAACATCCAAACTCCTGACCTCTATAAGTAAACAAGATCAGGAAAATATGAGGTCTCAATATAAGATTATAAGTAAATAAGATATGAAAAAGATCTAAAATCCTTTAAAAGTTAGAAGTGAACGAGGTCTAAATAAGACCACTATAAGTAAAGGAGATATAAAAAAATCTACAATCTTGCAAAAGGAAGAAGCAAACAACTCTAAGTAAACAAGATAAGTCATGATCTAAAATGATCTCAAGAAGAAGGTGACATGAGATGTTCTTATATAGCAACAAGACTTGGAGAAGATCATACAACTTAAGAGGGTATCAAATTGATCTGAAGAAGTTCTAAGGAGATCATGGTTTGGGCCTACCATATACTAGTGATTTGAAAAAGATCACAACTTGGACAAATCAAGACCTGGAAAAAATGTCTACAGTATCAGCATGACATCTCGAGATATGTAAGATCTAGAAAGATCAAACAATATTTTCCTGAGAAGATAATGTTCACAAAACTTCAAGTAGGCAAGCTCATGATATACGCTCATGTATAAGTCATGATCTAGAATGACCTGGGAAAAGCTGATGATATAGGAAAAAAAAGAAAAGAAAAAGAAAAATACACATCAAAATAGGACAAGAGATATGAAATATGGCAAAAAGTCTTTTTCATTTATACGAAGATAAAAGATTGCATCTTCTTCTTAAGAGATTGTTACAAGTAAACTCTTATCTTCCAAACACAACCTTAAAAAGATGGAGACCAAAAAAATGACCAAAGGGCTAAACTTTAAGAAGTGCCATCATTATCATCATCAGACTTTCCATTTGCAAATGTGGCGAACTCATCCTCACCAAAAGTCTCAACGTCATCTTTATTCTCTTTAGGTTTGGGCTTTTAATCTTTCATGTCAGCTATCTTGATAGTGTCTAATTGAATCATTTCAAACCCTAGTATGACCCTACCAAGATCTGAATTTGGGCTTAACACTTCACAGAAGCCAAGAAGCCATCTTTAGGGCCTTTCTTAGCAAGGATGGCTTTGAAAGCAAAAGATATCTTGAACATGTGAGTCCTTCTCAAATGTGTCTGACGAATGAGCTGAGCATGCTCGTGTGTAGTGGATAGAGATGATTGAATCAAGCAAAAAAGTAGCACAATAGAAATAAAAATTTTTAACAGTTGAAACATAAATCAACAAGAAACAGGACATGATTAAGCATAGATATAAGATCATATCTTTGGATCCACTTATGCCGGAGAGAGGGATTTACCTCAAATCACAAAAAATATAAAGAACTTCACTTGATCTACAAAGAATCCTAGACATCAACCAGCAACATTTGGAGTTCTTCCACTTGATCTCCTATAACGACCCGGACCTAGGACAGCCGTCTCTAGACAGAAGACGTTAGCTATAGGCAGGCGGAGCTAGAACAAAATTCCATAATATGAAGAAAATAACTAAACATCCTTAAAAATTAACATTACATTACCATCACTGCAAACATTTATTACAAACTTTAGAACAAGTCCTACTAATCAAAGCCACAAATTCTCAAGAGCTACAAGCCATATTCAATGCATAACATCTTTTTTATAATCTTCAAGACCAAAAGAAAATTTTAGGTTCTCTAGCCCTAGCACTTCAGAAGCTTATTTACCTATATATGATAAAATATAAATATAAGTCCACTGACCTAATAAGAATTATGGCTAGGATTAGGTAAGGCAAATGATCAATCAACAGTCAATGAATCAATATTGAGCTTACGGAATTCATCAAATGAGATAAAAGATGCAATACAATTTCAGGAGCTCGACAACCAAAACTGGATAAATGATTAGAGATGAGAGCGTAATATCAAATATACAAACGAATAAGATAGACGGAATGAATATTTGGCGGGTTTATCACCCTTATCACTCCCCAAGACACATATAACTCCTTGTCCCTCCACAAGCCCCTCTCTCGAGTGGCCATTTAGAGGGGGAACAACCCAAATAAACAAACAAAATGACACAATCGACATACCACATGCCATGAACTAGTCCTTGAAAATTCCTATCTCCAGGTTTTTGCGAAACTATCCAACAAACAGGAAGCTTACCAAAGGAACTAACTGATGATCTGACATCACTCAGCCATTCCTCTTGAAGTTTTCCCAGGCCCAATCACACAAACAATCATATGGCTACAAGAAAATAATCCAACAAATTGTCCAAACTAATCAATTCAATGTTTCAAACTCATAGTTGAACACCAACAATCAATTCGAAGCATTTTTTGAACACATAAAATGGAAAGTTGGACTTAAGATAACTTATTGGAGAGTTTTATAGACATATAAAGACAAAAGAGGGTAAAAGAAACACTTTAAAAAGCTTTTAGATTGGGCATGATTGCGCTCGGCAATAGGCGCGGACGTGCTCGTGCAGCCTGGGGCTACTGTCCTGAGTAAGAGCGAGCCCGGCCCAACTTTATATATATGTATTTTTTAAAATCCAGCAAAATTTTTTGATAATGATTTTTATAAAATTAAGGTTGTTCTGTTTATCATACATTCAAAGCTTTTAAAGTTCCACAAGTTTATAAGGATTTTCCAAATCTTTTAATTTCAAGTTCATAGTTTCAAAATGAGTTAAGTGCTTTGATGTCCATTTCTTATCTTCCAATAACCAATACAATGAAGTTCAAGCAAGGTTTTAATCATGGCATGTTTAAAGTACAATTCGCATCAAGGTGAAAATCACAATGGTCTCAAAAGTGCCATAGAATCCAAGAACAATAGAAATGAAGCAATAGGTTGATGATCTCCATGCAAAAGCAACAAAAGTACTCAAAACTATATTCAATCAAAATATGATTCAAGAGATATATTTCAAGAGAATATGAGTAAAATATAGCCATAATTGTTATCTTAATATTTCAAGTTTAAATTCTATAAGCTTATCAAGATAGTGTTTCAATCTTGAATGCTTGGTTCACCTATAATACTAAGAATGATTAGATATCATTCCTTATTCTTCATTTAATCTTAATTATTATAAAACTTATATTTAATCTTACCAAGTGTTGAATCTAATCTTCCCTTTTCCTTAAGTTGTATAAACTTGAGAATTTCTTAAATTATATTGTGAAATTTTGAAAAAGGGAGATGAAAAGATAGGAGGAGATATATATGTGTAGAAGAAGAAGAAGATACATAAAGTGTTGTTAACAAATTCTGGGAGCAAAATGCAAGAGTGTTCAATTGCAATCACTACTCAACAGCTTATTTATAGAAGAAATTGGGATTATTTTGCAAATTTACAAAAAGTGTGAGGATATGAAAAGATATCAAAACATTGGTGGAGTCTTGCAATTAGCCTCATGCTTAATTTTTACTTGGATGACATTATTTGACATTATCAAAGTGAAAATATCTTCTAAATTAGGGTGCTTCGGCTAAGTTTATCTTGTATGTATATATATATATATTACTTATTTTTTTTTAATGTTTTGGATTGGGCTTTTGGAAGATTTGGGCTCAAAATTTGGGCCAAGTTAATTCTTTTTGGACCAAAGTAACGCATATAATAAATTTAGTGTGCAAGAAAAATTTTGGTTGTAGGAAAATATTAAGTAGTCGTGAAAAAGTTGTTATTTAAAAAATAAAAATTTAAAAATTTAATTAGAAAAATTTTCGGGTTGTTACACTCTCCATTCCTTAAAAGAATTTGGTCCTCAAATTCATATCTTTACTCGAATAGATGATGATATCTCTCTTACATTTCGTCCTTACACTTCCAAATGGCCTCTTCGACCTTTTGATTTCTCCAAGGGACTTTAACTTGGGGTGTCATATGATTCCTAAGCTCTCGGACTTGGTAATCTACGATACAAATAAGTTGCTTTATGTACATGAGATCAGTTTGGATGGATACATCGATGTGCTCTATGATATGTGACGAATCTGGGTGGTATTTTGGTAGTTGGGACATATGGAAAACATCTTGAATTCTTGTGAGATTTGACGAAAAATCTAATCGGTATGCAACTGGACCAATACGCTCGATGATTTCGGAAGGTCCTATATATCTCGGGGTTAACTTTTCGTTCTTTCACATCCTCTGAATTCCCTTCTGCAGAGTGACTTTTAGAAATACTTGATCTCCAATATTAAACTCCAAGTCCTTTCATTGCTTATCTGCATAACTCTTTTGACGGTCCTTGGCCGTTTTCATATTCTTCTTAATGATATGGATCTTATTAATTGCCTCATCTATCATTTCAGGCCGCAGTTCGTCTCTTCCTTCTCTTGAAGTGCTTCCCATCTCATCCAAATCCTAATACAGAGGCGATCTACATTTTCTACCATATAAAGTTTTGTAGGGTACCATTTGAATTGAAGCTTGATAACTGTTGTTATAGGCAAACTCCACCAAAGGTAGGTACCTATCCCAATTTCCAGGGAAGTTTAAAACATAAACTCATAGCATGTCTTTTAGTATTTGAATGACCTTTTCGGATTGTCTATCAGTTTGAGGATGAGTTGTCATATTGAGCAACAGCTTTGTCCCCAAATGTTGCTGTAAGCTTCTCCACAATCTCGCTATGAACTTTGGGTCTCTATCAGAGACAATACTCTAAGAAACTCAATGTAATCGAATTATCTCCTTAATATAGATTTTGGCAAGCTTCTCAACATTGTATTAGGTCTTGACAGGCAAGAAATGTACAGATTTTGCTAGTGTATCAACAACAACCTAAATACTATCATAGCTTTCTCTTACTACGGGCAGACCAACCACAGTCCATGGTGATTTGATTTCATTTCCAACTCGGAATTGGGAGTAGTTGCAACTTTTCAAAGGGCCTTTGGTGTTCCACTTTCACAAATTGACAAGTTAGGCTTTTTTCGAGATACTCAATCACGTACTTTTCATTCTGTTCCACCCAAATTTCTGTTTCAAATCTTTGTATGTTTTCGTTCCTCCAGGATGTACTGAGTACTTGGTTTGATGGGTTGTCATTAGCACCTTATCACACATTCTTGCAGGAACACATACCCTATCTTTCAAGCGTAGTAATCCGTCTACATCTATCTTGAAATCAAATTCCTTTTACGCATTTAATGAGGATTTAAGCTTCTAGGCTCATTTGTCTTCCTCTTGAGCTTTTAAAATTTTATTGTACAATTCAGGATATATGCTCGTGTTTGCCAGCCTCTCTTTTCAACTTAGAGTATCAGCAACAATGTTCGCTTTGCCAGAATAGTAAGTAATAGTGAAATCACGGTCTTCCAAAAGTTCCATCCATCGTTGCTGTCTCAAGTTCAAATTTTTCTAGCTAGAAATATATTTAAGGTGGTTTGTATAAACCCCCATTTTGGCTCCACACAGGTAATCGCACTGCTTAGCTAAAGCAAAAACTATTACCGCCACTTCTAAGTCATGAGTAGATACTTCTACTTGTGATTTTTCAGCTTTCTTGAGGCATACGTAATTACCCGACCCTTCTGCATAAGCATACAACCTAGTCCTTCATTAGAGGCATTTGTATATGTGGTAAACTCTTCTGACTCATAAGGTAGTGCGAATATCGAAGTTGTGATTAACCTAAGCTCTCTTCGTACTTTTGATTCCATTCAAATCGTTGATCTTTATGAGTCAACTTGGTGAGAGGACCAGCTATCCTAGAGAAGTTCTGAATGAACTTTGGATAATATTCCCCTAGTCCCAAGAAATTTCTCATCTTGATAACCGTCTTCGATCTTTTCCAAATAATACTGCTCTACTTTATAGGGATCTACTTCAAGACCATTTTGAGAAATTATGTGCCCCAAGAAGGCCACTATTTTTATCCAAAATTCGCACTTATTGAATTTGGCATACAACTGATGTTCCTTAAGTGTTTGAAGAACAATTTGTAGGTGTTCTTTGTGTTCTTCTTCCAAGTTTCTTTGTGTTCCTCTTCCAAGTTAGAGGATACCAAGAATGTTGTCTATGAAAATTACCACAAAGCAATCAAGATACGGATGGAAGACCCTATGCATTAAATCCATGAATATTGCAGGAGCATCCGTTAATCCAAATGGCATCATTACAAACTCAAAGTGTGCATATCGTAAGTTGAATGCAGTTTTGGGAATGTTTGCTTCACGTATTTTCAATCGGTAGCACCCTTAGCGTAAGTCCATTTTTTAATATATCATGGATCCTTGAAGATAATCAAATAGTTCATCCATGTAGGGCAGAGGATACTTATTTTTGCTAGTCACTTTGTTTAGTTCCCTATAATCAATACACATTCTTAGTGAATTATTTTTTTTCTTTACAAATAAAACCAGAGCTCCCTAAAGGGACGAACTTGGTCCTACAAAATCCTTATCCAATAGTTTCTGTAGTTGCTCTTTTAATTCTTTTAGCTCTTTTGGTGCCATTCTATAAGGGATTTTCGAGAATGACACTACCCCAGGTAGGGTTTCAATTACAAACTTAATTTCTGTATTTGGGGGTTTCAATTTATGGAAATTTTTTACTACCCTTACATCCTCTAACTTGGTCTTATCATGCAGCTTATTAATTGGATAGGCTAAAAGGCCTTGTTCTCCCTTTCTTATTATTCTTGTAGCCCTTATAGTTGAAATAGTAGCTATTTTACTATTCTTGGAGTCACTATTAGTACTAACCCTAGCTCTTGTACCTAATTTAATCATTTTAGCAAAATAGTCTACCACAGCCTGATACTGGTACAACCAGTCCATTTCGAAGATAAGGTCACAATCATGAATTGGGACTTCAATGAGATGAGCCACATTTTCTTGATTTTCTATGTTTATGGGGCAATTGGGTATCTAACGCAAGTTTCGTAACATCCTCTTACAAGGGTATGGCCTCATAAGAAGTGTTCAAGTGTTCTAAGGTCAACCCTATCCACTTTGCAAACGCAAGTGATATAAAAGAGTGTGTGGCACTAGGCTCAAACAAAGCTTTGCACAAAAAATTTTGGATTAGGATGTTACTTTGTACCATTTGTGTAGGGTCTGCTCTTCTTTCACTCGCCATAGCATATGCCCTTACTTTAATCTGTAGGCATCCTGTTGTGTTATGTTGTAGCTAGTTCTGTGTTCCCACATTAGGGTCCTTGTGGTTCTTCAGACAATCCTCGGCAAAGTGCTGGGGATTTCCACAGGCTATATGTCGTCCCTATTTCTTCCAACATCTATCCTCAATGTGGGATGTGCTTTTACAGTAATTGCAGTTTTTCTTCTCAGCTGTTGCTAGAGCCTTGCCTTTTGCAATAGATGAGTTCCCTGTGGTTGTCTTTGGTTTCTTTCCATAGAAACCTTTTTTTCTTCTATCTTGATCGGATTCGTCCGACTACCTTCCTTTTCTTTTTTTGTCAATTTTTCGGCGTTCTTAAAACTCCACTTCCAATTCCATCGCCCTCTTTGCAATTCTTTTATAATTGAAGGGATTGCATATGGCCAACCCATGTCTCAGTTCAGGCTTCAACCCCTCAATAAACTTTTTTGTCCTTCTTTTCTCATTTGTCAGGATGTGCGGAGCATACTGAATTAGCCTATTGTATTCTGATTCATACTCCATCACCGATAGGGATCACTAGATTAGATTTATAAACTCCTTTTCCCTTATATTCTTAACTACTTGAGGGAAGTAATTTTTCATGAATTCAACCCTGAATTCCTGCCAAGTCCATTCAACCCCATCTCGATGCCATCTCTATTCCACCACACGCCACCAATTATGCGTTGCCTCTTCCAGGAGAAAGGTGGCATATCTTACTTGTTGCTCTTCCATATAATTGAGTACTCAATAGATGTTCTCAATCTCTCCTATCTAAGATTCTGTCTTCCTATCGTCGGGTTCACCTTTGAATCTTGGTGGATTAAACCTTAAAAATCGGGCTAGTAACTTGTCCTTAGAATTCTCCTCATTCCCATGACCTTGATTAATTGGTTGTCGACCTTGATTCGCAAATTGCTACAGTAAGGTAAAAAGTTGACCTGCGGCTGGTTTATTCTTGTAAGGGGGTGTTTGCTCGCATGGTTCTTCTCGTGATATCATGTTTTCCATATTATTCGGGGTCTTAGGTGCTCAAAATTCCTCAAACAATACTCACTTCAGTCTACCATTTTTCTAGAGGGTTCATTATTTGAGGTACTTTCCCTTGCTGCATAATTATTTGAAATCGGTAAACAAGTTTTCTTAGCATTATTTCAATAATTCACTCATTCATTACATAATCTTAAAAATTATCATAACTCAACAAAACATAGTACTAAGGCATGAATTGAACAATACTTCAAAAGTTTCACTTGTTTCATTAATTCAAAAGTTTCATTACACTTAAAGTAAAATACATGGTTACAAGATCATCTACAAAAGTTAGCAAAATGAAGACGATCACATAATTACCATTGTCCTCATGACAAGTTTTCTTTCTCTTTTTTTTTCTTTTTTTTTTTTTTTTTTTTAACTTCTAACTAAATACTATCTAACTTGTCGACGTTGGCATTGTTAAAGCATGTACTCTAAATACCCATGCAACTACTTATATATACAGATATCCTTATACATATCTACTAACTTCCAATCTATCCACCCAAGCCTCTATTCAGCCACAATATGGTTTGGATCATCCTCCGACTCTTCCTCTTCTTCGTCACCACCTCTGCCATCACCTCTATTGCTACCAATTCCACCACCACCATCACCCCTACCACCATCTCTATCATATGTGGCATCACTGCCCGCATTTCCAACATCTTTAATACTATCAAACCCATCATCTCTACCGGTACCATTGCCATCAACGTTGCTCAAGCCAACGTCCTCTAGCCCTTTGAGATGTCTCTCAAACCACACCAATTCGTCATTCGTGATGTGTACCTGGGTAGAAGGTCCTAGGGGTATGACCTTACAACATGCTATCTGTCTGAACCTTCGCTCACCATTCCCTTTAACTCTTGGTGCACTAGATGTCCTTGTTTCATTGCCTACATTCCTATGAGGCATAGCTGAAAAACGTGTTATGTCCATGATTATTCCTCCAACTTTGTGAGCCTCAAATGCGTACACTCTTTCTCCAAACATCATCGAATCCATGGCTCCTCTAGTATCTCAAACCTTGGCACGTATTTGCCCTTGACATAATCCTAGGTATCCCACTCCATGCCAAACATTGAGTCGGTCATTTATCTTAGGGCATTCTCAAATTGTGCCACAAAGTTCCGATTGAGTTGGTCAAAGTAGAGCTAATTATTGGTAGCCATATTTTTTAGATTGAGACTTTGGTCTTGATGCTTGGCCACTATTTTTTTCATATCCACCTACTCCCATTTGTTGGAATCCTGGTAGAGCCGATGTTGTTTTAAAAAGCATTTTTCTAGTATGTAATTTCCCTGTCCTTCTCTTCCAACAATGCCTCATAATCAATCACCTTTTGCTTTTTCAATGGACCAACATTACTCGCACTTGTTCTATGGTCGAAGTTCATCTACTCATTCACTTTGTTTTAACCCTTGTCCATCCTACCCACATCAAAATCAAAAATCAACAAACGGGGTTAGTAATTATAAAAGAAAATTGTAAAATGCAATAACGAACCTCCTAAATTTCTATGACTTCCTATCCTATGCTCGATACCACCTGTAACGACCCAGACCTAGAACATCTGTCCCTAGGCAGGAGACATTACCTGTGGGCAAGCGAAGCTAGAACGAAATTCCATAAATACGAAGAAAATAACTGAATATTATTAAAAATCAACATCACATTACTATTACTACAAACGTTTATTACAAACATTAGAACAAGTCCTCCTAATCAAAGCCATAAATTCTCAAGAACTACAAGCCATATTCAATATATAATATCATTTTTACAATCTTTAAGACCCAAAGAAAATTTCACGTTCTCTAGCCATAACACTTCATAAGCTTATTCACCTATACATGGTAAAATATAAATATAAGGCCACTAACTTAGTAAGAGTTACGGTTAGAATTAAGTAAGGCAATTGATCAATCAATAGTCAACGAATCAACAGTGAGCTTACGGCATTCATCAAACGAGATATAAGATGCAATACAATTTCAGGAGCTCGATAACCAAACTAGATAAATGATTAGAGATGAGAGCGTAATATCAAACATACAAACAAATAAAATAGGCCAAAATAATGTATATGATAAATTTTGTGTGCAAGAAAAATTTTTATGGATGCGATAAAATATTTTGGTTGTAGGAAAATTTCAAATAGTCGTAAAGAAATTCATTATTTGAAAAATGAGGATTTAAAAATTTAATCAACGAAATTTTTGGGTTTTTACATCTCCAACCCTTGATCAATTCCTTGACAGTCTCCTCCTTCTTGATCTTGTTAAAGATCTACACCAAAAGCGAAAAAAAGTCCACAAACCTCATTTGATTCAACACTTGAGAAAGGGAATAGCTAGATGTATACCTAAACTCTAATGGAATATGGGAGGGAAGTTTCGGGAGAAGACTCAAAAGAGAAAAAGTTGAAATTATGGAGGTAAGTGGAGAGAGAAAAACATCTAGAAACGTAAAGGGGTGCCTAGCCAGCCATGTTTGCCATATTTCTAGTCGAGTGGTCTTGGCCAGTTGACAAGAGAAGGTGGGAAGCATCTCAACTTTTCTAGATGCCGTCACACCCCAATATTTCTCGAGTTCTTCTCTTTCATTTCTATTAGTGGATCAATTTCTATGTAGGATATTTATTTTGGCTTTAATTAAAATTTCTATTTTATTTTTGCCAACTAAGATTCTATTTAAATTTGAATAGACTTTTCCATTTAATTTTCCCTCCAAAATTGAACTTCCAAATGGCCCAACCAAATCTAACCCTTTCTAATCTTGATTGATCAATATTAACTCCTTAATTTTAAGTGAGTCAATTTAACTCCTTAAATTGTCTTGATTATGTGGTCTAATTAAATTGACTCTTTGATTTAATTAGATGACCCAATTAAATCAACTTTGCAATTCAATTGGATTAGTTTGACCTTTTAAATTAGTTGATCACATAACCCAATTAAATTAACTCCTTAATTAAATTGAATTAATTTAATCCCTTAAATTAATTAGATTAATTTGACTCCTTAAATTAATCTAGTCATGTTTTAGCAAACTGGTCAACCAAGTTTTCAATTTAATTATCTAACATTTTACATAATCATCCAAATTCACTTATGATTATCCTGAGGCTTTCTTGGATGACATACTAGCTCACCAATTAATTAATATGGGCTCACAACCCTTTTCAAAATTAATTATAAATAATAATTAAAAGTATTATTCCAATTAATCAAACTCCTTAGTTAATCACTTTTAAATTAATTTCCATTAATTCAAGAGTACCCATCTCCATAGTCGATGTTTAATTTCAAGCGTATAGAGCCCAACCTATTGGATGAAATTAATTATCGGTGTGGACCTTTTCACTTATGAGTACCATATATGCAAATACAATCCTTACATTTAATTATCTAACTCTTCAAATAAACTTCGGATTGTGGCCTAAGGTTAAGATATTTATCGGCTCCTTAGTAGCCCCAATAACTATGAATCTATTTTTAATGGTAGGTTTGGTTGACCTCATCTTTGGAAATATTTTTTCAAATTGTCACACTATTTTGCACAAGAATTTTAAGAACCAAGCATCATAGAAAGCATTGGAGATCAACTCATTCTACAAGATGAGCAAATGGATTCTTTATTGAAACTGACATACCTTCATGTTATAAGTCGAACAAAACTAATACGTTCCCATAAACTTGTGGGAGAGTCGGGTTATTTATCAAAACTTTAAACACTTATGCACAAGGTGACCATGAGATCTCGAGGAAAAGAACTAATTATATGCACTATTGTAAGCTAGAAAATTACATTTGTAACAAGAAAATATGGCTATATTATGGATTTCTCTAGTGCCTTTAGTTAACTTGTTTTTTAACAAGCATCCATTAACGTGTGCCGATGTTTTCACATCGTTTGCTTATGAAACAAGACAAATCCGTACTCCTTCGAGTATACATTATTAATAAGTTTATTCAAATCTAAGATGTCTTTGTGCTATGGACTCTATACTTTGGAATATTTTGAGATTACAACTATAGAGACTTGTTTCATGATCTCCATTACATGCGTGAAAAAGTCCCATAGTCTTTTGGATTATATGCAATATTGTAAGCTAGAAAGGTTCCAATACTAACAAGAAAATATGGCTATATTATGGATTTCTCTAGTGCCTTTAGTTAACTTGTTCTTTAACAAGCATCCATTAATGTGTGTTGATGTCTTCACATCATTTGCTTATGAAACAAGACAAATCTGTACTCCTTCGAGTATACATTGTTAATAAGTTTATCCGAATCTAAGATGTCTTTATGCTAAGGACTCTATGATTTGGAATATTTTGAGATTACGGCCATATAGACTTGTTTCATGATCACCATTACATGTGTGACCAAGTTCCATAGTATTTTGGTATCTCAAAGACTTCATCTGAATGCATCCCTAGAAATATAATACACTGAAGATGAAAGCAGCCATATAAAAGTATATTGATGAAATAAGATTATACCACAAAGAAGTAGTTTACGAGCCAATTCAATTGGCTTTTGGACACTACTTCAACAATCTCCCACTTGTTCTAAAGCTAATTGCTCATAGCCTCAAAACCCATCTTCCCTAAGATGCCTTTCCAAGACGCATAAGAATGGGGTTCAAAACAACGGGTTACTTTATTTTCTTCTAAAGCAACTCATTCCACTCATTTAGGTTACCTTTACCATTGATCCTTGAGATCAATTAATAATGCTCTGTCTTGTATTTGGTTATGCGATGGAATCTTAGCCCCTTTGCACATCTGTAACGCCCCGGGATCCAGGGACGGCTGCCCCTGGGCCGGCAACGCCACCTGT
>JACFYI010001782.1:409204-420493 GCA_014898755.1 Handroanthus guayacan
CTACCGAGCTGTTGAGGATCAATTGGGCCTTCACTCGGGAGGCTCATCTCCGTATACTTACCAAGAGCTTCGGCAAATGGTGGCTGATTATATGCGAAAACATGCATCGGATTTTATGCCTTTTTTCCTCTCTGAGAATATAGCAGATGGAGAATCAGAGGAATCTCTTACCGAAAGGTTTGAGAATTATTGTAAGGAAGTTGAGTCGACAGCAGCTTGGGGCGGACAGTTGGAACTTGGTGCTCTCACACATTGTCTAAAGAAACATATCATGATATTTTCAGGGTCTTTTCCTGATGTCGAGATGGGAAAGGAATACAAATCTGGGGACGGGGCTGGCTTATCCAATTCAAGTATTATGCTATCGTATCACCGGCATGCGTTTGGGCTTGGTGAGCATTATAATTCCGTTGTCCCCAGTTCACTCCAATAGTTGTTTTTGTGATTAAAAAGAACTTGAAATGATACTGTATTTTTGTAACTCAATGGTGTAATGAACCATGGTTGAGCTCAAGCTGAAGTTGTTTTCTCATTGATTATGATGGAGAATTGAAGATGCTGCTAAACGTTTTTCTTTCTGTTCAAAATTTTGAGAAAACAATACGTTTGTGTTCCTGCGTTTGGCCAAGCTTATTTGAAACATCTTATGAGCTGCTATATACTATAAGATGTTAAGTCTTGTTTTAAAAATAAATTGTTAAAGTGTTTGAATATAATAAAATTTTTGACTTTGTAAGATATTAATAATTGTAATTTTGTAATTAATATACTTAAAATTAAAGATGTATATTAAGATTTTAAAAGTGAGCTAAGAATTCTTATTTTTTTCTGAAGTATTAAGGTTCTAAAATCTTATTTAGAAGACAATAAGATTTTTTTCAAAAAATTTTACTAATTACTTCATGTCAACTGATGAGCCCTCGAATATTTTATGAAATATTTTGAAGGGCTTCTAAGTACATCCAAGACACCCTTTTGTTTTTGTTCCCTTTTGTATTTGTTGCAATGCTATTGATGCGGGTTTAAGGATTAGTAAAGGAGGAGGTTTTGTCCACGAGATTCAGTTGAAAGTTCACGGCTATGATGTCAATTCGCAGTAATGTTCTTCCAAAAATTTCATAAAAGGCCAAATATTAGAAGGGTTGATGTGCTTTGAAATCGAATCAAAAGTAACAACATTAGGTTTGTCGAAGTAACCTTTAATTAAATCCCACAACTATTTGATATCTAAGTTAAATTCAATTCAAGGAATACATGGAGATAGCCAATGAGATTAAATGTAATAAGTTTCAATATCCTTTGTTGCACGGGACTACATGACATCGAACATCATCTCATACGATGAAACTCATCATTTGAACTAATCTTAGTGAACAAGCATTAGAAATAGAATTCAAAAACCACGTTAAGTCAAGTTTGACTGGATTAAGAACATAAAATGCTAAAACCCCTTAAATAAAGTGGCACCGACCTTCCTTTATAATGCCCTCTTTAAGGAGAAGTAAGAGATTCAATCCTCTTCCAAATACACGCAGTGCATGTAGCAGCAACCATAGCTAGTCCCTTAAGCCTTTATTTTGACATGGAATAAATTAATTACACGACATTTGCATTTCACCTTCCCATCCTAATAAATAAGTACATATATATTTCAAAAGTTGGAGCCTGTAGAAGAGCCAGATACTTTGACTTGGGAGATGTAACTTCTACAAAGACTACCTGTGCTAACACCTGCAACAATTACAAATCTTGTTAGACCCAACCCATCTTCAAGTCAGCAGATGCCTCCTAATAAACGCCTCCTCCGGAGCACTGGAAATTTCATCTCTTCTCGTGGTTATTTTCACCTGAATTTGCTGATTTCTCTTCGACAAACTGATCAGTGCCATTCTGCATCTCGTCAGGACATCCATATGCCAAGTATTCATTCCTACAGGAATGGAATGAAAAACAAGAAATATTGTTTCTTGACTTGAGATATGGACATACTAGGTGAAGCCTTCGGAATTTGTTACTCTTGTCACTCCCCCGAGGAAATGACTACAAATACATCATCAATAGACCATCTACGTGTTGCTGACTTGTTCACAGGGTTGATCACCGCCCGCTCTGTCATTGCAAGTCGATATCCGATTACGATTTCGTGTCTCTGACGACCCCTAACCATTATATCATAGAAACTGAGTTCTTCCTGGTGGTATAGATAGAATTCTGCTGGCTTTATGCACATTTCATTTCCCTGCACATCATACAAATAAAGATTTCATAGAACTATCATTGGATAGAATATAAGGATAGTTTTGAGCACTTAAATGCTTTAATTCATGATCATTTGGCCATGGAATATATAAAAAGGAAAAGAACAAGAATTACACCCTTTGTTTTCTTTTATAACATTTCTTTACATATCTGTAACGAGGAAAATGGAAAGCTCCAAATGCTAGAGTGAAGATGAAGAGTACCTCTTCCGCAAAGAGTTCTTCTAGTACACGATTGATTTGTTTGTCTTCTGCTACCATAGCTAGGGCCATGCTCACCAGCTCATTTGATAGTACATAATCACTAATCCTCGTTACGGAGACAAGATTTCTAGTTCTAGAATCCAATATCTCACTTATGATTATTGACTTGTCCGAAGCTTGCTGCATTTGCCGAATCCATGAACTTTGGGAGAATCCGGAATGTCTTAAAGGAAGGGATTTAGTGTCTTTGTAAGGAAGTCGTTTTGACTGCAGCAACACGCATGCGGTTTTAATTCATTATTGAGAATTCCAAACCTGTGTTTAATTCTATATGGGTATTTTACATAAACACACTTAAATAATGGGGATAATTACAGTAACAGCCTTGATCTAATTTCAGAAACACTGCTTGTGGTTTGAGAAACTACAACAACACCCCATGCTCATCACAATTAGAGCCCCTAACAAATTAACTGAAACATTAGAAATAGACCATCGGGTTAATCTAAAAGCCGGGGGTTTTATTGTAATTCCTCATATCACAAGGAGTATTTTTGTTGTCAGATCAAATCTCAAAGGGTATTGAGGTAATTAGCTGTTAAAAATATGAAGCAACATAAGTCAGAACGACAATTTAGATGTGCATTACTAAGTAGATAAAAACAGGGATAATTACCTCTACAACCCTGAGGTGTGGCATAATTACCAAAGCATCCTTTGAGGTTTGGATAATTACAATTATGCCTCATATTGTTGGTTCAACATGACTGATAATTACAACTACACCCACTGAGCTTATACATAATTACAACATCACCCCCTTGTACAGGAAAGTCCACGTAAAATGTTTCAACATTTTCAGGACTATATCGTAATTCATCATTAACTGAGTTAAAAATAGTGGGTGCAATGATAATTATCTAAACCTCAAGGAGTGTTGAGATAATTATACCTAGAAAATAATTAACATCTAGATTCAAGACACGCTCATAGAAAACACAAAATAAGAAACAAAATAGTGATGCAGTGAGATCGAGGCATTGAACTGGATGCAGAAAGAGAAATGACCTGTATGTCCCTGATAAGGAGAAGAGTCGCAAGAGATCGTGAATCAGAGTGAACGATAGAGTCTTCAACAGATTCATCTGCAAGAATTAAAATCTGTTCCTCTTAGAGTTAGTAATGGCTGCAGCACCCAACTTAGAAACTGAAATTTGACAAGTCCTCGTATTTTTAAGAAAAATGAAGGCTTCAAAGTAATCAAGTCCAGTTCCAAGTCAAGGAAGCCAAATTTTCTAGCACGAAAAGCAGCAACGTCAAACTGGTAAAGGACATTGTGCATTGCTTAACCAAGTTTAATTAGATGAATATTTTCCGGTAATTATGCAATGCACGATTTAAATGCACATTTAGAATCTCTAGAACTAAAATCATATATAACAAAAAGTCAATGGTTTTCATATAGCAACACTATCTCTTTCCATTGGTTATTTACAATGAAAGTTCCATGTCAACTTACTCTTAAGAAACTTCAGACAACAATCACCATATCTAAACTTATTCAACAAGAGTTTCATATTTTTGACAATATATTTTACCTTTAGAATCCTATTAGAAAGGTAACGAATGGTGAAATTTTATTTGCCCCCCAGGGCATTTCCTAAGGATTCTCACAAATTTAGTATAAAAGAGCAAAATTCCACGGGTGAAATTGCATATTCAACTTCTATTCAACAAGTGGCACAATGTTGCTCTCGGTTAGTTCGTCACATAACAAATTTGACTTAATCATTCAATACAAAGAGAGGCTAGATCTACATGGCACACGCTATCCATTGAGATTGCCATATGACAAGAGAAAGATAAGACAATAATTTTTTTTTTTTATTTATTTTTTTGGAGAATTACATTTTTAGTCCTGTAACTATACCATTTTTTACTCGTGATATTGGCTCAACAATTTAGTCCTGTAAGTATTAATAGTTTGCAATTTGTATCCGATTTTAGCAATTTTAGTCCTGTATGTAGTAATAAATTCTACAATTTTAGTCCTCTACGTTGTAATGATCATACAATTTCAGTCCTATGAGTAGGATTAAAGCTGCAAAAAAAAAAAATAATACATAAATAAAATAAAAATTGAAAAAAAAAAAAAAAAAAAGAAGAGGGGCATAATCATGCAAAAAAGGGGCATAAATTATTACTACTTATAGGACTAAAACGGTTGAATCAATATACACAGGACCAAAAGCGAAAAATGATGTTGTTAAAAGATTAAAAATATAATTTTCCCCTTTTTTTTTCTTTTTTTAAGTAAGATATAATAAAGAAAAGACGACACTCTTGAGTGAAAAAAGAAAAGGCTTGATGGGGTACAAGAAGAAGACTCTTAAAAATAATCTTTTCAAGTTTCCTTGATTGTGTATTTACCCTCTTTTGACTCACGATTCGGAAGGTCTATAAATAAATCAACTTCCCTCATCAAAACAAGCCTCAGTGGAAGAATGTCTTACTGGGATTTCTACATTTCGAATACTTTATTTCAGATTAGTTATTAGAATAATATACTTCAATTTCTCATGCATCTTTATCCTACATCAGCTATCCTTCCAAAAACACCATATCCAAACAATTTCCTGCAACTTGAAGATTATAATTGTAACATTATCAACTAAGATAAGCATGATCGTACTTACAGAATCAAATGTCTCTAGTGGAAGACTCTCCAAATGACGCCGGATGACTGCGTTTCCTTCACGATGGACCAGTTTTAAGTTTACCAATCCTGAAATATCAAGGCCACCATCCGTCAACTTTTTCTCCCTGTCTTTTTCAGGAACCTCATTGAACATCCATAATTCCGATCCCGGAGCCAAAAATGCCTCTAAAACCTGAAAAATGGACAGCGGGACAACAAAGTTTCATATTTAAGAATAAATAAGGTATGCATCTGAAAGTTTCTAAACCAATTTGAGAGGAAAAGTACAATTAACAATATTGTTTTTCTAATATATTTTATAAAGTCATCAGCATAGGATAAGATCGAGCTATGCACATAGCATAGTCAAGAAAACTTAGCCTTACAAAGCATAAATTCATGAAATTGGATATTTTGAGAGCGTAATTTGTTCAAAATAAGTCACAGTTGCATTGGCCTTCTGGAAGCAGAGTACTTGGAATAATTCTAGAATACCACAAAAACTGACATAAGAACAGGAGTTAGAGACAAATAAGTACTATTTTGAGACAATCAGAGAAGTAAGAAGCATCATGTGGTACTTTTGTACTCATCTAATATTGTGTAACAAAGTGGATCGAGAACAAGACATCAGGGATGTTATTAGTGTGACAAATGCATTACATGTGTACAAGGTTGTAGGAAACGCTTAAGATTATAAAGGAAAGAACTGTAGAAATGCAAGGTAGCAACAGAATTGACTAGTAAGAAAAATACGAGAAAAGAAGGGAAGTAAATATAAAAGGTATGAAAAAATTCACCATAATCATGTCATCAATGTCACGCCGCCAACCACAAAATAGGATTTTTTCTGGGAATTTTGGAGGATCATTTTTTCTAGGAGTTACGCCCTGTCGAATCTGCAGCAGATATAGTTAATGTATGAGAATCACATTAAATGGTTCTAAAGCAACTTATCAAAGCCAATCTGTCGTATCATATAATCAGAGTGAAGATGATGACCTTTGGCAAGGGAGCAGGGGCATATGTGTCATCATCCTCAGCTATGACAAGGATTTCATCACCATCTTGTAGAACATATTTATCATCTGGATTTATTCTAATCTTTCCACCCTCTGCAAATAACTTAACTCCACAAGGAATTGCATCGGGGAAAGAAATTAGTATATCTTCAAAACGAAGGCCATCCAGTTCGGGCCATCTCTTGATATAAAATTCTGCATTTTCGAAACCCAAAATGTCTTCCCATATCTGCAAAGCCACAGAAATATTTAAATTCCGAACAAAAATGATAAAAAAAAAAGTTACAAAAATTGCTGATGTCATTATCCTCAGGCTACAGGAAGCAACTTCAGCATTTCAAGACTTTCTTACATAAAAAATTGAAATTGAAATAATTGAAACATTTTTTACGAAAACAGGACTAAGAGAGGACTGCTGCGAGTCCTATGAGTTGGCTAGAACATAATAATATTATAATGTTTACTTCCTTTCTTTAATTTGATAAGTTTTTGAGTATGTTGACCGTCAGATGAAGCGATGTTTTTCCTTGTTAGTTTCACAACCAATGAGGGAAGAATGTAACTATGTAGAGCACAACAAAAAATATCGTCACTGTAAATGGCAGAAAAACACAGATTGCAAGATTTGACAATTCATGAGGTTAAATATTAGAAGTCAATGTAAAAAGCTGCCTTAAACAATTTGGTCTTTCACACTAGATTAATTGATGAGAGACTATGAAATAGGATATGAAATAGGGATGCAAACAAACTGGCTATCTCGTTCGAAAAGTGTTTGAGCTAGAGTTCGAAGAATTTGAGCTTGAGCCAAGCCTGACAATATAGATTTCGAGCAGATCCAGCCAAATAATTCTTGTTCATCGGTTTGCTAGTGCATCTTGCCTCTTTTATCTTTTCTTCTTTCTCTCTCTCTCTCCCTCTCTTTTTTCTAAAAAAGGGGGAAAAAATAAAGAATATGTATATAAATATATATAATTATAAATAATTATATTAAAATGTTTGGGAATAACTAAGTTTTCTAGCTTGAGTACAAGCTCGCATTTGAACCTATGGCATGAATGCAATAAACTAATCTAGCTCAAGAGCCTATGGCTTGAAAAGAAATTCTAGCCAAACGAGCTGAGCAAAACCAAGCTCGAGCCTGTTTTACTCAGCTCAAGTTCAAAACCCAAAAATGTTATCAAGGCTCGGCTCGGCTCATTCGCATCCCTACTAAGGATCCAATCTGTCACCCATTGAAACCTCTTTCCTAGAACTGCATTTTTTGATAATTTACTTTTGCTCCACTCCAGTTTGGTGCTCAAACAGTCAGCAGACAGTCTGGAATCCAATTCTACAAATTTTTGGAGGTTTAGCATACTGTGTTGCTGTGAAAAAGCATTTGCTTGTTACACCTTCACATCAGAAAACAACATCTCACAACCCTCTAATCTTTCAAAAAACTCAAGTCAACATCAAATATATAGTTCAATAACACAGGTATATTACACTAAGTTATTGAAGGAAAATGTAAGGGCTAATCACCTCTACACCCCTTGAGAATTACCCTAATTACCAAAACACCCCCTAAGGTTTACTAGACAGTTCAGCTAATGCATACTTACAATTACACCCCCAAATGTATGCATATATTATAATTACACCTCCTGAACATATCCATATATTGCAGTTACACCCCCTTATCCAAGGGTATTTGTAATAGTTAGGATTTTCAGAGGATGTTAGGGTAACTATCCAAATCTCAAGAGGTGTAACAATAATTATCCAAATCTTAGGGGGTGTTTTGGTAATTATATCGAACCTCAAGGGATGCTGAGGTGATTATCCCTCTTTAACCAACAAGCAGCACTATCCTGTATGCCACATCCATAAAGATGATTTAAAGAATCGGATTTATCTAACCTGTGCAAGACCTGGCTGGAGAGCACACTGTATCATCAGTCGTCCAATCACATCATGCGCAACAACTGTTTCTATTAGCTCTCCACCAACAAGCTTCACCAAGGGCTCATTGTCAAGATCACTCATTTCCACAACAACATGGCCCCTCAAGCCCTCCTTTACTCCAGTTAAACTAAGCACGACCCTGAGAGCC
Organism: Handroanthus guayacan; assembly: GCA_014898755.1. Lineage (NCBI taxonomy): Eukaryota > Viridiplantae > Streptophyta > Magnoliopsida > Lamiales > Bignoniaceae > Handroanthus > Handroanthus guayacan. Next base: position 417,482 of record JACFYI010001782.1, read on the forward strand.
CGTGCATCACTCTGATATGAAATTCAAAAACAATAAGGACATAGTCATGCTAATCATTAAAAATAGGAAGAGATTTTAGAATCAGAAGTTAAAGACCTGATCAGCATTCTCATCAGATGCTAACACAATGATTGCACGTGCCTTGGAAACAGAGACCTACACGGAAAGAATATCAGTAATGACAACATAAAAGGAAGTGATAATTACCTCAACCCCCTTTGAGGTTTAGCCTAGTTACAGAAACACCCCCATCATTGGTTTGAGAAATTAAATAACACCTCTTCTCGTTAGATTAACAAGGGGTCTAATATTTAGGGGGTCCAATTGTAATGTGCAGGAGGGGTGTCGTAATTTCCCAAACCACAAAGGGTATTTTTGTCATTAGGCAAACCTAGGAGGTACTCGAGTTACCATAGAGGGAATTGTAATTACTGATGATCATCTCAATGCCATAATTGGATATGGGAAGATACAGGAAATAAATGCTAGTACTGACCACAAAAAGATTCTGATGGTATACCTTTTTCAAGTCAGCAAGTATAAGCGGGCTACCACTTCTGCAGATAACAGATGTTCCCATCAAGTCAAACTCCAGCTTTGCTATATCCATCTCCATTTCCTCCTTGTCTCTTTCTGCAAGTACAACTATAACACCACCACCAATACTCTTGTTTGCTATAGCTAGCTGCTTCAAAAGTGAGCCCTGTAGTAAAAGGACCGTTTCTTAATCTTAAAATAAATAAAAAAAAAACAACTCTGGAGATAGGCCCATATATTTCAATAGCATAGAGGTCAGTGCTGATAGCATGAAGTGTACCTAGCTTTTCAAATTTCATCTAGAAAGGCAATTCTGAGCCCAATTACAAAAATTAAAAATAAATAAACTCCATGCACTTTTAGCTGGATATATGATCCGCACGAATTCGTATACAAGAAGATATAACATATACACTTTGTGTGTGATATTAGAAAATGGTACTGATAACCATCACAGTTGCCACAGTCCATGGGCAAGTTTTCATCAATCAAAATTTCTTGCCTAGAAAATTTACAATTGAGAGGCATTACAAATAGTAGATCTCTCCAAACACAGACAAAACAATTAGTAAATTTGCTAGAAAACATTTATGATTTTTCAAACTAAGAGAGTGTTAGGGTGAACTTATCAGCTCTTTAAAACATCTTATAAATAATTGAGAGCCTATAAGATGTTTCAAAATGTTTGGTCAATTTTTTCTAGCAAAGAGCTTATAAGCTTCCAATATAAGATAAGATGTTAAAATCTTATAAGCTCTTTTGGAAAAAGGCAAGAAGCTCTTAATTTATTTTTAAAATCCTCACATGCTTCTTATATCATGCTTCTTATATTTATGGATAATTACCTCAACACACCCTGAGGTTTCGCCTAATTATAGGAACGCTCAATGTGGTTTGGAAAATTATAATAGCACCACTTTAGCGTTAAATTAGGTTCCTTGAAACTGTAACAAAATGGCTGAAACATTACAAGGAGATCCCCCATTGATCTAATAGTGTTGAGTGTTATTATAATTTCTGAAATAACGTGTTTCTGCAATTACACCTAATCTCAGGGGGTGTTAAGGCAATTATCCTTATATCTTAATTATATTAATTACAAAATTATTATTACTGACATCTTATAAGCTCTAATATCTTATTCTATCCAAACACTTCAAAAACTTACTCTTAAAAATAAGATTTATCATCTTATAAGCTCCAAAAACACAAGCCTAACCAGACATCCTACTAATTTACTTCACAGCAACACAAAGCAAAAGCAAATATGTTCCAACAACAAGAGTCCATTACAGCCATATCTTAAGAGCATTACCAACTTATCACTCCATCCGAGAATGAGAATATGGTTACTTTCAATGACCTCACTCTTGCCCTTACGCAACGAGTCCACCTTCTCCGAAATAGCATCTGAGACCAGCCCCAGCATCATTGCAAATATAAGCATCCCTCCTGAACTTATAGAAACTGAAACAAGTCTGGGCCCAATACCAACTCTATCAGCATGATTTCCGGAATCTGCCACAAAGGTCCATGAAAGCCAAAGAGCTTCGGTAAAGCTGCTGTCACTTACAGCATACAATGCCAAGCCTCCAAATCCAATGAGAAAAAGAGTGGCAAAGAGAAGTGCAAGCAGCTTTGCATATGGATAACCTGAGAAACAAACGTCAACCATATATGCAATTCTTTTCTTCAAGGGAACGTCCTCTTTGCAATCCTTCTTCCGCTTTGAAACATTTTTGATTCGTGGAAGAAAATCAAGATATTTGTACAACACAAATGGTGTAATGAGGGTAATGAGAACTGTGTATAGAGCTATTGCTCTAGGGTCAGTGTTCCCTATGTACAATAATGAACTCCCATTTTCGTGCTCCAAAACTCCAATACTGTTGCTGGCAACAGCATTTTCATGACTAAGAATTCTACGAAGGTTGGTGTTCTCTTCCTGCAATAATATCAACCTTTTTAATCAGATATTGATGAAATAAAATGTTAATACACAATTTATTTGTTTATTTGTTTTTGTGTACTCTCATGATCCCATTAATCCAAAGATCAAACTACATGTCTTTAGGAACTGTTCAAAAGAATAAGGATATGAAGGGCCGAGTCATGTGGACTGACTTTCTTGTTGGGGTCGTAGTTCTAAATAGTATTAAAGTGAAGTGCAGGTATTCTACTTGGAACGTTGCACGTACCTGAAGCCTTAAAACTTCATTTCGCAAGAAAATTGCATAATAAATGGACAAGAAGCAGAAAAACTTGAGCTGCAAGTGAAAGCATAAAAAATCAATCAGAAACTCATCAGTAGCAATGAAAACATTAGGATATAGAGTCTATACTAATGAAATAAAGAAACAAAGTACTAAAATCAAGATCTGTTCAGCTTTCCTTTTTGTCTTGTTATCTTTCTAATGGCCATAGGAAACATTTCAGGCAATTTTTTTTTTTTTTTTTTGAATTTATTAGAAAGAG
>JACFYI010001782.1:472981-483809 GCA_014898755.1 Handroanthus guayacan
GTCCCCAGATGCTCTTGTAGACTTCTCCATAATCTTGCCGTGAACTTTGGATCTCTGTCGGAGATAATACTTTGAGGAATCCTGTGCAAACGTACTATCTCCTTTATATAGATCTCGACGATTTCTCCACATTATACTGGGTCTTGACAGGTAGAAAATATGCCGATTTGGTCAGCCTGTCAACCACTACCTAGATACTATTGCAACCACCTCGTACAACAGGTAGACCTATCACGAAATTCATGGTGATCTGTTCTCACTTCCAACTTGGAATTGGGAGTGGCTGTAACTTCGCCAATGGCCTCTGATGCTCCGCCTTCACGAGTTGGCAAGTTAGGCATTTCTAGATATACTCAGTTATATCTCCATTCCTTCCCACCAGAATTTCTGTTTTAGGTCCTTATACATTTTCGTTCCTCCTGGATGAATAGAATACTTGGCCTGATGTGCCTCAGATAGCACTCTTTCCTTTATTTGTGCCGGAACAACAACTCGATTTCTGAATTGTAATATTCCATCAGTGTCGATCCTGAAGTCAAGTTTTAACTCACCCTTCAATTTCTGGATCAACTCGTCCATCTCTTGAGCCTTCAGGATCTCACTGTACATCTCAGGGTTAGATGTTCAAACTTGATAACTTTCCTTTTCGGCTTCAAGTATTTGCAATGACATTCGCTTTTCCTGGGTGATAGTTGATGGTGAAATCATAGTCCTCTAGGAATTTCATCCATCGTCGTTGCCTTAAATTCAGATCCTTTTGACTGAAAATGTACTTTAAGCTCTTGTGATCAGTGAGCACCTCTATATTTGCTCCGTACAAGTAATGATGCCACTTAGCCAATGCAAAGACCACCGCCGCTAGCTCCAAATCATGAGTAGGATAATTTATCTTATGATTTTTTCAATTTTCGTGATGCGTAGGCGATCACTTTGCCTTTTTGCATCAAAACACAGCCCAATCCTTCTTTTGAGGCGTCAGTATAAATAGTAAATTCCTATGACCCATTAGGTAGTACGAGTACTGGGGCTGTTATCAATCTTTTCTTTAGTTCTGAGAAACTCTTCTCGCACTGTTTGTCCCATACAAACTTCCTGTCCTTTTGGGTCAGTCTCGTGAGCGGTTCAGCTAACTTAGAAAAATTTTGGATAAATTTTTGATAATATCCAACTAATCCCAAGAAGCTCCTTATTTCAGTGACCATTCCAGGTTTTTTCCAATTCTGGACTATTTTGACCTTTTCTGGGTCCACTTCAAGTCTATTCTTTGATATAATATGTCCAAAAAAAGTCACTTTCTCTAGCCAAAATTCACACTTGCTGAACTTGGCATACAACTTGTGTTTCTTTAAAGTTTGAAGAACAACTCTCAAATGTTCTTCATGCTCCTCTTCAGTTCTGGAATAAACCAGAATATCTTCTATGAAAATTATGACAAATTTATCAAGATATGGCCGAAACACTCGATGTATCAAGTCCATAAACGCCGTAGGAGCATTAGTCAATCCAAAAGGCATGACTACAAACTCAAAATGCCCAGAACAGGAATTAAATGTAGTTGTGGAAATATTTATTTCCCGTATCTTCAACTAATAGTACCTCTACCTTAAATCCAACTTTGAATAGACAGCTAATCCTTGAAGATGATCAAACAGCTTGTCTATGTGGGGTAATAGATACTTATTCTTGATGGTCACTTTGTTCAATTCTCTGTAATCAATACACATCCTTAGTGATCCATCCTTCTTCTTCACAAATAAGACTGGAGCTCCCCAAGGTGGAGAGCTCGATCTTATAAAATTCTTTTCCAGTAGTTCTTGTAATTGTTCTTTGAGTTCTTTAAGTTCTGCTGGTACCATTCTATAGGGGATCTTTGATAATGGCGCTACCCAAGAGATCGTTTCTATCACAAACTCAATTTTTCTATCCAGGGGTAGTGAATTTAATTCTTCTGGAAACACCTCAAAAAACTTATTAACCACCTTCACATCTTTCATTTCAGTCTTATCCTAAGGTTTATTGATCAAGTAGGCCAGAAATCCTTGTCCCCCTTTTCTTATTATCCGTTTGGCCTTTATTGCAGAAACGATAGGTATACCACCATTCTTATTTACATTCAGGGTACTAACTTCGACTCCAGTACCCAATCTAAGCGCTTGGGCACTCGTTCTTAGCTAAAATTTTATTTTTTTGTCTTTTTATTTTCTTTTGATTTTTGGTTCAAAACTACATTTTTAAGGTTGTGTTATGCCCATAAACATTTCTAAATAATCGATTTGAAGTTTGAATAAAGATTTTTTGAATAATCAAAATCGAGTTAACATAAGTCATAGGATCATCATTTCAAGGTGTTGAGCTCATATTTAACAATAACAATGATCAAAGCACAAAGCTAAAATTATAATAACAACAAGATTATGAGTACAATAAGCTCAACATAACAAGATGAACAAATCATGGAGAGACATATGAGCACATGAAAGGAAGAGGAGGTTCCATAAGTACCTCTTGTCCTGAGCTTAATCCGTAAATATACTCCTAGTTTTTCGAGTTTGATTAGCCGTATCAAATGCCTAAGCCAAACCATAAGTTCTCATATCAAACTCTAAATCATATATCAACATAATCTTATAAATAGGAACCAAGTCTTTACTTACCAAATGGTACAGAGTATACCACCTAGATTTCCCCCTTGATTTCCTTAATGCTTGAAACTTGAAATGTGTTTGTGTGTGAAATGTGGAGCTGTCGAAGATGAAGAGAAACAAGGAGAGGAATTTTTAGAAATGTGGAGAGGAAGAATGAGTAACTTCATCCATGCATCCTTACTTCATATAATGGACAAGTTACTAAGTTGCTTGGTCAAAGATTAAGTGAATTAAAATAAGTTTAATCACTTACTAACTTTTACCAACCACCATGGCCTCCCTCAATGAAGAATCCAGCTGCCATGTTTTCAGATTTCCCAAAATCGGATTTTATTCCATTTTTTTTGTTTTGAAATATTAATATATATATATATATATATGGCAAGGATCATACTTTAAATATTATGTGATAACTACCTCACACTATAGACATAATTTTCAGCTATCTCTCAATTTAGATGATCTAAAAATCTGAAAATTTTTCCCTCTAAGTTTTCTCTCTTCATCTCTCAAATTCTCTCTTAGATTCATACTTAGATCTAATCTCTAACCATAGATCTTGAGTGATAATCAAAGAGGAAGAGTGGATCTGCCGTTAGAAGTGTGGTTCCACTTGAAACTTATTGATCAAAAGTTGATCACATTTTTGAAAGGCTACTCACGTTTTTCATCAAGTTTTTGGAGGAGTTCTTCATTTTTCTTGATCATTCCTTGGGAGATTTGAAGATCTAATTGGGGAATTGGATTGGACTCATCAAGAGGTGGTGGAGATCAAGTTTTGAAGAAGATCAAACATCAATTCAAGAAGAGATCCACCTATTCGGTTTTTTTGAAGAGTGTTCGGTCAAGCTTATTTTAGAGGTATCAAAAGTTGGTTTCCTCTTCTCTAATCTAAATTCTAGACTTATGTGAGGATCCTATGAAGATTTAGGCTATTATTCATGGTGATGAATGTGTTTTTCTGCTTTATTTTAATTTTGTTTTAGCCTAATCTTCACCTTCAAGTGGTATCCGAGCCAAATCATATGAGCTAGATTTTAGATTCAATTATACATTGATTCATGTGATGGATTGAAGTTAGATCTTGTGATCTTGATTCAATCTAATGAGGAGGTCACTAGATGTTGTATGTGGTTTGGATCTATGTGAATTATGTGCTAATTAATGCTATATGATGATTTAGCATGTTTAGATTCAATATGATTGACTGATTGGAGTTGTTAATGTTGATCTTGTGATTAGGTATGGAATAAATATTGATTTCTGAAATTAATTGTTTTAAAATTATTTTAAAACTTATATGAGATCAATATACATGTATTAGATTAGATCTAGTATAGTTTGGATAAAAAATTCATCAATTAGAGCATGAAAATTTTGTTAAGAACATGTTGATGTTTTTTGGAAAACCATGCACAATAACTCTCGGTTTTGACATGTTCTTGTGCAACAAATGGCTTTACTTTTGTTCTCTTTAATTTTCTAAGTCATCTACCATGTGTTGGGAACCTATGGTTTAAATTTGGTGATTTTTGGAGTTAAGAAGAATTTCCTAAAAATCTTAGAACATACACTGCTATTCAGAACCGAGAACTACATAATCTGTGCACTGACCTTGCAGAAATAAAATCATTTCGTACTCTAATTGATGTTGTTTTTGTGTTCCTTGATTTTTTGAGTAATCTACAATGGTTCGGATTTGGTGATTTTTGGAATCAAGAAAAATTTATTAGAATTTTTTGAACAGGGGTTGCCGGTCAGACCCGAGGCAAAATCAAAATTGTGAATCTGGCATAAGAAATTTTAATGAGTTTTTTATCCAAATCTTGATGTAATTTGATCTCTATGGTGTTTTAAATCATTTTCAAGTTGTTGGAGGATTTTAGAAACCTTAAGATGATTTAAAACCAAGTTTAATTTCACATTTAATTGATGATTTACATTGAACAATTTCCAGTGGCATATGATGCTCTAACTTGCTTTTAATTATATATTCATGTGATGAATATTTAATTAATTATTGTTTATTTAATTTCAAGTATTTATATGATGGATATTTGATGTTGAATGAATGTATGGGATGATTATGAGCCTCATTAAAATAATTTTAATGATTTGATTTATTGATTGGGTTTGTAATTAAATGGGGCTTGCATGCCTCCTTTCTATCTTATAATGAGAGTAGTTTTAGGATGGTGATGTCTTCTTTTCCTTTTGCTTGAAGGCCATGTATGTATGGTATTTCTGTAATTAAGAAAAAGAAGATGAAGGAGTTTAAGATATGAAGGCAATGTATGCATGGTGATGCATATATAATAGATATAATCTATTCATTTAATTACTCACTTTAAATCACTAAGTAATGCACTAATGGCTCTAAGTACATTATTTAGTCAAGGCTCATAATCATCCACCCTAGGTGCATGCTAGGTTGTTTTATTTACTTATTTATGATTATTATCCTTGTGATGTATGGTGATGCATGCTTAGGATAGATAACCTAAATAAGAGTAAATAAAAGATTAATAAGATCTTGACTATTTTTGAAATAAATCCCTCACTTAGAATGTCTAAGTATTTTTTGCAGGAAAAATTTTATTAAGTTTTAATGGATAAATTAAATAAGATTTAATGTTCCATACCTTTCACCAATAAATATGTGACATAAGATGCTACTGAATGGGCACGTTGGCTACGTCTCGTGGGACACGCCTACTTGGAAAGCTATGATTACTACTTCAAGCATGTGATGCTCTTTTAATTAGTTCAATTGTGACATTGGCTATGTCTCGTGGAATGTTCATAATTGAGTTAATTGTAAAGAAGGATCAGTGGGTCAAACTTAACATCAAATAATATAGATGGCTACGTCTCGTGGGTCTATACGAAAAATAATGCAAAACAATTTAGGGGTTGCATAGTTGATGTAATTGATAAAGTTAGTTACCTGCCTAAAGGGTTATTTATAGATGGCTACGTCTCGTGGGTCTATAAATAATCCTTAGGGCCCTAAAACCCACTAGGAAATATAATTCTTTGAATTCTATGAGAGAGCATAAAATTTGAAGAAAATAGTGGGAGATAACTCATGATACAAAACCATATCATGTTTTAAAATATTGCATAAATAAATGCTTATATTCTCTTCTTCCCTTTTGTAGATTTTTGAAATCAACAAATTCATATGGCTAAAAACCCACTCTCCATAATTTTGGAAGCTAATAAACTCATTGGTCCTAACTATGGTGATTGGCTACGAAATTTGAAAATTGTGCTTGATTCCAAGAAGAGGACTTATGTTTTGACACAAAGTCTTCCCGATACCATCCCGATGATGCAACGGAGGACATGCGAGAAACTGACAATCGTTGGCGGGAAGATAATCTTTAAACCCGATGTCTAATATTAATATCAATATCAAGTGAGCTCCAAAAATCTCACGAGCACATGAAGCATGCTAGTGAGATACACGTGCACTTTGAGGAGTTCTACTCGGTGCAAACATGTTAGGGTACGAATGGTTGAAGGATCAAGTGTTCACGAGCGTGGCTTGAAAATAATTTCTTTAATTGAAAAGCTCGGGAAACTTGATATCGTCATGGATATTGATCTTTACATAGACTTGATCCTTCAATCATTGCCAAGCTCATTTGATCAATTCGTCATGAATTCCAATATGAGTAAACTCGATGTGACAGTTAACGAGTTGTTTAATATGCTTGTCACAGTCGAGTCTACTATGAAGAAAGATAAGACGGTATTGGTTGCTTCAACTTCTACGACCCATAAGGGAAAGACGGGGAAAAAGAAGAAGAAAAGTTCTTCTTCTAAAGGGAAACAAGTTCCTAAACCATCTGGTGAAATCAAGAAGAAAGCTAACACTAAAGAGGACAAATGCTTTTATTGTGGAGAGATTGGCCATTGAAAGAGGAACTGTAAGAAGTATTTGGCTTCTTTAAAAAAATGCATGTTCTTTGTTGAAGTTAATCTTTCGATTAATAACGATACATAGGTATTTGATACTGCATGTGATTCTTACCTTTGCAAGTCATTGCAGGGGTTGTAGAGGCCAAAAATGTTAAGTAAAGGGGATGTGATCCTTAGGATGGAAAACGTTGCAAGAGTTGACGCCAAAGCCTGAGGTCTAGTTACTTTAGCATGTAATAATCACAAGTTAGAATTGAATAATTGTCTTTTTGTACCGTCTTTATTGAAGAACATCATTTCCATCCCCATGTTGGCTAAAGAAAATTATGAATTTTCTTGCAAGAATGAAAAGTGTTTTTTTCTAAAGATGATTCTTTAATTACTACTGGTACACTAACAAATGGGCTTTACACTCTAAATTCTAACTATACATTATTACAAATTCAACAAGAGAACAAAAGAAAATCAGATGATCATAACCAAGCATAGTTGTGGCATGCTAGACTTGGTCACATTTCCAAAAATAGGATAAGTAGGTTAGTTGCCTCAGGGTCACTTTCATTAAGTAACATTGAGGAGTTGCCGACTTGAGAGTCTTGTTTGAAAGAAAAATGACTAAGTCACCATTTGTTGGACAACTGGAGCGTACCACTAAACTTTTAGAACTAGTTTATACGGATGTATGCGGGCCACTAAGAGTTAGTGCCCGAGGTGGTTACAATTACTTCATGACATTTACCAATGATTATACATGATTTGGACGGGTGTTTCTCATGAAGCACAAGTCTGAAGCTTTTGAAATGTTCAAAGTGTATAAGAATGAAGTAAAAAAATAACTCGAACTAAGTATAAAAACTCTTCGATCCAATCGAGGAGGTGAATACTTGAGTGATGAGTTCCTTGGTTATCTAGAAGAGAATGGGATTCTCTCACTATGAACTCCTCCTGCTACATCACAGTTGAACGGTATGACAAAACGTAGAAACCGCACCTTGTTGGACATAGTACGATCCATGATGAGTTTTACAAATCTTCCTCTTTCATTTTGGGGCTATGCCCTTGAAACGGCAGCAAAGTTACTTAATATAGTACCTTCTAATTCGGTGCCCAAAACACCACATGAGATGTGGTAAACAAAGCAGCCTCGTACTTTTATTTGAAGATATGGGGTCTCCTGCATATGTTAAGAGACTAGTGGGAGATAAGTTGGATGCTAGATCCACCTTGTGCAGATTTGTGGCTTGCCCCAGAGAGTCCGTGGGTTATTATTTCTATGATACTGCGGAATAAAAGGTGTTTGTTTTGAGAAACGCCATCTTCTTGGAGAAAGAATTTCTATTAGATAGAAAAGGCGAAATTGTGGAACTTGATGAAGTTCATAATCAAGAAGAAAACCCACAATCAATAAAAGTAGATCAACCTCAAAACACACAACTTCCCAAAAGGTCTGAACGGATCAAGAAAAAGCCCAAAAAGGTTCGAATTTCTTTATGAGACCGGTCAGTCGGATGGTGATCTGAAGACCTATGAGGAAGCCATGTCAGACATGGACTCCAAACACTAGCAACAAGCTATGCAATCCGAAATGGACTCTCTGTACTCTAATAAAGTTTGGACTTTAGTTGATCTACCAGAGGGTATAGTACCCGTTGGATGCAAATGGATCTTCAAGCGTAAGCTGGGACTTAATGGAGAAGTTGTAACATATAAGGCGAGATTGGTGGCCAAAGGATATACCCAGCGATCGGGTATAGACTTTGAAGAAACCTTCTTACCTGTTGCAATGCCTAAGTCCATTAGAATTTTGCTCACCATGGCTGTATATTATGACTATGAGATATGGCAAATGGATGTGAAAATTGCTTTTCTTAATGATAACCTCGATAAAAATATTTATGTGGAGCAACCAGAGGGCTTCACATATCGAGCAAAAGGTTTGCAAGCTCCAAATGTCCATTTATGGACTTAAGCAAGCATTTCGAAGCTGGAACATACATTTTGATGAGATAGTCAATAGGTTTGGCTTCATAAAAATGTGTATGAGCCTTGTGTGTACAAGAAATGTAGTGGAGTACGGTGTAGTTTTAAGTGCTTTATGTAGTTGACATCCTGCTCATTAGGGATGATATGGGAGCATTAGAGTATACTAAGCATGGTTATCTACACAATTCTCCATGAAAGACTAGGGAGAGTCATATTTTGTGTTAGGAATACGGATCTATAAAGATAGATTGAAAAGATTGCTGGGGCTCTCCCAAAGTCCGTATATAGACAAAATACTAAAGCGGTTGCATGGAAGAATCCAAAAGAGGGTTCCTCCCCATGAGACATGGCCTGCATCTCTCCAAGTCTGTGGCCCCAAAGACGGAAGAAGAGAGACATAGGATGTCTAGCATACCTATGCCTCTGCTATAGGAAGCATAATATATGCAATGCTATGTACGAGACCAGATATAACATATGCTCTAAGCGTTACGAGCCACTTTCAATCCAATTCTGGTGAGAGTCACTAGAGTGCCGTAAAAACAATTCTTAAGTACTTAAGAAGAACTAAGGAATTATTTCTCGTTTACAGCAGTGGAGAATTGAAACTAGAGGGGTTTTGGAATTCTAGCTTCCAATTCGATATAGATGACAGTAAATCCATTTCAAGATTTATATTTTACCTTAATAGTGGCGCGGTAAGTTGGAAGAACTCCAAGCAAGATACCATGACCGATTCAACCACTGAGACGGAATATATAGCAGTATCAGATATTGTAAAAGAGGGTGTTTGGATACAAAACTTTATCCAAGAGTTGGATGTGGTTCCTAGCATAGCTGAGCCAGTTGTCATCTTCTGTGATAACAATAGAGCCATTGCACAAGCAAAAAAAAGCCAAGATCTCATCAGCGATCCAAGCACATAATGAGGCGTTATCACTTGATTCGGGAGATAATTGGTAGAGGCAATATTAGAGTGGAACGCATTGCCTTAGAAGAGAATGTAGTAGATCCACTAACCAAACCACTTACCCAGAAAGTCTTTGAGAGACATCTTGAGAAGATGGGCCTAAGGACTATGAGTAATTGGCTTTAGGGCAAGTGGGAGATTGTTAGAGTAGTACCCTGCAGCCAATTAGATTTGGCTTTATCATTACTGTTCTTCTATAAACAATCTTATTCTTGCAATATAAATAAAATAGACATCTTCTTCATATCCTCGTAAATTGTCTCATCAACAATCGATATGGAAGAAGTCCTCTAAATCATGTAAAGCTATGAGATTAGGTCACGCATATGATGGTGATTATGAAACTAGTCTCTAGATGTCTTGATCTTTAACTCTCCAAGTTATAGAATCCTTGACACGAGGACATTTTGGATTCAGATAAACTTGCACTAATGATGCATGATTCAAGGAGTTGAATTATTGCCCCATTTCATGGGTAATCGATATAGTGGACATCGGTGCATGTTAGTGGTTACTTGTTAGAAGAACAAGTTTACTGAGAGACCCAATATAGAGAATTCCATAAGATAGCTGTAGTGGCATTAGGTGATGGATTATTCTCTATTTTACGATAGTGCATATAATTAGTCTTTAGACTTGAGGGACCATGGTAATCTTATGGTAGATCCTTGTTTTTTGATGTGTGTCTCGATCACTGATTAGTGGATCACATGAGGTATACGTTGGGTGCAAGCTATCTATACATAGAGGTTTGTGAGTTACAAGAAAGGATCCGTTTCCTCGCCTTGATAAATGAGTATATTTCCTATGTTTTCTATGATTATTCGATTCAAGAAAATTCTTGCTCAAGGTGATGTGTCGATTTGGAAAGGAGTTTCTAAAGTCAAGAACACAAACGAATCAATCATTAAGAATAGATGCATAGTTATTAGGCTGTTAGGAATGCCGAAAATATCTTAACCCCAGGCCACAATCGGGAGATGAAAAACGGAAGGACCGTATTTGCACGGCTCACGTAAGTAATGAGGTTCGCACCACAATTAATTCACCAATCAATTGGGCTCCATAGGCTTGTGGTTAGACATCGACTATAAAGATTGGGTACTATAGACTTAATAGAGATTAATTTTATAGGTAATTAGTTAAATAGTTTAATTAATTATAAATTGTAAAGAGTTACGAGCCCATATCTAATTAATTGATGAACCTAATGGGTCATACGTCTTCCTCGATTTAGTCACGGTATAAATGTAAGTGGAGATTCTCTAATTGGATTACAGATAATCGTCTAAATTAGATTTAG
>JACFYI010001782.1:489287-501345 GCA_014898755.1 Handroanthus guayacan
ATTTAAAAATCGAACTTTTCATTATCGAATTAATCCAAAAAATATACCATTAGAAAGATTATCGACTCTAGTTAATTATGGAGTTAAAATACGAATTTTAACTCATTAAGATGAATTTTAAAAGTAATCAGAAAGTGAATTGCCACTAGAAAAATATTGATTTGGAGCTATTTTGACTCTAAATGAAATATCTCCAAATTTAAACCCCTTCCATTTTTATAAAAAAAATTATTTTTATGATCTGAGTGAAGTTTTGACCAATGTTCGGACAAAATGAATTTCGAATTTTATATTTATTCCAAACGAATATCCTCTGGTCCGTAGTCCAATCCCGATTTAGTTGTCTTCCACAGTCCATAGTTCAATTACGATTCATATGTCATCAAGTTCATAGTCCAAATTCCCGACTTGATTCGAATGATAGGATTGACTTAGATAACGAACTGATTTACTACTATTCTTAGTCAATTCAACACTGTGCCAATTTGGCTTACCGAATGATCGTACTGATTTGACTGAACCTGAACTGAACTGAATGTTTACCATTGGGCCTTGGGGATTGACAGGGGTATCTGATATGGGCAACATCGGGTTAACTATTGGAGCCCCTGAAAATCTTCTACCGTTGGATAGACTGGAGGAGCCCTGGAGTTTAGCATTCCTAAAGCACATGGTTAGTCGACAAAGTGCTTTTACTGAATAGCTCTCCTCGAGCGACGGCTCGGAGAAGCAAAATGAAGGGGTAAGGATGAATCTGTTTGAAGATATAAGGGTAACAGATCCACCAAATTGCTTGATTCAGCCTCACCTGACTCGAATGTGATTAACATTTACTAATTCAAATCAAATGACATGACTGTACCTACTGTTTACTGAATCACATTATGGTCTTTTACTGTTCTCTCTACCGTTGTACTCTTTGTTTCTATTCTTTTGCCATGAGTTTTACTAGATCAGTGGACTCATGATTCCATATCATTATGTAGGTTCATAAGTCGGACTGATAGACTAAAGCTCGATATAGATTCGTGGACCCTCTTTTGAGATAACGTATTTATTAGGCCTATTGTAAATATGATTGTACGGAATGAACTGATAGATTTCGATAGGCCTATTTTGTTTAGATCGATCAAATTGTAATTTGTACATTGGGAATTTAGCATGTAAAGAATGATATTTTGGTATTATGAAATGAAAGACTTATGTTTTAGTTACTGTATTGATTTTAGATTATTGTCCAACCGTGAGTAACGTTCCAGATCGCGAGGTGGAATACTATCGCGATCGGGGGCATTACACAAAGCCTGCTGTAAAATGCCTTCTATCTTAGAACTTATTATGTTTAAAATAATTATGTCATTATATTTTTATAAGTTCATGTAATATTTTAACCTATTTCAGTGTAAAAGATTTAAGATTTATTGATACAAAGGAATCCTTTTGTGATAGTTTGGATATTGATTAATTTTGATTTTTCAACTTTACCCTTCACAACTTGATACTCTACTATTTTAAAATGCAGCACTATTCCTTCACTATCCTTTTTTTCGTTTTGATTAGTTATATCTTTTCATATTTGTATTTTCATATTTCATTTTTTTGAAAGAAATAAAATATATTTACATAATCTTATTTCAATAATATTCATGTAGTGGGAAACGCATGCATAACTATTATTCTAAGTGATGCCACATTTTCACTATATAAACATACATATAGGGCTGCATTTGGCTGCATATATTGGGTTGGGACCGTCTATTTCTAGTAGCTTATTCATGGGGTCCATAATCAAGTTCAATTTGGCCAACGAGATTAAGAAATGGAAAGACCTTTTTGACCCTCTATCATAAATAGTAAGAAACCCTAATTTAATATTGTAAATTTCTAATTATATCTCTTATATATACTAATTTGATATTGCTAATACAATATTGTGAATTGCTGGTTTCGTGCAAGAAACCATAAGTTGTTAGCATAATACATTGCTCATAAGCTAATATATTTTGTCAAACACAAAAAATTGTCATTGTTGTGTAATGGGCCGTAGTGTCAATGCCTATGACACAAGAAGAAAAAATCTTGTACAGGAATTGTTGGAAATTGGGGGGGGAAGATAATGCACATAGATGGCCAAAGCTATAACACCTCGAAAATTCGCCTAATCAAGATTTTAATCCTTCATTCTTCAAACGATAATTCGATTTTTGCAATCACGAAAATTATTTTATCGCCAAAATAATTCTTTCACATTTGAAAATTTTTTCTTGCATTCGAAACATTGTTTATGCATCGTTTAGGTCCAAACGAGCCATTTTAGCCCAAATCTTGGCCCAATTTTACCCAAATTTCAGCCTAACAATATGAAGGCCCAAAAGCACATTTTTTTTTGAAAAAAAGGAGAAAATCAGCTGCAAATCGGCAGCCTCCCCAATTTTGGGGATAATCTAACTACTCCCATCAATCTCTAGCAAGGCTTCTCCAAGAAGTTTGGTAAATTATGAACAAGGTCCCTCTCCAACTTTTGTTTGCTATAAAGTCCTCCTTCCTCTCTATAAATAGGTGGTGAAGTTGGTTGAATCATTTTACTTTGCTAAGACAATCTTGCCCTCACTCTTGCATAAATATAAACATACATATACAACTTTCAAGTTTTTGAGCTTTCTTCATATATATGTATATTTTCATTAAGTAAGAAGATGTATAACTAAAACCATACCATCTCCAACATTTGCACAAAAAAGGGGAAAAAAAGGGAGACACTCTCTTCCTAGGACCTAATTGGTAAGCTTGGAACTCCATCATTTGAGAATTACGAAAGATCTAAGGTTAATGAAGTGTTAGCGTAGCTTATGTATGGTTTTGATTTTGTCATAGATGTCCAGCTTCCGCCCTTGGAACCATCAACCCTACCATTTGAGAACTTAGGATCCAAAGTAAGTTTTATGGTCTCCTCCTTGTTTTGAAAGCTTAAATCATTGTGTTCCTTGATGCATGAACTTATTATGTGATATTCTTGTTTAATCTGTTGTACTCGTAAGCTCATGAATTCCTTGCTATTGGGATTATGGAACCTTAAACTCTCTTGGAACCCTTATCTTGGCTTGTGTATGGATTTAGATCGAGAACAATGGAAACCTTAACAAAACTTCAAGAAAATCGGATTTTCGGACATATGACAATATTTCGTTATAACTTGTAAATTTCAAAAATTTAAAATTTTAATATTTGAGACTTGAATTTTAATAAACTATATTTCAAAGGAATCACTAGAAAAATTGGATTTTTAAAAGTAGAAAAAAAAATTTGGGCACTCACTTGGGCACTGCCACTTGAGTGCCCCAGTACCCAAGTCAGTGGCTTTGGCCATTGTTTGGGCACTTGAACGCCTAAACGCATGCTCAAGTACCCAATTTTAGTGAGCAAAATTACTGTTTGAGCGCTGGAGTGCCCAAACGGGCACTTGAAGGGAAAAATACTATTTCGGCGTTTGAGCGCTCAAATGCCCATTCAAGTTTCAAAATTTTATGTTTTGACTTCATTTCACAAATCCAAGCCCACATTTCGCTGCTTTAAGATATTTTATGACTTCAAAACAATTTTTCCTAAGTTCGATGTCTAATCCAAACCGTTTGTTATCTCCGTTCGTTATTTGAATATGTTACCTGGTTGGTCTTATATGTTTGAACATGTTTGTCCGCTTTGAACCTATATGCATGTTCCTTGGGCCCTGGAAAATTTTCAGGTAGATTCTGACTGGGCAATATCGGATCGTTGATCTGAACCCCTAAAAATTTCTGTTCATTGGGTAGCCTGGAGGAGTCCTGGAGTTAGGATTCCAAAAAGCTATTTTGAGACATGCGGTCGATGATGCCTCAAAGTTCATTTGTGCTACTCCAGTGGCCACTCGAGTAAGCAAATTTGGAGGGATAAGAACGTATGTTTTGTTGAAGTCATAAGGGTGATAAATCTATCAAATATTACTTTCAACTTCATATGTTTGATTGATATGAATGTGATAATGATATGAGCAATTTGTTTCTTATGTTCGCATTAATTATTTTAGTTTGTTATATATCATATTGATGGTTTGATTCTTGCTATGATCATTTGTTGAATTCTTGCTTCCTTCATTGTATCGTTTTTCTCTTTTATGCCATAAAACTTGCAGGTCGGTGGACTTATGATTCCAAAAATTACCATGTAGGTAATTAGCTTTGGATGATTGAAGGATGGAAAGAATTTCATGTATGTGTTTTGTATTTTGAGTTTTGTAAATGAATATGTATTTAAATAAGATGAACTTGTATGGAATCTTAAGTATGGTTAGTTTGTAATAGTAGATCTTATGATATAATTTTGGAAAAAATTAGTTTGTAAATTTATGGGATGTTTTGAGATATTATGTTTTGAATGCGATTTAGATTTTTTGTTTACGGTTATTAGTTAGCTATCCATTCATGAGTGGCATCCCAAAGCTAGGGGTGGATACTCTAGGATTTTGGGGCATTACAGGTGGTATCAGAGCCTAGGATAGGAAACATTAGAAGTTTAGATCCGTAGTATTTTGCCTTTTATGTTTATTTCATTACTAACGTCGTTTGCTCATTATTTTGTATCGTAGATGGACAAGGGAAAGAAAAAGTAAACGAGCGGACCAGCTCCAATTCCCTTCGTAGCTCGAGTGAGAGCAACACAAGTCCTCCCAAGAAGCAAAAGATTGATTACGAAACGATCATCAAGGATCAAAGGCGTGAGATAGACTATTGGAAGAATGCTTATCTGAAACAACATCACTTGTACCAGGTTTATAGCACATGGGCGAGGAATGAGAATGAATGACCGCTAAATACCTGGGCCAACATCACAACTACAAAAACATGGCTGGAAACAATCAGTTACATCTTTCCCAAATTAAGTGCAGCTTGATGGCCTAAGTGGAAGATGCCCTTAAACAGGCTATGGACTCAATTTGGGGCATGGAGTGGCTCGCCCAGGATCATGGTAAGGAAGGAATTGTGCCACGATTTTAGGAACCCTGGGTGCTTTCTGTGTTTGGAGTTGTGATTATGCAGGATATGACTCCTTGACCTCCGAGCCATGGAGCTACACCATCTGCTGCACCTCTGAATGCCTCGAGGAGAGTTTGTAAGATAGCTCAGATGAGTGTGAGACCTCTGCCACCTTCTCTCTTAGGAAGAGGTAGAGATAATGATGCCAACTTGGCTTGGATGGAGAAGACTGAGTTGGATTATAGCGTTGCTCGAGGTAATGCCAAAGGAGAGACCGAGGTTGGGCAAGGAGGAAATAATGAAGATGAAAGTGAGTCGAAAAAGGAACCGTAGGAATTGGAGATGGAGCCGAGGCCTCCCAATTGAGATCCTCGTAACTTGTCGGTTGCTCATAGGAACAATTGAGATGTATATATTAGGATATGATAAGAATGTAATTTTTTGGGGGATTAGAACCTTAGTATTGTATATTGCTTGTAAATATTAAGGAAGACTCTAACATAGTATAGTTAGTGATTTTTGTATAAGATATAGAAATCCTCCTAGTTCATGGTTATGACGCCATTTTTTGCCTTTTGTAGATGGCCAATAATCATATATTTTGTATATGCAACATTCAATATCAAGAAATGAATGAATGGATTTCCTCACATACCATTTGACTTTAAAATTTAAGAATTATGCCATTATATGTTTGCCCCCTCCCCCGTATGTTTCTACAACAAATCCAAGAAGCTAAGAATTTCTATTAAGATTACTCGTATGTTTTTCAGATAAATATGGCATCAAGTGGAAATACACTCAAAATAAGCCTACAGAGAAGAGAGAAAGACCTCGTTGGGTATTATTTAAAGAATTACGGGCACTTGAACACCTAACAATATGGACAACACAATGCCTCAACAGGCAACCCATGATCCTTCGCCTCCTGCACACCATGACCCTCGTCATCACAAGCCTCCTAGAGATGAGCCAGCTGCAGATCAACTCTTTACTCTTCTTCAACAAGTTCTAAATGAGGGTAGTAGACAGAAAGGGAAAGCCAATGATAAAATGTTAATGAGGATTCTGAATCTCAATCCATCCAAGTTCAATGGTGAGCCTGATGATCAAAAGGCAGAGAGTTGGTTGGCTCAAGTGGAAAAGACCTTTAAGGTGCTGAATTATACAGATGCTCAAAAGGTGAAACATGCCACATTTTTGTTCGAAGGAGCAACATGTCACTGGTATCTGTGGTAGAGAGAAAATGGGAGAGAAATGGGAATGAGAGAAGTTGGGAACAATTTTAAAGCGAGTTCCCGAAGTTGTACATCCCTCAGGTAGTTAGAGATTTGAGGGAAAGGGAATTTATGAGACTAATCCAGGGGCCAATGACAGTATCCAAGAACTTGGGAAGAATTTCAAAGCGAGTTCCTGAAGAAGCATATCCCTCAGGTAGTTAGAGATTTAAGGGAAAGGAAATTTATGAGACTAATCTAGGGGCCGATGACAGTGGCCAAATCCGAAGCATAATTTAATTGGCTTATCTAGTATGCTTCTTACATATTGGTTGATAAGGAGAGATGCAGGAAGAAATTTGTGGCTGGTCTCAAGCCCGAATGGAGATGATCATTGGCCATTGGACAACCACAAGATTACGATAGCGCTGTAGAGATGGCAATGGAGTTGGAAAATAGTACTAGGAAAGGGAAATAAGGGTTTCTTTGGCAAGAAACCCAAAACAGGGCACATGACAGCAATAGCAAATAAGGGAAAAGAAAGGGGAAAAGAAAGGGAGACACTCTCTTCATAAGACCTAATTGGTAAGCTTGGAACTCCATCATTTGAGAAATATGAAAGATCTAAGTTTAATGAAGTGTTAGCCTAGCTTAGGTTTGGTTTTGATTTTGGCATAGGTGTCTAGCTTCCACCTTTGGAACCATCAACCCTACCATTTGAGAACTTAGGGCCCAAAGTAAGTTTTATGATCTCCTCTTTGCTTTGAATGCTTAAATAATTGTGTTCCTTGATGCACGAGCTTATTATGTGATATTCTTGTTTAATCTGTTGTACTTGTAAGCTTATGAATTCCTTGCAATTGGGATTATGGAACCTTAAACTCTCTTGGAACCCTTACCTTGGCTTGTGTATGGATTTAGACCAAAGACAATGGAAACCTTAACAAAACTTCAAGAAAATCGAATTTTTGGACATAGGACAATATTCCATTAAAACTTGTAAATTTTAAAAATTTGATATTTTAAGATTTGAGACTTGAATTTTAATAAATTATATTTCAAAGGAATCATTGGAAAAATTGGATTTTTAAAAGCAGAAAAAAAAATTTTTTGGGTGCCCAAGTCAGTGGCTTCGGCCATTGTTTGGGCGCCCAATTCTAGTGAGCAAAATCACTATTTGTGCACTGTAGCACCCAACAGGTGCTCAAGCACCCCAACCCGAAGCGAAAAATACTATTTCGGTGCTCGGGCGCTCATACGAGTGCTCAAGCGCCCATTCCAATTTCAAAATTTTTCGTTATAACTTCATTTCACAAATCTAATCCGACATTTCACTTCTTTAAGATATTTTAAGACATAAAAATGATTTTTTCTAAATTCAAGGTCCAATCTGAACTGTTCGTTATCTCTGTTCATTATTTGAATATGTGACCCGATCGATCTTATAGGTTTGAATATGTTTTCAGCTCTGAACTTATCTGCATGTTCGTTGGGCCCTGAAAAATTTTCAGGTGGATTCGGCTTGGACGATATCATATCGTTGATCTAAACATTTAGAAATTCCTGTTCATTCGTAGCCCGAAGGAGTCCTAGAGTCAGGATTCTGAAAGGCTATTTTGAGGCACTCGGTCGACTGTGCTTCAAAATTCGTTTGTACTACTGTAGTGACTACTCGAGTAAGCAAATCTGGAGGGACAAGGTATATGTATATTTTTGTTGAAGTCATAAGAGTGACAGATCCACCAAGTATTAGTTTTAGCCTCATATGTTTAATTCATATGAATGTGATAATGTTATGAGCTATTTGTTTCGTATGTCCGCATTAATTATTCAATTTGTTATATATCACATTCAAGGTTCGATTCTTGTTATGATCATTTGTTGAATTCTTGTTTTCTTCATCATATCATCCGTTTCTTTTATGCCATAGAACTTGCTGGGTCGGTAGACTCATGATTCTAAAAATTACCATGTAGTAATTAGCTATGGATGATTAAAGGATGGAAAGAACTTCATGTATGCGTTTTGTATTTTGAGTCTTGTAAATGAATATGTGTTTAGATAAAATGAACCTCTATGGAATCTTAAGTACGGTTAGTTTGTAATAGTGGATCTTCTGATGCAATTTTGGAAAAATTTAGTTTGTAAATTTATGGAATGTTTTGAGATATTAAGTTATGAATGTGATTTGGATTTCTGTTTATGGTTATTAGTTAGCAATCCGTTCGTGAGTAGCATCGCGGACCTAGGGGTGGATGTTCTAGGATTCCGGGGCTTTACAAAAACAATGACCCTAATATCGCGAAATAATTATATATAGATATTATCCAAAAATTAGAGTAAAAAGAAAATGGAGAAAAAGATATCCATTTTTTGCATCATATACACATTATGCCATTAATTAATGGAATATCATATTTCATATGGGCATTTGGTTGACTTGATTCGTTGTTTGTTGAATGGATATTTTATGTAATAACCCAAAAATTCATCTAATTAAAATTTTAAATTATCACTTTTAATTGGTAGACGTTTTTAGAACATTTCTGAGAAAAAATTTAATCAATAGATTTTTTTTGCTATTTTGAGATTTTTCTCTTAACCGAAAATATTTTATTACTTCCAAAAAAATTTTCTTGCACCCAAAAATTATTATATGCAATATTTTGGCCCAAAACTCGAACCCAATTAAACCTGCAAAGCCCAACCCATTACATCACAAATTATACCTACACAAAAAGTATATATACATAAGTGTGTATGTTTATATAAGCTCGGCCACACCCCCTCAAATTACTTGGATATTTTGTAGTTTTATAACACAATTTAATTACCACCAAGCGTTAAAACCATCATTAGCCAATTGGCCACTAACCATGGAAAATGACACTTATTGTATACAATTGGAAATGGCTATTAAGTCCCAAAGCTTAGTCTATAAGTTTTGCATTTTCTTTTGCAAGACAAACACCCTTGCTTCTCATCACTTGTTAGACTTGCTTCCAATTCTTGCCTTTGATATTCAAAAACTTCACTGTCTTTGCTATCTTCTCTCTTAAAGTCTCTTTAAGCTTAAAAATTAAAAGGGGAAAAGAGTAAGGTAACTACACTTGGTAAACTTCAAATATCAAATATTTGGTGTTATATAGTATAGGGTTTCAAAGGAATAAGATGATGATATCTCTTGATTATGAATTTCTATAGGATTTGCTTGAAACTTGAAAGGTTGCTATCATCATACTTTCAGGATTATAAGCTAAAGAGGTAAGGATTATGACTATTTTCTTCCTTTGATTCTATGCTATGGAATGAATATTTGTTGTGATCAATCCTCTTGATGAACTTGATGATTCTTGTTAATGGAACACTATGAAATTTCCCTTGTTTGGTGTATGTTTTGGACACTTACTCTAGTTGAATCTTTACCCTTGCTATATGATATTGACTCCTTGAACATGATGGAAGATTATTGGAGTTGAGAATTTGACATAATAAGGACCTAAACCTCTTGAAAAAACTTTGAATACAAAAATTGAAATTTTTGCTAAGTTTTTCCTAAACTTTAATCCTAAAAAATCTTGATGAAATGATGAACAAACAAAACTCGATTTTATGAAAATTGGTCCTCTGCTACCATAAGGAATTAAAAGAAAAAAGCAATGAAAAATTTGGGCGCAGTCTGGGCGCACTTGCGCCCGGGGCAGTAGCCCGAGCCTTGCGGGCATGTTCGCGCCCAATTTTGAGTGCACTCGCACCCACTCCAGAATATTTTTTAATGTATTTTTGACCTGTTCTGCCTTTTTATGTCCATATATAACTCCGATAAGCTTTCCTAAATCTGAATATAAGATTTACGTGTCCAAAATCGATCCGAATTTATTGATAAAGTTCTGACCTCGTTTGAACTTTGAAAAATTTAACTCAAACTATTATTGTTACCCTTGAAATGTTTGGTGTGTTTGTTTGATTGGCCCTTGGGAAGCTTCAGGAGGGACATCTGGCAGCATCGGGCCGACGGTTTGGTCCCCTGGAGGGCTTCTTACTCGTTTAGATAGTTTCGCGGAAGCTTGGAAGTGTGTTTTCTAGGTACTAGTCCATAGCACGTAGTACGACGACATGTGTCATACCATGTGATCGGGGTTACTCACCTCAAGTGGCCACTCGAGTGTGGGGTTTGTGGAAGGATAAGAATTATGTGTTTATTTTGAAGTTACAAGGGTGATAAATGGACCAAATACTAGTTCTGCCTATGTTATTTGATTGTGTGGTTTGTTTTAAACTCATGTCTGAGTTATTCATTTCTGTTTGATTATCGATTTAACAACCTGAAAATTCCTCTCATTAAATATCAAAATGAGAAAATTTTCCTAATTAAGTTTTTAAACAAAAATTTTCCTAATTTAATTTTTAAACCATCAATTTTCAATCAGTAAATGTTTTTAAAATATTTTTGAGAAAAATCCTAATTGGTAACCCATTTTTCATTGATTTGAGAATTTTCTCTTAACCGAAAATATTTTATCACTTTCAAAAAATTTCTTTTACACCCCAAAATCATCATATGTGTTATTTTAATCCAAAATTTGGCCCAAAATTGAGCCCAATTTAAACCAAAGCCCAACCTATTATCTTATAAATACAAAATACACACAACAACAAAGGGAAGACACACACACATACACGTAAGCTCAGCCAAATTCCTTTGTATCTAAAAGGGGATATTTGTGTTATAAAATAGAGATTAATCCATATCCAAATCTCTATCATCATTAAGCTAATATGCTACATACAATGAGGGCTTGACACTTAACTTATACAAATTTCAAATGGCAATTAAGCCTCAATAATTTCTTCTATAAAATTTAAGTCTTGTCTTGAAAAATAAACACATCTCTTTGCTACCAAATTGCAAGACGAATACCCCTTTATACTTCCATATTGCAAGACAAAGAAATCCTCCCTTCATACCTTTGTCTTCTTAACAAACAAGAACCACTTCATTTTTTCAATTTACAACTTCAAGTTCGAAATCAATCAAGAAAGGAAAGAATAAGGTTGGCCCCTTGGTAAGCTCAAACCTCAAACTATATAATAGTATATGTATATTTAGATTTGGTAGAAATAGGATATATAACTTATGGTTTTGGATTCTCTTGGGGAACTTGAAATAAATTTTGGAAGAGTTGCTTTTTGCCTTTGGTTTTTAGCGCAAGAGGTTAGAATGGGTAAATAACAATTTTTGTCCTTTAAGTTTGCCATTTTTCGATTTTGGTCCTGTAAGTTTCGAATTTTGAAGTTTAGTCCTATAACTTTTAAAAAATTCTCATTTTTGGTCATATTGCCACCGGAATCACTATTTTCGGCACCAAAATCCTACGTGTCACGCCGGGCGTGTGCTTTTGAGCTGAGTTGGTGTGAGTATTATGTTGACTTGGATTTAAAAAAAAATCATATATTTAATATTTAAAAAGGATAAAAATATTTGAATGTTATTTTTCAATAAGAATATTTACTAACAATTTTTTTTAAAAATAACTATAATATATTATTTAAAAAAATTAAAAACGAAAATATTAAAAAATATCAAAAATTTAAAAAAATTTAAAATTTTTTAATAATTTCATATATTTTATTTAATATACTTTTAATAACAATAATAATGAGTAAAATCATATTAAAAATACCATAAAAATTAAAAAATTAAATATAATATTAAAAATAGAAAACTTTTTAAAACACTTTTCAATAATTTAATTTATATGATTAAAATAACTTTTAATAAAAATAATATTGAAAAAAGTATAAAAACTTTTAAAAAATTTAAAATATATT
>JACFYI010001782.1:503914-537649 GCA_014898755.1 Handroanthus guayacan
AGCCTGAGGATGGTCCCGAGAAGGATCTGGAGGAGGACTCAAATTTTAGGGGTTGACGTAGGAGGTTAAAATTGAAATTGTAAATATATGTATATATTAAGATGTGTGGTAGTAGTAGTACTTGTATAATGGCTAAGTTTAGTTTCAACTTTGGTAGATTTGCTAGTAAGAATAGAAAGTGAGATAGGGATTGGTACGGTACAAGTGGTTATGTTACTATTTCTTTTGCTAGTATAATATATAGTCTTTGTAACCACCTTTTGTATTAAAGTAATATGATCACTTGCTAAATTAATGAACAACGTAACTCTTGTTATATTGCTTAGCCAACCTTGATATTTCATTTTGATATTGTCATGATAGTTTTGATGTTTCATAAGAAAATAAGATAATGAAAAGATGCTAAGCAAGGTTGTTTATTAACTTCAGATTATAACGGCAACCTGAGAGAGTACGTCAAATATTGAAACCTCTAGGAAAAGAGGCAGGCCGAGGCATGTGTTATTCGAGAAAGTCCCTACATGTGAAACCTTAACTTACATGGAGAATAATCTACCTCGAGAGGAGCCTCGCAAGAGAACACGCCCTCCGAGAGAAAAACCGACAATGGATCGGCTTTTTACCTTGTTGTAGCAATTGTTAAATTAGGGCTAATAGCCAGCTAACAAAGAATAAGAAAATGAAGAAGATGCAGAAAATAAACGAATGTCTCAATTCCTTAGATTCAACCTATCAAGGTTCAAAGGAGAATCTGATGATAGGAAAGCTGAGTTTTGGCTCAACAAAATTGAGAAAATCTTCTGAGTACTTAACTGCACGGAAAAATAGCAAGTGAGATATGCCACATTTCTCTTGGATGAGACAACACACAACTAGTGGCGGGTTATGGAATAGAGGTAGCTTCAAGGTGAGGTTGAGTGGACCTGGGATGGTTTTAAGGCAAAATTTACGAGGAAATACTTCCCTCCAGTGGTTAGAGAAATAAGGGAAAAAGAATTTAGATGTTTGATTCTGGGATTTCCATCAGTAGCAGAATATGAGGCAGAGTATAATCGACTCATCTAGTATCCATTTAATTACGGTATGAATTTGGGGATCAGATTCTTTTTAGGAGGGGAGAGAGTACCAATCCGAAAATTCCCCTAATTAAATATCAAAATAAGAAAATTTCCCGAATTAAGTTTTTAAATGAAAAATTTTCTAATTTAATTTTTAAACCTTCGATTTTTAATCGGTAAATATTTTTGAGAAAAATCCTAATCGATAACCAATTTTTCACCGATTTGAGATTTTTTTCTTAATTAAAAATATTTTATCACTTTCGAAAATTTTCTTTCATACCAAAAAATCATCATATGTATTATTTTAACCCAAACGTTGGCCCAAAATTGAGCCTAATTTAAACCAAAGCCCAACCCATTACCTTATAAATTATACATACAAAATACACACAACAAAAAGGGAAGAAACACACACACACACACACAACAAGCTCAGCCAAATTCCCTCTTATCTAAAAGGGGATATTTGTGTTATAAAATAGAGATTAATCCATATCCAAGTATTCATCATCATTAAGCTAATATGCTACATACCATGAGGGTTTGACACTTAACCAATACAAATTTGAAATGGCAATTAAATCCCAACAATTTCTTCTATAAAATTTAAGACTTGTCTTGAAAAATAAACACATCTCTTTGCTACCAAATTGCAAGACAAACACCCGTTTATACTTCTATATTGCAAGACAAAGAAATCCTCTCTTCATACCCTTGTCTTCTTAACAAACAAGAGCCACTTCTCTTTTCAATTTACAACTTCAAGTTTGAAATCAATCAAGAAGGGGACGAGTAAGGTTGGCCTCTTGGTAAACTCAAACCTCGAACTATATAATAGTATATGTATATTTAGGTTTGGAAGAAATAGGATTATAACTTATGGTTTTGGATTCTCTTAGGGAACTTGAGATAAATTTTGGAAGAGTTTCTTTCTACCTTTGGTTTTTAGCACAAGAGGTAAGAATCATGGTTATTCCCTTTTCGTGGTTTCCATATTATGGAATGATATCCTAGCTTGAAACCATTATTTGCATGGAAAATTGATGAAAACTTGATTGTTTGCCTTGTATGAAACTATTGGACATATGCCCTTATTACTTCTATACCTTGATACTTGATATATGATTCTTTGAATCCTTGAGTCAGATGGAGGTATGTTGGAGTTAAAATTATGTACAAAAGAGGGCTTAAATGCCTCTAAAACCTAAGAATACAAAAAAAATTGTATTTTGCAAAATTTCTTTCAAAATTTGAAAATTAACAATCTTGATTATGAGTAGAAAAAATTAAGTCTAATTTTTTTTATATTTGGGGGTCTGCTATTATAAGGATACCAAAAAAAAATAAAAATTTACTGTTCACGGGTTAGTGTTCATAGCGTAACCATGGCAGTAGCCTCGGGCCGTTTCCCGCATTCGCACCTATTTTCGTGCGAGGATATGCCCGGAATAGGAGTTAAATTTTGATTTTTTGACCTCTTTTTGCTATTCTAAGTCCATATTTCACTCCATTAAGCTCCTAAATCTGAATATATAATTCACGTGTTCAAATTCCGATCCGAATTGATTAATAACATTCGAATTTCGTTTGAACTTTAAACAATTTTAACTCAAACGATTATCATTTCTTTTGTAGCCTTTATATGTATGTTTTATGGCCCTTAGGAAACCTCAGGAGGGATGTTGGGCGGCTTCGAGCTGACGATTGATCCCCTGAAGGGTTTCTTGCTTGTTTAGGTAGTTCCATAGAAGCCTGGGATAGGTTTTCTAAGGACTAGCTTGTGACACGCAGAACATCATAATTTTGTCACACCACATGAATGGGTCACCATCTCGAGCAGCCACTCGAGTATGAGACTTGTGGAGGGATAAGGGTTATGTGATTCTTTGGAGTTATAAAGGTGACGGATCCACTAAATACTAGCTCTGCCTTTGCTATACGATTGTGTGACTTGCTTTATATTCTTGACTTGTTTTATGCTCTTGCCGAGCTACTTGTTTACACTGCTTATGAGATAATCACAAAGGTGGCAGTTTTCTGGGAGTAGTTTGGCAACTGGTGGTTTCCGATTTTGTGGTGACTGTTTTCACGGAGCCATTCACCAAAGAGTGGTGGGTTTGATGGCATAGAGGAAGTCAAGCTGCAAGTTTCTTTTTTATGGTTCAAGAGTCCACAAAGGTAGCAAAAGTCAGCAAACCTTTTGTATCGGAGCTGCACCTGAAGAATTTGGGAGAGGGGGATTCAACCGAACCACCACTGATTAGGCTAGAGGATTTTGGAGATTTAACGCCACTTGGATATGAAGAAATTGCCTCTACTTTAGTCTTTCTGATCCAATGTCGACAGTCACGAAGGATCTGATTTCATTCCCAATTCTTTTGGCCATCTCCTTGTGCATAAATTTCTCTGGAATGTTAGAAGCTCGTACCTAAAATTCCACAGAGTCGAAGCTGAGTTCTTGGAATGCTTTGTTATCTGGCCAGACAGAGAGAACTACAAGGTGTGCCCTAAAATTCCGAGGGGATTGTTTCAAGATATTTTCGCCATCTACTTTATTGTCAAAAATGAAGGCTAAAGTATTATCCCCCATTTCATTGACTTGAAATTTGCTTTGTGGGTTCCATGCTTTAGAAAGAGTGTTTTTAGCAATACCTAAATTGATATGCTTGTTGGTATGGATTTTTGCAGCTAGAGTGAGAGAATTGGAGGTCATAATGGGTGGGGGGTCAGTAAAAGTGGGGAGGTTGGTGGAATAAGAGAGAAGGGAAAGAAGAGGAGGAAATCCAACTAAGCCTCACTTTGCAAAACAGGATTTAGAAGAGCTCACTCAAAGGAGCCATGAAGCTTCCATGGAGGAAAAGGGAGTTCCACAGTTCCACTCTATGAAGAGAGAGAATAGACTTGTGTGATTTTTCGATTAGCCATATTTTATTTGCCAAATTAAACCATAGCCTAAATTATGTGTATGATTTGTTTTAGGTGTTTAACTTGAGACTTGGAACCGTCAAATCTACCATCTAAGAGCGTAGAACAAGTGTAAGCTTTATGATTTTTCCTTGTCTCTTTGGTTGATTCATAATGCTTCATTGATTGATTACCCATAATTCTTTTGCCTAAATTTGAAGTGAGCTTATATGTGTTGTTTTTGTTTGATCTATTACGCTTCATAAGCTCGAAAATTCTTGAAATGGAAACCAATGAATCCTTGAGTATCCTTGATACCTTTGCCTTGACTTTGGATTGGATTTGGACCATGGACATAAGGAAAAACCGTAACATAACTTCAAAAATCGATTTGTTGGACTTATGAAACATATCTCATAAAAATAAAAAAAATAAAAAAAAAAAACCTTGTAAATTTAAAACTTGTGGCTTGAATTTTTCAAAGAAAATATTTGAAAAGAACTACTGGAAAAATTGGATTTAAAAGCAGAAAAAAATAGAGTTGAGCAGTTAAGCACCTACTTGGGTGCCCCAACGCCCAAGGTCAGTGGCCTCAGCCATTGTTTGGATGCCCAAGTGCCTATTTGAGTGCTCAAGCACCCAATTCTAATAAGAAAAATTAGTATTTGAACGCTGGAGCGCTGAAACGAGCGTACAAGTGCCCAAATCCGAGGCAAAAAATACTATTTTGGCGCTCGAGCGCCCATTTCAGTTTCAAAATCCTTACGTTCTGACTCCATTTTTCAAATATAGATCCATATATCAACTCTTTAAAACATTTTATGACATTAAAACAACTTTTCCTAAGTCCAAGGTCCAATTCGAATCGTTCGTTGAGTCCATTCGTCGTGTAAATATGTCACCAATTGAATTTATATGCTTGAATCTGTTTGTCCATTCTGAACCTATATGCATGTTAGTTGAGCCCTAGAAAAGTTTCAAGTGGATTCGGATCAGGCAATATCAGATCGTCGATCCGAACCCCTGGAAATTTTTGTTTGTTGTGTAGCCCAGAGGAGTCCTGGAGTTAGGACTCCAAAAGGCTATTTAGAGGCACGCAATCAACCGTGCTTCAAAGTTCCTTTGTGCTACTCGAGCGGCTACTCGAGTGAGCAAATTGAGAAGGATAAGTCATGTATATATTTTGTTGAAGATATAAGGGTGACAAATTCACCGAATATTAGTTTTAGCCTTATATATTTGATTGACATAAACGTGATATTAATTTGAGCTATTTGTTTCACATGTTAATCTTGATTATTTCAATTTCTTATCACTTGCAATAAAAATCATGTGTCAGTTAGTAATGATGAGTAGGAGATAATTGAATGGTATGGGTGTCGTGAAGCCGTAGTAGTTTCAGAGTTGGCTTATGTTTGTTGCATGAGCGATGATGAATGTAGTGGTAAAATTATCCTCCACAAAAGATGTGCTGAAATGCCTAGACAAATTCAGCATTCCTCTCACCCCCACCATTCTCTTACCCTATGCATCCACCAATACTAACATGGATTTGGGTTTATATGCAATCTTTGCAGGGAGTCTTTTGGAAATGTGTTTTGCTACCATTGTCATCATTGTAAGTTTGATGTCGACATGTCATGCGAACAACTTGGTATTGACAACAACTTAATACAATAGCAGAGGTTGTTACGACACTCATGTCACGAACATCCTTTGATGCTCCAAAGAAAGCCGGTCATAATATTTTTTTGCAATGGTTGCAGCACTAACGAAGGTGGGGAAATGGCGTATATATGCAGCGCTTGTGAATTTTGGATACACAGGAGCTGTGCATCATTGCCTATGTAGAAAATAATTTACCAACACCATCACCGACTTTCGCTAGCTTTTCTTTTCCATTTAAACATCGCAAAAATTTATTTGAATACAAATGTGATATCTATCGTAAACATTTTTGTCCAACATATTGGATCTATTATTGTGATCACTGCAGATTCTTTGCGCATGACAAGTGTGCAGCTCAAGAAAATATCAACTTATTGTAAGATTTCTTCTTCAATTATATATGTATATATCCTTATTAGTTAATTAGCTGGGTATACTTATTTTTTATGTTATATGTATATAACTATCATGTACTCATAAAACATACCACTGTAAAATGCTTAATTGGCGATTTCCTCCATTTGTTATTTTAATTGGCAAGACATCCCATGTGCTAAATATCTATTGCTCAATGCACCCAAAGGCAATCTTACCATTGACCAACACTATGACAACAAATATACCCTTCCTATTTTACTGTATTTACCTTCTTATTTTTATCCCATAGTTTATCTTTTTTTTTCTTTCATTTAATTTCCTTTTTTCTCTTTTATTTTTTCCTTCTTTTCTTCTTCCCTTCATATTTATATATATTTATAAGAATATAGTATATAAATATATTATATAAAAAATATTCTATTATAAAAATATATATTCTATTATGTGTGTGTATATATTTTTTTATGAAAATTTTAATAAAAAACAACCTTTTACCTTCTTTATATTTGAACCTTCAATTTTAAAATAATAAATTTAACGAATGACATAATAGGATGAAATGGACATTTTATATGGAAAAATTCACTAAAATAATGCAGAGGATAATTTTCCAACTAAAATAAGAAGGGGTATTTATGCAAAAAACTCATATGTATATCATATATATGCATACATATACATATATATACACATAGCATACATATACATATATATACTTGGTAATTAATTAATCAAATATTTCATGGTTTAATTTTTCAGAGATGCAGAAGTAAAAGAGGATGATGATTTTGATCATGTGATTCAGTTACTAGTAAGTGACTTTTCAAATGAGGTAATCACATCTTTTATCATCAGACAAGGAGGTTCAATAATTAATGTTGACAACATGCCAAGGTCTATAACAATGCCAGCAACAAATTCAAACTTTGCAATGTTATTCAACTATCATAAGCATCCTTTGAGTTTGATCAAAGTTGACGAGCATGACAACAGCGGTAGGAATGAAATAAAAATTTGTGATTTGTGCGTAACACCCATACTTTCTCCTCCATATTATAGCTATGCTAATTGCAAATATTTTGTCCACTTAACCTGCTACTTGTTACCCAAAACTATACGTGATGATGACCCTCTGTATAAAGACCCTCAAGACTGTGAAAATCAAAATTAACACTATATGCTTCTTCCGATGAACGTGACAAGTCGTTGTTGTCCTATTGATTATGTGATAAAGATACTATTGGAATAGCTTATCACTGTCAAGCTTGTAGTTTTACGATAGATGTTAAGTGGGCTTCTCTACCCACAATTATAAAACATGTGTCTTACTCAAACTACAAACTGATCAAGAGAGTGTCACACATGGAGCGGGCATGTGATGTTTGTGACAAAATTATCGAATCTTTGGATATAGCATATCGTTGTAGCAATAATGCTTGTGACAAATTTGACTTCGCAATTCACGTTGGATGTGCTCTACTGACCCCGAGCATTAAGAATATATGGAACAAGCATCCTTGGCTGCTCACTTATGATGCATTTATAGATCATCCCAGTGATTTGTGAAAAGGAAATGAATCCGAGGAAAGGGATATATCATTGTCATGAATGCGATCAGTCATTCCACACTCATTGCCTTACTGAATATGGTAAACATAGAAATATCAAATTCGGCCGCCAATTGGAGTTTGGTAGTCTTCACCCTCATCCCCTTACAGACAATATAATTAGTCTCAAGTTCAAGTGTGATCGTTGTGGCGTTATTGTGTATCAAAAACGTGGTTTTGAATGTGCTTCTAATTGTAATTATGCTTTGTGTGAATATTGTGTACCTACATAAGTACCACAATTAATTAATAACGAGTGAGTTATATTTGATTTGTTTTTGAATTAATTAATTAGAAGCTAGCTAGCTGGTCATTGTCATGTGTTGTAATTTGTTCAAGTCAAATTATTATATAATTATAAGTGGTGCAAAAATAAAATGACTTTTTTTATATTATAAATTATTTCTTCCTTTTTGTCAATTCCATAATTGCATTACATTTATACACATTTTATACATGAAATTATCATATTCTTATCTTAATTAAAATCATCTGATATTGATGCTTAGTGTTTTAGAAGCGGAAAACTAGATGAAAAAGATGGAACAAAAGGCTATTAGATTGGGACCATTTTAAAAATTATCAATACTTCTTCTCGGTTGGGAAAAGGAAAAGGTATAATAAGTGAATTGAAAATTTTTATACATGGAAAATAAATTGATTAACCATTGCAGGAGATGAAATAGGCATTGAAAACATCAAGCAATAAATAAGTTTTATAAGAATGAAAATTGGAATGGCCCTTAATTGTGTTACACCATTTCATGAATACCATAATCTCCCTTTAAGATTTTCGAACTATGAAAAATTATTGTAAAATAAAACAACAACAAAATTCGGCTCCTAAAATTAAAATTTCTTTTGTATTCTTCATCCTAATCTTTGCAAGGGATTATATTTGACGTGCCCCAAAACCTTGGAAAACTTGATGGAAGAATTTTTCAGGACTACTTGAAAAAAATTATCCAAGCAATGGTACTTGATGGGGAGGATTTTTGGGCCTATTAAGCTAGATCCGACCATCGTAGTTGAAATCAACCTAGTACAGATGAGTGGGGTCTACCTGCCAGATAAAGCGCGTGTTAGGCTAGTGGAGAGTGTCCCCTGCTAAGACTCTTCAATGCTTAATTCAGAATAAGTCTTTGGATGAAGTCGAACGGGGGAAGGATAGGATATGATAGTTGTGAGTGTTTAATGTGCATTAAACGAGCATCATAAATGAACCTGGTATCTATAGAGGTTTACGCTAAAGAGTGTGGATGGTAGAAACCCTCTTTTGCCCCTAAGTTGTGCTTGGACTGAGCCTTGGGACAAAATGATGTTATAAGATCTGATTAGTCATTTGCTAGACGGGACTGGTTGAAGGCTACTGCTGTAGATCACCACCGGCTGGCCTACAGGGTACTAGCTATGCCATAGATGGCGGGATCTAATGATGGATTTTATTTAATATGTGTCAGAACAAGTTGCACTGCCTGATTTTGCCAAAATGCTTGACAGGGATGCCATTCTATCGGATGGTCAAGAACTCTTAGATCGAACTGAAGTTCTATGTCCAGGGTCCTCAGGAGTGTGCTAGGAAGGGAGCTCCAAGGTCGAACATTGGGGAGGTTGGGTGACCTATATTGACTCGAAGAGGAGGGGGTTTGGGTTGCATGAGAGGAGCCTTCTCAGGGCTCCTTGGAGTTCAACTCGATCTCGATCTCAAATCAACAAGCAAATGTTGAGTGGATACATGGAGGTCAGTTTGTAACTAGAGTCTGGAAAGGATTTCGGCTGCAAAATGTTCCCCAAGCAGACCAAAGCTGTAGTTAGAGGTAATATCAAGCTAAGGCCGAAACATTCGACCATAGGCTTTTCGAGCAAAGCTAATGTTTCGATTTGGAAATTTTGGCACGAACACAAATTTCGATACGTCAGACAAAAGACGACGATGTAATAATTACCTATCGTCCACTTCATTTTGCTTCCATCAATTATAGGCTACTGTTGCTTTTATTTGCAAATCGAAAGAAAAAAAAAATTCTCCTCTAGTTCCGTTTGACATTTGAGAACATCTTGTCATCATCTGCCATATGAAGCTAAAGGTGTAGGGCCTATTTAATATTGGTAGATATATCCTTTTGAAAGGTGTATGCGGTTTGTGAAATAGAAATTTAAAAATAAAACAATGGTCCAGAGGTCTATATCAAAATCATATATAGTAGAAGAAATTTCAAAATTTACCTCTTTTTATTTCAAGTCTCACCTTTAAATGAGGCGTTCTCAGGTACTTAGAAATGATGTTGATGGGGAAGTTTCAAATGATGATCATTTATCTATTTTCTAGTATCCATGTTGCCCTTTTAGAAGATGTCGTACATACTATTTGAGTGGAAATGACCTTTATGTTGTTGAGACATACGTTGCTACAAATTGTATTGAACTTGAACCTTATATCAAGTAAGTTGACTCACTTCCTAACATGCATAATTTCAACACTTTGTTTTTTCTATAAGTTGAAAATTCACCATCCTCTAACTTCAATCGTTGTGATTTTTAGATAATTCAAAGTTTTACTGAAGAGCACAGTGCCTAATATTACTATTGAGGAAATACTAAGAAATCAAGATAAGGACTTTACTGAAGGTTAAAAAATAAGTAGGGGTTGGTGCCATGATGATGTCCACATTCAAAATTTGAGTTATGGTCTTAAATTAGGAAATCGTATGTTGGCATTATGGTAAAAGGTTACAAATTTCAAATCAAGTGTAATGCCCCAGAGCCTATAACATCCGTCCCTAGGTCGACAATGCTACCTGTGGGCAGGCAAACCTCTAGCGAGTTAATAGAAATATGAGGAAAATAACTAAACAATTGTACTGACATATATTTTACATAACTCCCATGATTCTCAATAGTTATTACAAACTGAATTCTTGTGGGCTACAAGCCACAATCTAAACATACTAACACATACAAGCTCTACAGTAAAACATAAGTTCTCATGGCTTGCAAGCCTAATGGATAACATAAGGTATATGCTTCTCAACCTACTACAATTCTAATGGCTACAAGCCATTTACAATACCCAATATTCAAACCAAAGTACACAATCTCAAGCCATCATAGCTTCTGAAGCTCAATTTCCTATACATGGTAACATATTTGAATAAGTCCATTGACTTAGTAAAAATTATAGCTAGGAATGGTAAATAAATAATGAGAGTCAACAAAATCAATATAGAGGGCAAACGAGGGTAATATACGAGTTAAAATATGCTAATCGATTGTGATAATTCAATATTCAAATGGAAACAAGTAACTCATGCAAGAAGTCACAATCAAATAGTATAGGCAGAACTAGTATTTGGTAGATCTGTCACCCTTATATCCCTAATTAAACACAAAACCCTTATCCCTCCATAGGGTCCCTCCCTCAAGCGGCCGCTCGAAGGGATAACCCAGCTAACATTATGACACTATTGACATATCATGTGTCGTAGACTAGTCCTTAGAAAATCTAACTCCAGGCATCCGTGGAACTATTTAAATGAGTAGGAATCCCTCTAGGGGATTAACTGTCAACCCAATGCCACCTAGCATCCCTCCTCAAACTTCCCAAAGGCCAATCAAACAAACACACAATAGGCGATAAGGGTACTAACAGTGGTCCGATTTAAATAAGCAAAGCTTCAAATAAAGTTTGGACATTGTCAATCAAAGCAATACACAAAAGGGGTTTCAAGGGGTAATAATAATCGTCCGAATTAAAATTTTTAAGTTCAAATAAGGTTCGGACATTATCAACCAATTTGGATCGGATTATAGACACATAAATGATATATTCGAATTTTAGAGAGCTCATCGAAATGATATATGGACATAAAAAGCAAAACGGGTCAAAAATAAATTGAAATATATTCTGAAGTAGGCGCGACTGTGCACAAAATTAGGGGTAGAGGCACCCAAAATGGTCCGACGCCACTGCCCTAGGCGCTGCTGCGGACAAATTTGAGTGCAGACTCGCCCAATGATTTTTCCAAGTTTTTCATTTTTTTAGAATTCTTGTGATAGCAGAGGGCCAAATATTAAAAAATTAGGCTTAGTTTGTTCTATTCATCATCAATATTTTTAATTTTCAAATTTTGAAAATTTTTTTGCAAAAATACCAATATTTGGGTTCTTAGGTTATCAAGGTATTTAAGCCTTCATTTATCCATAATCACAACTCCAATAATCCTCCATCATGGTCAAGAATCAATAGGATATGGCAAGGCTTAGGATCAAACAAGTAAAAGTGTCCAAAATTCTCAAACTAGGACAATAAAAAAAGAATATTAATTTTCAAGCAATAGATGATTTTAAAGCTCAAAAATCAGTTCATAGCATAAAAACAAGGAAGAGATAGCCATAATCCTTATCTCAATTCTTTTGTTACAATCCACAATATGCTCCAAGCAAATCACCTAATTATTTAATATCAAAATCTCTTTGTTAATCTCATTTTCAAGAACGACGATCTTTATTCCAATCATTTTATCTCAAATTTCTTAATAGTATAACGGCGCAATTTACTTTTACAGTTATCTTAACTCAATGACCTCTCTAACGTGGCTTCTAATTGATGATCCAAAGGTCGGATCTTCGTTTATGCCCACTCAAAGTTCTTCTATTGCTATTGCTTCTGTTCTCGACAGAGCAAACATGTTGTCTTTCCTCAACATTTTCGGCCAACTTTCTCTATGTTTTGAGTGATTCTTGATTCTAATATTACCTATACTCAATAAGGTTTCTAATAGTATATGGGTTGACTTCGAGGTTTTGCAGGAGCAATAGATGGATCTGAGAACAAGGTGTTTGTGTGTGTTAGAATTCAATCTTAAATTTTCATGTTTGAATACTTCTATCCCAAACACAAGTATTATTCTAGGTCAATCATTAAGATCCAAAATCAGTCAATATAATAAGTTTCAAGGTAAAAATGAAAACTCATGGAAATCAATAATCAACCAAAATTCTTACCTTACTAGCCAATCCAAAAGTTCATAATACCTATTCAAACCTCAAGCACAACCTAAGGAAATTTAAACAAAAAGTCATATGACCTTATTCTATCAAACCTTAATTATAAAATCTTAACCAAAATTTGAAAGCTTACCAAGTGACAATCTTGCTTCCTCTTTCTTGACTAATCTTAGACTTGAAGT
Organism: Handroanthus guayacan; assembly: GCA_014898755.1. NCBI lineage: Eukaryota > Viridiplantae > Streptophyta > Magnoliopsida > Lamiales > Bignoniaceae > Handroanthus > Handroanthus guayacan. The sequence goes on from JACFYI010001782.1 coordinate 516,722, forward strand.
TGTTACTTGAAAAGATAGTGTGGTTCTTATTGATTAAGAAAACAAAGATGTGAAGAGTGTAGAGTTCTTGAGTTTGAAATGAAAGACAAACGAGATGAAATTGTGTTGTCTTGCAAACAAGACTCATCCTTATAGAAGAATTTGCGGGATTCTTTTACCATTTTCCAATTGTATAGGCTATGTGTCAATTTTGATTGGTTGGTAGCGAATTGGCTAATGATGATTCTATAACACTTGGATAAGCATTAAATTTTATCTTGCAAAATTAAAATATCAAGTCTAATTTTTGAAGAGTGGTGGCCGGCCATGAGTGAGTGAGTGAGAGTGTATGAGTGTGTGTGTGTGTGTGTATTTTGTGTATATATGGTGTAATTTGTAGTGTAAAATCCTCTATTGGGTTGGGCTTGTAAATTGAGCGCAATTTTGGAGCTAAAATTTATTTCTTGCGCTAAAATAATATATATAATAATTTTTTGATGTAAAAGAAATTTTTCAAAAGTGATAAAATATTTTTAGTTGTGAGAAAAATCTCAAATCAGTGAAAAATCAGTTACTAATTAGGATTTTTCTCAAAAATATTTTAAAGACATTTACCAAATGAAATCGACGGTTTAAGAATTTAATTAAAGAAATTCTCTCATTTTAATATTTAATTAGGAAAATTTTCGGGTTGTTATACTGAGGGTATGGGTAGCATAAAACCACCACTAATACTAGATTTGTTGCTAAGGCAGTCCATACGGTGATAATGAGTTGGATTATTATGGAGTCAAAGATCAGTTTTAGAGTCGTCTTATGTTGGTCATGAGAATAATATCTTCATTCTTTGTTGCCATTGTTTTTATCCAATAAGTGGATTTAGGTACAATGAATGACACAAGATGATCATTTTCAAGCCCAAATTGAGAATACAAACTTATGAAGCATTCATATTAGTTCAACAAGCATATTATGTAACGACCCAAATCTAGAACATCCGTCCCTATACCAGAATCACTACCTGTCCGGGGGGAGTAAAAAAACATTCTCAAGTGATGATGTAGCGGAAATTTTTATTCATTCCATCATCAAATATATACTCATTACAGTCCTTAAATTCCAATGTCACCTAAGGTATGGAACTTTACAACAATAATATCCTGATACATTATATGTTCATGGACACATAAGGATACTACTAACTATAACAAATTCTAATTTCTTGTCCAGTTGTTTCCAAAACTCAGAGAGTTTCTAATTTAAACTTTAGAGTACAGAACATTAACAACCATATGTACTCACCATGTTTCTTTACAATTCCAAATGATTTTCTCCCCCTTTATTACAAAGCTATGTCCATTATACATAGACAAAAGCTCTTTCAAGAAAAATGAGGGTCTTAAATCTCCAAGCCGAGTAAAATCTTGAAAATTATTTACCTGCACATGTTAAAATTTAAAAATAAGTCCGAATGACTTAATAAGAATTATAGCTAGGGAATGGTAAAGGGACAAGGTTATCCAACAAATTCGGTATAGAGGCAACAAGGGTAATAGATGAATTAAAACATACCAAATGATTATGATAATTCAATAATCAAACAGAAATAAGTAACTCTTATAAGAGTATAAAACAAGTTACACACAATCGAATGATATAGGTAGAACTAGTATTTGGTGGCTCTATCACCTATATAACTCCAAATAACAAGCATAACCCTTATCCCTCCCTAGGGCACCTCTCTCGAGTGGCCGCTCAAAGGGAAACCCAACAAACAATGTGAAACTGTTGACATACTGCGTATCACAGACTAGCCTTTGAAAAACCTACCTCTAGACTTCCACGAAACTATCTAAACGAGTAGGAAGTCCTCCATAGGACCAGCTATAGGCCTAATGCCGCCTGACGTCCCTCTTGAAACTTCCCAAGGGCCCACAAACAAACACACAAAAGGTTACGAGGGTAATAACAATCGTTTAAATTAAACAAGCAAAGCTTCAAATGAGATTTAGATATTGTCAATCAAACCAACATGCAAAAGGTTTTGAGGGTAATGATTCGGACAATATCAATCCCACCTGTAGGATAGTACATAATAAACATCAATCAATCACAATTGGTACGATTTGATCAATATGAACTTTCAACGAGTATCGGATGCATTTATATGATTCAATTCGAATTTAGGACATAACAAATGATATTTCGAGCTCAATACTTTAAAGGAAATGATCTATGGACATATCAGACAATACTTCAAAAAATTTACAAAAAAGTAATCCGTGGTCATTTCAAATGGTATTTTTTAAAAACAATTCAAAAGTATGTACCATGGACATACTAATCGATATTTCAAAACCTTTCAAAGGATAGAAATATATCAAATCATATTTTTGGAATTATTTTCGAAAAATGAGAACCATAACCAACACTACGAAAATATTTCAAAGTTGTGCAAACCATGAACAATATTTTTAAAATGTTTTAAAGAAGTGAAATTCATAAACCGTATTTTGAAAATATTTCAAAGGGATAAAATCTGTAAACGATATTTTCAGTGCAAAAAATTCAAAAGAAAGTTCTATTGATAAACGATTCTTGGAAAGTCATTTCAAAAGAACGATTTATAGAAAGATCACCCGATATTTGGAAACTATTTTGAAAGAATGATTCATGGATATATTAAATGATTTTTAAGATTTATTTTGATGAAAGGATCCATGGGAACATTTCAAAAGAGAAATTCGTGGATATGTTAAATGGTTTTTGTAAATAGTTCAAAAGAGTGGACTATGTCTCGAAATTATTTTATGGATATGTCAAAGGTAACTTTAAAAATACTTCAAATGAGATTTCAAGCTCAATATAATTCAATGGAGTGAGAATCATAAACAATTCTTTGAAAACATTTTTAAAGAGTAAAAACTACGAATAACATTTTAAAAATGTTTCAAAAGAGTGATCCATGAACTTAACGAGATTAAGTGCAGTCAAAATCATGAAAAGGGTTTCAAAACTACTCAAAAACGTTTCTGATTTGGGCACGAGTGCGCATGGAATGGGTACGAGTCCCATTGCGCTCAAACAGTCCAAGGCTACTGCCTTGGATGCGATTGCGCCCTTATGTAGGCGTGCTAAATATTTTTTTTTTTTTTTGGAAAAATTTCAACAAAAATCTTTCTGAAATTGTGAGAGTTCCAAAAGTTCAAAGGATTTTCCAAACTTTTGATTTCAAGAATGAATTACATCCTTTAATATCCATATCATCTCCTCCCAGTTATCAATACAATGGTGTCTAAGAAGAGATTTAGTCACAAGAGGTTCAAGCTCATGGATCAAACCAAAGATAGAATCTTTAAAGGTTTCGATATCCACACAAGAATAACTTTAAAAATCAAATCCAATTCCAAGAAATAAATAAAGTAAAGGAAATCAAGATCAAAATTCAATTCATAAACAGGAAATAGCCATAATCCAAGCTAAAAATATTCTAAGATTTCCTAGATTTTGGAGTTTATTGATCAAGCATGACATTTTTGCAAAAATTAAGCCAAGTAGGTCCATGTTCCCAATTTTCGATAAATCAATACATATTCAGATATATCCAAAGCTTCCAAACACAAAGTTATCCAAAACATTGATTAACAAACGAAATGACCATAATATGATCCAAATGTCCATAGTCATCAACAAATGAAGCAAAGAATTTGCGATATTCAACAAAGAATAACAATAGCAAGTTCAAGCTCATGCTCATTTTAATCAAAGGAATGAAATCATGATGCAAAAAATTCCATTATTGATGAGCACAAGGAATAGCTATAATCCTTTCCTCAATTTTTTTATTACAATCCATAATATGTTTGTAAATTCCCAAAGATACTCCAAGTAAAATCACCTAATCATTCAAGACCAAAACCCCTTGGTTAACAAACTTCCAAGAAAAATGATCTTTATTCCAATTATTTTATCTCAAAGTTTCTAATAGGTTAATGGTGAGATTTACCTCTATTAATATCTTAACTCAATGATCTTTCTAACGGTGGCTTCCGATTGACGATCCAACGGTCGGATCTTCATCTACACCCCTTTAAATTTCACCCCCTGCTACTGCCCTGTGCTCGACAGCCGTGATAGGTTGCTTTCCAATGGCATTTTTGGACATTTCCTTACATAGTTCTGGGTGATTTTTTATTCTAAACCATCTACACTCGATGAAGTTTCTAATGGTATATAATATTGGTTGATTTGATGACTTATAGGTGGGTTTTGAAGTTTTCAAAGTTGATAGTAAAACAGGAGATAGTGAGGTCATCCGAGAAGGATATCCAAAAATCTTAATCATAATGAAGTCATTCGTCTAACAAGAGTAAGGATTATATACAAGTCCAAGTCTCCAAGAATTTCATTTATCAACAAATGATCCTAAAGTTGCATCACAAGAGCATAATCAACAATAGAACATGGTTTCAAAGCTCAAAATGAAACTCATAAATTCAAGAGTAAGCCACCTCTCTTACCTTAGGGTTTTAAGTCTAATTTCTTCAAGCTTGTCAAGATGGTGGATCCAAAACCCTAAGACTTGATTCACCTATAATTCCAAGAATCATTAAATATCATGCCATATTTTCATCAAAACTTAACTAAATCTGACCAAAGCTTACCCTAAACCTTCCCCTGCCAATACCCCTATTTTCAGTAGCCATGGCAAGTTGTTTTTCTTCAACATTTATGGGCATTTTTCTCCACAGTTTTAAGTGATTCTTGATTCTAAAATTATTTACACTTGATATGGTTTCCAATGTTATATTATATGGGCTGATTTAATGAAAGAAAAGTAGGTAAACTTTGAAATTTGAAAGAGATGTGGGGGATAGAAGCGACCTGAGAGAAAAATATGTTTGTGTGTGTTCCCAAATCTTTCCCTTTTTTTCTTATACTTCAAGAGCCTTAGAAAATTTTCTTCAAGATGTGATATGGAAGAATGAAGAAATTTTGAAGAAAAGAAGATAAGGAAGAAGAGAAATGTGGTGTGGGTGTCTTCGTAATTCTCCCACATGTATAAGGACTTGGTTGCCAAGTCTTAAATGCCAAATCTTTGTTTAAGATAAAAATTAGATATCCCCCCCTAGTGACTAGCCATTCTATTCATGTTTATCCTTTTTTTTTTTAAATAAAATTTGGATTGGGCTCGACAAATTTTGGGCTCAAAAATCGGGCCAAAGTTTAGGCTAAAAATTTTCTTTTGGGCCAAAATAACACATATAAAAAATTTTGGGTGCAAAATAAATCTTTTAGAAGTGATGAGAAAAATCTCAAAATGGCTAAAAAATGTCTACCGATTAAAAGTTCTCTAAAAAAATTATAAAACGGTTACAGATTAAAATCAAGGCTTAAAGATTTAATTAGGAGAATTTTTGGGTTGTAACATATTAGGTGTGTTGTGCGAAGTAACTGATTGGTCGAGTCAGAGGCAGTGGTGGTAGTGTGTAAGGTCAGGGCAAGATTATTTGACCCAAAAACATTCATCAAGGAAGATCAAAGCAATTCACAAATAAATGACTACTCTCGAGAAGATGAATGCTTTTCATGACAAAGATGTGTAGTTACATAATGAAAATGCTCTAATAACTGAAATTATAATAAAGAAATGCACATCCTGTTGGAGTTTCAATCTGTCAAGCTACTAATTAGTGAAAAAGAGGACACTGATGATGATAATGATAATTTTCATTAAGAGGGAAAACATAATAGCTTGAGTCAGATTCGAAAACTGAATAGGTTATCATATATATTTGTCTGTATATGTTAGTGTGTGCATGTTATGTGATAAAATATTGCTACGTATGAATTCCTTATATAATTTCAATGTCCATATAGACATTATGTTGATTATAAGAGGTATAGGTAGTGCTAGTAAAACAAGAAATACCCGGATCAATATTCAAAATGCAATCAAAGCTTTTCTTACCCAAATATCAAAGAGCTCCCCATGCTTTCTCATTTGCTTCGCTCGTGCATAGCACTTTTTGCTTGTGGAGCTATATACCAAAAAAAGAAAACAAGGAAAAGCTCTTTCATCGTAAGTCATTTAGTTAGATATTAATTTCGATTTTATTTGTTGTCCATTTCAAGTATGCAACAATATTTTGATACACATGCATTTAGGACGCATAAAAGTGGAATATCAGCATCTCAAACGCTAGAAGATATGGTAGATACCTCATTCTCCTGCTATTGTACATAACACAAAACTCAAATTAAATATTGCATTTATTTGGTATGTGCTTAATTTACATTATGTTGATTTGCAATCATTTATCAATAAGTGACTCGTCACATTTACTAGATGATATACAAACAATCATTTCAATTGACAACTAGGGATGAAGTTTATTTATTCCTTTTGAAATTACAAATTAAATATTTTTTATTTTATGTTTTTAACTTGTTACCTTTATCTTCTATGACGAGATTTTAACCGACAAGTGTTACATGCAGGATTATGAAGGTGGTAATAAACCACATGGCTGGTTATGCTTAGACTTAGAAGACATATTTATTTATTTATTTTTATATGAAGGATGCCGTGAATGAAAAGTTCAAGGGAAATATTTATGATCATCAATTTAAATCTTAAATATATCATCTTGTATCTTTTACTTATTATTGTAGGATTTGCTTTACTTTATTTTTTATTTTTTATTTTTATTTTTCGCTTTACTTGATAGTGAGCCACTAGGAAGAAATATATGGAAGCTTAAGACTATATGGGGAGTGAATGTTTCAAGAAAAGTATTTCAAAAATATAAGGAACATAAAGAATGAATGCCTCTGAAATAATAACATAAACAACACCATAGAGGCTAGAGCTTTTCTCTAAGGGGGATTAGAGTCAATGCCTAGGATTGACTCCTGTGAAACAAGTTGGCCAAGCCCACATAATGAGCGCAGTAAAGAAGATAGAATGAGAAACATGATGAACAAAATAGACAAAAGGAACTTATATGGTTCATGCAAAGTAGGGCTACATCCACGAGCAAAGAGGAGATCATATACTAACACCAAAAGAGAGAGGTTACAAATTAGAGTATAAAATACATCAAGACGCCACTTTTCTAAGAGAGTTACATAAGGCATAACAAATTTTATTTTTTTCTCAAACTCTCTCAAGAACAAGGGTGTTTCAACACTCAAAGATGTCATAAAAGATGCCTTCTATAGATTGCCTAAAACATCTTACACTAGACTATAAGACCATTAGACCACTAGAAGAACTAAAGAGACATATTTATAATAGGTGCATAATCTCAAACTATCTAGGAAATGTAAAAACATAGACCAACAAGGAGATAAGAGAAAATCTCCAAAATCTCCAAAAATTAATTCTAAACAAAAGTATTTTGTCTTCAATCAAAATTTCACTTTTTCTTAATGGGAAATTTGAAAGAACCAAATTCCAACAAATCTCCACCTTAATTTAAAATTGATCAAGGTCCTCAAAAACCTCATGCAATCAAACTCCGTCTTCTCCACAAATCCCCAAAAGAGCATCAAATTATTGAACCTATAGCAAGTGCAAACAATGCCAATCTTGTACCCAAGAAGATTTACATTATCAACTACACAAGTAATGGGCCCGAACTGTAGTGGCAAGCAAAAAAGAACATCTGCAACCCAAAATTTTTATCAAGTCTCCATAAAAAGCATGAATATTTATAAAGATGACTCCACCTTCATAACAAATCACTAACTATCAAAAATAGATTAGTTAGTATCCAAATCTCCTTTATCAAATGTATTGCAAATAACACACAAGAGAGAAACAACCAATTTGCAAAAAATTTAAAATTGCATATATCCTCTTATACCTAACAAGCCGTAGTCCATATCCTAGTATAAGGATCTGTAACACCTCTAATCCTAGAACATTCGCCCCTAGGTCAGTAACATTACTCTTGGGTAGGGTTACTAAGCTAAAGCCTTCAATAATACATTGATCACATGCCAAATATCCATTACATTGAAATCATAAAACAAGATAAAACTTCAAGTCTTATCTCAAAACTCAACTATACTTGGCATTATCACAAAAATCACAAATATGAATATTGCATCATTATAAAAATCTCGTACTTGTCACGAAACTCCTTAAATTAATTCCCTACAAATAGTAAAATTAAAAAGGTGAGTCTACTAACTCAGCAAGGATTATAGCTATAACCAAGAAATAGGTATGTCAAACAGCAAGTTCCAAACTCAAGATATCAATACGATTATCGAAGAAAATTGATATCATAGATTTGTGATCAATCACATAGCTCAAAAGCTCAATAAAAACAATTCGATATTCATAACCAATACAATCGTTCACATTCAACAATTCAATACAATACGATCAATTCGTTATGACAATGCATAAGGCTTGAAATTTTAAAGACAATTATGAAAATCGAAACAATTCAGTCTGAACTAATTTTTGGTGGATCTATCAGCCTTATCACTCACAATAATAAATATAAACCCTTATCCCTCCAAAGGGTCCCTCCCTAGAATGGCCACTCGAAGGGTCAACCCAATCAATGATATGACATTGCCAATGCACCGAATGTCACGAACTGGTTCGTGGAAGGACCTATCTCCAGGTTCCCACGAATTGTCTAAACGATTAGGAAAACTGACCAAAGGTCCAACTGTACATCCGATGCCATCCAATGTCCCTCTTGAGGTCCCCAGGACCAAACATTCATGTATTAGATTTCAAAAAACAATATATAACAAGAAAATTTTCATCGAATCAATAAACGAATACTTTGGATATTGGATATAACGTTCAAGTTGGAACGTCGGACATAATAAAAATCAATTTGATCATCAAATTTATTTTTTTTAGAAGAAGAACGAAACTAAAGCTGTAATTCTACATTTAAAAATCTTAATTTTTCAAAATATAAAACGAGCTATAAAATGTTCTAAATTAAGTTTATGTTAATACACTTTTCCCTAACCAAAAGTTATGTAAATTTTTATCCTCACTTACAAAGCATTGAAGGTTCAAAGATATATTATTATTATTATTATTTTTCAAAAATTTACAGCTAAAAATCGATTTCAAAATATTTATTATTTTATTTATTTATTTTTATACAAAATTTTCATCAATATTTTCAACTTAATATTTTCACAATTTCAGCTTAATATTTTCATATAAAATAATATATGAATTAATTTAAACTAAGCTTATGTATAAAAACTCATCTTTTCCAAATTAAGATTTTTGTACAATTCTGTCTAATAACTTCACTTATCAAAGTAATAAAATTCCAAAACAAATATTTTAGGTGTCATCTTGAATTTATTATGTTCAATGATCCTTCAATCATGATCAATCAAGAATATGAGATCAAGGTCTCAACAAAAGTGTTCATCAAGTCCAAGTCACAACATTTCATCAATGAAGGAAAGATCATAGCATGAAACGTGATAGGAAGTTCAAGAACGATCATAGCCATAACCCTTATCTCTTAACCTTAAGCTTTAAGTTCCAAGATGATATTGAGATCTTATAATTCTTCGAGTTTATTCCACCTATTAACATCAAGATCATTTAGATACTTGACCACATCTTCGTATCATATAAAATTTATGATCCAGTTTCAACAGTCATATTCCTCGCTTCTTTTTGGATATATCCCAAGCGGTGTATTTTTTCTCTATAAATATTGTAACTCGATGATCTTTCTAATGGTCACTTCCGATCGATAATCCAACAGTCAGATCTTCATCTATACCCTTTTAAATTCCATCCCCTGCCACTACCTTTATTCCGAGCAGCCCTAACATGTTATTTTCTTTCAACATTTTCAAACGTTTTCTCCATACTTTTAAGTGATTCTTGATTTTAAAATTATGTACACTTGATAAGGTCTCCAACAGTATATTATATGGGTCGATTTGATAAGATTAAGGTGGGTTTTTAACTCTTGGAAATCTAAGGATATGCAGGGAACAGTGGTATCGGAGAGATGTTTTGTATGTTAATGTACTCGATTATATTCCAACTTTCAAATTTTAACTACAATTGTCCCAAATCCAAATATTCTTCAAGATTTCATTATAACGATGGCAAAGCTCATTCAAGGTTTTTTATCATGAAATTCATAAAGGTCCCAACAAAATGCTCATCAAGTTTAAGTCACAAAATCTCAAATAATGAAGACAAGACCATGGTAAGGCAAATCAAGGATGGTAATAGCTCTTACCACTTATAGCTCAAATCCAAAGGTTAATGTTCTAAGCCCTAAGCCTCTCTTGCTGGCCCACATATTATCATGAAAATGATTTAGGCACTATATTTCCATTATAAAATTCATGTAACTCACATACTTAAGCTAACCAAATGAGAACCTTAGGAGAGTAACTTCCTTACTTTTTCCCTCTTTAAATTCTTTAAATGCCTTGGAATGATTTTGAGAAAAGGATGATACAAGAAGAGAATTATTTAGAGATATATATGCGTATATATATATGCACTTGTGAGTAAATGCAAAAGGAAAGTACAGGATACTTAGAGTAGATTCTTGAAGTGTTAAAAGCAAGAGAGAAGAAAATGTTTGCCTTGCAATTTCTATAGATTGAAATTAACTTCACAAGACGAAGGTTGCTTATTTATAAGCAAATTGGGAGCCCAAAGCTTGGTGAGTAACTCTTGAAATACGTATACATGTATGCATATATTCCCACATGTCTTTTTAACTGTTGGCCAACAAATTTTGTGATTAAAATATATTATTATCTCCCTCATTTTGAGGGATTTGCAATCTAACAGATTGCATTCAGATTTTCCATTTTTTTTTTCTTTTGAAAATTAAGAATTTGGGCTTTAAATGTTGGGCTAAGTTTTGGGCTTGAACGTAGGGTCTTTTGGGCCTAAATCAAGGTTTTGGGATAAGTTTAATTGCGATAAAATTTTTGGTTGGTAATCAAAATATTTTCGTTGTTAGAAAATTTTCTTCGAAAGATCATGAGAAAAATTGCTATGATTGCGAAAAGGTTCTAACTTTAAAAAATGAAAACTTGAAAATATAATTAGAGAAACTTTCGGATGTGAGAAAATATTTTGATTATAAGATTTCGTGATTGTGAAATCAAATTATCATTAGAAAAATAAAGTTTTAAAAAAAATTCTATTAGAGAAAAATATGGACGGGTTGCTTTATATATGTAAGGTTGCCTTGGATGGGTTTACCGAAGGGTTCTATAGCATGTGAGGGATTTGGATGATACTTTTGTAACTGGAAAACATGAAAATCAGCCTGAATCCTAGTACGATTTGGTGGAAGTTCTAATCAATATGCTACTGGGCTTATGCGTTTGATAACTTCAAAACCCTATATACTTCTGGTCTTTTCTGTCGAAATAGTGGCCAAACCACTGCTTTTGCAGTCCTTTATGATCCATCCCTAATTTTAGCACCTGGCTTAACTGTGTTTACAAAACAGTCTACCACAGCATGACACTGATATAGTTAATCTATTCCCAAAATAAGATCATAGTCCTAAATTGGCAGTTCAGTAAGATGGGCGACAAATCCCTAATTTTCTATGATCTCAGGGGAAATTGGAGACCTAATCTTTTAGGGTTTGACCTTCATACAGGGTTCTGATGAGTTCTGAAATCGAACCTATTCACTTAGCACATACAATCGATATAAAAGAGTGCGGAGCACTAGAGTCAAACAAAGCTTGGCATAGAAATCTTGGATTAGAGTATGACTTCCTACCACTTGCTGGGTCCACCCCTCCCTCTCTTGTTCTAAATTCCTCCCAAGTCCACACAGCCCTATCTCGATTCCACCTTTGCCCCATAACATGCCACTAGTTTTGTGCTGCCTCTTCCAAAAGAAAGGTAGCATATCTAACTTTTTGTTCTTCCGAGTAATTAAGCACTCGGAAGATTTTCTCAATCTCCCCAATCCATGCCTCTGCTTTTCTATCATCCGACTCACCCTTAAACCTGGGTGGACTAAACCTCAAAAATCTAACTAACAATTTATCTTTAGAATTTTTCTCCTTATCACGTCCTTGGTCGGTCGGCTATCGACATTGATTTACAAATTGTTGTAGTAAAGTGAATAATTAATCGGCAGTGGGCTCATTTCTCGCAAGGAAAGTTTTCTCATGTGGTATCTCTCACGGTAATGCATTTTCCACATTATTTGGGGTTTTTGGTGTCTGTAATTCCTCAAATTCTTGGCCTACTGCATTTTCTAAAAGGTTCATTATTTGAGGTTCCTTCTCTTCTCACCATAATTATTTAAAATGGGTCAATGAGATTTCTTAGTATCTTTCCAATAATTCTATTATCACAAAGTTTCAAAATTTGCCTTATCACAATATATATATATATATATCATCGAGGCTTAAAATAAGCAATACCGAAAATCCTGTATTCATTTATGTTCAAAATATTTGTCATTACATAGCAAAAGTATGGGTACTAAACCCTTTCCAAAACAAGTAAAAAGAAGATGGTTATAGAACCATACCATATCATGCCTAGTTTTCTATCATACCACCATTATTAGACTTCACAAAAGTTGGCTTCACCTAAAGCTACTACTACTACTACATACTACAACCAAGTATCTCAATTACTATGTCTATCCATCAAATAATCAGGATCCTCCTCTAGATCCTTATCTAAGTCATTGTCATCATGGCCCTCTAAACACTTCTCGAACCACTCAAGTTCAGCATCCATTATGTGTACTTGCTTCGACGGTCCTTGAGGTATCACCCGGCTTTGTGGCTTTGTCCACCATCACGGCTCGCCACTCTCGAGGATGTCCGGTACCTTAGGCACCCTTGGCAAACTTTGCCTCACATAAGGTAGCAATGGCACTCCCTAGGGAACAATAACATCAATAATTATCCTGCTGTACTTGTAACCTCCAAAGCATACACCCTATCTCTGAACAATGTAGGCAGCCATGACAATCCGGGGTTTTGGAAAGCTGAAACTACCACTCCCTTACAATAGTCTTGGGTAATCCATTCGTTACCTACTATAGAGTTTGTCAATCGCCTCATAGTGTCCCCATATTAGCTATCACGCCCCTAAGGAACTAAGCGAAAGGCGATCGAGTGCAACTAGCCACATTTTTTCTTAAAAAAAATTTTGGCATCGGGCTTGATATTTGTTTGCCATATGCTCCATCTCTTGGTTTGCCCACTTTCCATATTTATGATACAACTGGTGTTGCTTCAAATACACCTCCTTCCACTATTCTTTCGCCTCTAATTTCTTCTCGAGATTTCTCTCTTTGCATTCCTATTTGGGCTCATGCTATTCTCATGACTTATTTTTTGGTTTACCCTTATCCATCATGCCCACTCATCGAACACAAATGCAATAGTTAGTAAAAATCGTAATTTAAATAATGGATTTATCTAAATACCGGGGTTTCCTAAACTCTAAGCAACTCAAAGAATAATTCCTGCTTTTCTCATCAATCTAGGATCGAATAATTAACACATAAATATAACGGTTCACAAATTGGTAGGCCTCCCAATTGCAGCTCGATACATTTAAACATTACCCATTATACCAAAAAATCATAACTTAATTTAGTCCAATCCTACAACATAAATCCAAAAAAGTTCATTTCCTAAGGATCTAATTCCGACATAGCTCAGGTTCTTCTCAAAGAGACCCAAAGCTCTAATACCACCTGTAACACCCCTAATCCTAGAGCATCCGCCCCTAGGTTGGAAACGTTACCTGTGAGTAGGGTTACTACGCTAAAACCTTCAATAATGTATTGATCACATGCCAAATATTCATTACATTGAAATCATAAACAAGATACAACTTCAAGTCTAATCTCAAAACTCAACTATACTTGGCATTATTACGAAAACCACAAATATGAATATTGCATCATTCTAAAGGTCTCGTACTCATCACGAAACTCCTAAAATTAATTCCCTACAAATAGTAGAATTAAAGGGGTGAGTCCACTGACTCAGCAAGAATTATAGCTATAACCAAGAAACAAGCATGTAAAACAACAAGTTCCAAGCTCAAGATATCTATATGATTTTAGAAGAAAATTGATATCATAGATTTGTGATCAATCATATAGCTCAAACGCTCAATAAGAAAAATTCGATATTTATGACCAATACGATCACTCACATTCAACAATTTGATACAATACAATCAATTCATTATGACAATGCATAAGGCTCAAAATTTCAATCACAATTATGAATATCGAAACAGTTCAAGCTAAACTAATTTTTTGTGGATCTGTTACCTTTATCACTCCCAATAATAAATGTAATCTCTTATCCCTCCAAAGAGTTCCTTTCTCGAGTGGCCACTCGGAGGGTCAACCAATCAATGATATGACACTGTCGACGTACTTCGTATCACAAACTAGTTCGTGGAACGTCCTATCTCCAAGTTCCCACGAATTATCCAAACGATTGGAAAAGCCTACCAAAGGTCCAACTGTCAGCTCGATGCCGCCCAGTGTCCCTCTTGAAGTCCCAGGGCCCAATATTCATGCATTATGTTTCAGAAAAATAGTATATAATAAGAAAATTTTTATCGAATCAATAAACGAATACTTTGGATATTGGATATAATGTTCAAGTTGGAACATCGGACATAATAAAAATCAATTTGATCATCAAACTTTTATTTTTAAGAAGAAGAACGAAATTGCAGCTGTAATTCCAGATTTAAAAATCTTTATTTTTCAAATATAAAATGAGTTATAAAATGTTCCAAATTAAGATTGTGTTAATACACTTTTACCAAATCAAGAGTTATGTAAATTTTTATCCTCACTTTCAAACAATTGAAGGTTAAAAAATATATTATTATTATTATTATTATTTCAAAAATTTATAGCTAAAAATTGGTTTCAAAATATTTATTATTTTATTTATTTTTTTATACAAAATTTTTGTCAACAATTTTAACTTAATATTTTCATATAAAATAAGTTATGAAGTAATTTAAACTAAGCTTATGTATAAAAACTCATCTTTTCCAAATTAAGATTTTTGCACAATTCTGTCTAATAACCTCACTTATCAAAGTAATAAAATTTCAAAACAAATATTTTAAGTATCATCTGGAATTTATTATGCCCAATGATACTTCAATCATAATCAATCAAAAAGTGTTCATCAAGTCCAAGTCACAACATTTCATCAATAAGGCAAGATCATAGCATGAAACATGGTAGGAAGTTCAAGAATGATCATAGCCATAACCCTTATCTCTTGTCCTTAAACTTTAAGTTCCAAGATGATATTGAGATCTTATAATCCTTCAAGTTTATTCTACCTATTAACATCAAGATCATTTGGATACTAGATCACATTTTCATATCATATAAAATTTATGATCCAGTTTTGGCAGTCAGATTCCTAGCTTATTTCTGGATATATCCCAACAAGTTTAATGGTGTATTTTTTTCTCTATAAATATCTTAACTCAATGATCTTTCTAATGGTCACTTCTAATCGATGATCCAACGGTCAGATCTTCGCCTATATCCTTTTAAATTCTACCCCCTGCCATTGCTCTTGTTCCCAATAGCCTTGACATGTTATTTTCTTTTGGGCTTTTCAGGCATTTTTCTTCATACTTTTGAATGATTCTTAATTCTAAAATATCTACACTCGACAATGTTTTTAACAGTATATCATATGGGTCGATTCGACAAGACTAAAGTGGGGTTTTAAGTCTTGGAAGTCGAAGGATATGCAGCGGATAGTGGTACTGGAGAGATGTTTTGCATGTTAATGTGCTTGGTTGTATCCCAACTTACAAATTTTAACTACAATTGTCCCAAATCCAAATGTTCTTCAAGATTTCATTATAACAATGGCAAGGCTCATTCAAGGTTTTTTATCACGAAATTCATCAAGGTCCTAACAAAATGCTCATCAAGTTCAAGCCACAAAATCTCAAATAACGAAGACAAGATCCTAGAAAGGCAAAAAAGGATGGTAATAGCCCTTGCCACTTATAGCTCAAATCCAAAGGTTAATGTTCCAAGCCCTAAGCCTCTCTTGTTGTCCCACCTATTATCACAAAAATGATTTAGGCACTATATTTCTATCCTAAAATTTATGTAACTCATTTTAGAGTTTATACTTAAGCTTGTCCAACGAGAACTTAGGAGAGTAACTTCCATACTTTTCCCCTTTCCAATTTCTTTAAATGCCTTGGTATGATTTTGAGAAATGATAACACAAGAAGAGAATTATTTAGAGATATATGTGCATATATATATACTTGTGAGTAAATGTAAGAGGAAAGTAGAGGATACTTAGAGTAGATTCTTGATGTGGTAAAAGCCAGAGAGAAGAAAATTTTGTCTTGCAATTTCTAGAGATTGAAATTAACTTCACAAGACAAAGGTTGCTTATTTATAAGCAAATTGGGAGAGCAAAGCTTGATGAGTAGGTCTTGAGATACATATACTTGTGTGCATATACTCCCACATGTCTTTTAAACTCTTGGCCAACACATTTTGTGATTAAAATATGTTAATATCTCCCTCATTTTGAGGGATTTGCAATCTAGCATATTGAATTCAGATTTTTCAATTTTTTTTTTGAAATTAAGAATCTGGGTTTTAAATGTTGGGCTAAGTTTTGGATTTGAAAGTAGGGTCTTTGGGGCCTAAATCAAGGTTTTGGGTCAAGTTTAATTGCGATAAAATTTTCAGTTGGTAATCAAAATATTTTCATTGATAGAAAATTTTCGAAAGATCATGAGAAAAATCGTTATAATTGCAAAAAAGTTTTAGGTTTGGAAAATGGAGGCTTGAAAATATAATTAAGAGAACTTCCGAGTGTAAAGGAAATTCTTTCAAATGTGAGAAAATATTTTGGTTATAAGAGAATTTTCATGGTTGTGAAATCAAATTATCATTAGAAAAATAAAGGTTTCAAAAAAAATTCTACTAGGGAAATTTTCGGAGTATTACAGGATCGTTGTCAAACAACTTTTCTAAAACAAAATTGGGTCTTCAAATCAAGTTTCCCAAAGTCATGCATCGAAAAAAAGCTATACCAAACATCATAATCAGCAGAAGCAATCATCCCTAGCTTTGATACCACTTGTTATTAAACAAGTTGGCCAAGCTAGCATAACAAGTGCATACAGAAGACATAATGAAAAACATGATAAATGAAGCAAACAAAAGGAGCTTATATGGTTCACCTAAAACAGCGCTACTTCCACAGGGGAAGATGAGATTATATACTATCACCAAAAGAGAAAGGTTACAAACGAGAGTATAAAAGGAATCAAGATGCCACTTTTCTAAGAGAACTACAAAAAGCATAGCAAATCCTCTCAATATTTT
Organism: Handroanthus guayacan; assembly: GCA_014898755.1. NCBI lineage: Eukaryota > Viridiplantae > Streptophyta > Magnoliopsida > Lamiales > Bignoniaceae > Handroanthus > Handroanthus guayacan. The sequence goes on from JACFYI010001782.1 coordinate 534,099, forward strand.
TCTCAAACTCTCTTAAGAACAAAGGTGTATCAAAATTCAAAGATATCGTAAAAATTGTCATCCATAAATGACCTAAAACATCCCGCATTAAACTATAAGATCATCAGGCCATGGCCCTAGAATAACTAAAGGGATGTATTTATAATAAGTGCATAACCTCAAACTAACTCAAAGTATCAAAACCTAGACAGATGAGGGAAAAAGAAAAAATCTCCAAAATCTCCAAAAATCCTAAACAGAATAGTATTTTGCCTTCAATCAAATTTTTTCTTTTTCTTAGTGGGGAATTTCAAAGCACCAAATTCCAATAGACTTATTGACCATTTACTCAAAGAAGAATTCTAGAGAAGGATAACTTCTAGAAAAGAACATCGGAGTGCCTTCTAGGATGTTGCACTGCTTATAAGGGGCTTCGTCAGGTTGGGGAACATTGGCGAATGATGACAAGAAAATTAGTTCTTAGTTTAATGAGTTTTATTACTTGATTCAAGTATTTTTTTTTTCCCTCCTACAACTTTATGTGCAACAGAGGGAAGTAGTGCCTAATTTTGATGGGAGATGTCTACTTACATACCTTTGAAAAAAAGGGGGCACAAATGAGTAAATAACCAAGTTATAAATGAATTTATAAATATTTTCCTTTATATTTCTAATTCAGACTATAATTTTGTTAACTAAATAAATTTTTCATTTCCTTCTTAGTTTTGAAAAGGCTTGATGTTGGTCTATCAATAGAGTATAGAGATAATCCTAGCCAATATTCACTAGTTGATCTAGCCACATTGCCGGAAGTGACAGAGCCCTACAAAAAAGGATGGTTATTGACTTGGGGCAAAGCCTAGCCCTTTTGCTAGGGCTCCTAGAGTACCATTTTAGGTCCTTTTATTTCATGATTGAGTGAATCATACCATTCGGAGATGCATGAGTTGAAGGAGCAAGTGTATAAGATTGTTGAGAGGATACAAGACATGCACAGGCAATATAGTAGTTGGTGGTTTCCTTATTCCCACTTTTGTTTGATATGGCTAGCTCTTTGTAGCATGTAACGCATCGAATCTTAGAGCATCCGCCCCTAAGTCGAAAACATTACCTGTGGGTAGGGGGACTAACTAAAAGCCTCATAATATATTAACAATATCAACACTTTCTTTACATGATCGTTCAATACAAAATACAAGCTAAAGTCTTACAAAATACATAGATGTCTCATAACTACAATTGTGTAACACCCGAGAATTCCCTAAATAAAAATTTAAATCGTCGATTTTTTGGAAATTTATTCGATTTAAAAATTGAGCACCATTTTAAAAATCGAAACTCGTTTTGTGCATTCGAAAATTTATCGAACAAACACATTTCAATTTTTCTTCACATTTCGACCCAAAAACAAGCCCTGTTAGCCCATCAAATAAGCCTAATTCATAGCCCAATACCTAGCCACTAATTTTGACCGAAAATAAGCATCTTTGAACACTCAAAAAAAAAAGATAAAAGAAAAGAAACTGCAGATCAGCCAGCCAAAAAGCAGTAGCATAGCTGTACTATGGAGGTGATTTCTATCCATCCATCCATTATCTAGCCCGCCATCAATCTTGCTAGCCTTAGGAAATTGTTTTGAGGGGCTTGGACTTGTAGTTTCTTGCATTTTGACCCCGTTTTCACTCTATAAATAGACACCATTGTTAAACAAAAAAAATTCTGCAGAAAATCTTCTCCCTTCAAAAACACTAACACTTTAACTCATCTTGCCTTCTTGCTTCTCTCAAAATCGAATTTTATACTAAGGGGATTCTTATGTGTAAGCTCTCAACCTAGACTCTTGGTAAGTTAAGTTTATGAATATGATTTTAGAATGGTTATGTGATAGTTATATGTAGAGCTTGACATATGTATGCTTGTGATCTTAGGCATTTGAGGATTAAGCTTGGATCATTGCATATATACAAGTTTAGCTACAAAGAGATCAAACTTATAGCTTTCTCAAACTTCTTATGAGCATATGATGGTTATTTCGTGCCTCATTGATATGGTTATTTCGTGCCTCATTGATATGATCGTACTTGAGTTTCTGAGTTTTGCTTCATTTGAAATGATTGAAAGCATGAGTTCTATTATTGCTTTGATTTTCTTGCTATCATGAGCTCCATGCCTCTATTATGTAACTCTGAAGCTTAATGACTCGTTTTAACCTCTTTACCGATGCTTTGGAGTGAGACTTGAACAATAGACCTTGGATTAAGAGGAGAAACGAACTAAAAATTTGATTGAAAAAGAGGGGTATGGACAAAATCGTATATTTCAACGTTAAAACGATCTTTCAAAAAATTTCAAAATCAAAATCCAAAACGATGATTTATAAATATTTTTACGTATAAGGGAATCTCAAAAATGCATTTTTGGATCAAAAATTTGAAGAAAATCAAAAGATGAAAAATTAGATTTTCAACCGAGAGTCAGCGCTCAAGCACCCAACGCCACTCTCGGCAAAAGCAACCATTTTTTTAGTAGTTTAGGAGCTTAAGCGCCCAGCCTCGGCCTAAAATTTTTGTTTTGGGCTCTCAGGCACCCGTATGCGTACCCAAGCACCCATTTTCGATCCAACTTGATTTCCTAACCCTTATTTCATATTAAAACAAGTCCATATCTAATCTTATTAACGTAATATAAGTTTTGAAACGAAAATCCTCTAGTCCATAGTTGAATTTTCGAAATGATTGATTGATACGTTTGGCCTAATTGAATGTTATTTGATAATTGATATCCTATAAACGTTATGCATCATCGGCTTTATTAAACGATTGAATGTCCCTCTTGTTTCTAAGCCTGTACGATTGATTGATTGTGGGCCCTTGTGGGATTTCTTGGGGGCCGGACTTGGGCAATATCGGATTGTCGACTAGGACCCTCGAACTCCTGATTGTTGGGTAGTTCGGATGAATTCTAGAGGTAGAATTCTGAAGCACTATCCTAAACACGTACGTCGGCTGTGCTTCTTGATTGACTGAGCTCATTCGATAGTTGGAGGGATAAGGTGAAATATTTATATTGAAGATATAAAGGTGATAGACCTACCAAATAGATTGTTTCAGCCTATTAACTCAAATATGATGAATGTTTTTGATATATATATTGATCGTCTTGATTGTCTTAAATTGTTTGCCAAATTACATTCTTGTCCTATCGAATGATATGCTCATTTTTCCTGAAACTCTAATTCTCATTTTCTCGCTATAAGTTTTACTGGGTCAGTGGACTCATGACCTTATTTCACCATGTAGGTTCTTGAACTTGATCGAATGAATGAATGAAGCTTGATAGATTGAATAGCTTATTTTGGAATTGAAGTCTCTATTGTATTTTGGGATTGATCTAATCGTTTTTGGGAATTATGAACTTAGATCATGTACATAGATCAATGGCTTGTAATCTGTAAGTTAGATACATTATGTATTTTGGAACGTTATGACATGTGATGATATTTTCATTATGGAACTTAATTTGGATCATCGTATTGATATTTTGGAGTTTAGTTTGAATGATTATGTCTTAAA
>JACFYI010001782.1:550486-596854 GCA_014898755.1 Handroanthus guayacan
GTGGACTCATGATTCCATATCATGTTATAAGTTCCTAAGTCAAAATTGATAGACCGAAGCTGGGTACTGATCGTGGATCTTCTTTTGCGATAGTGCAACTGTTAGGCCTATTGTAGATAATTGTACGGACTGTACTAATGTAATTTTTTTTATAGGCCTATTTTGTTTAGACTGAATGAATTGTATTTTGTAATTTTTGAAATTTGGACCTGTAAGTTCGACGTTTTAATTTATGGAATGAAATATTTATATTTTAGTTATGAGTTACCGTATTTTACTGATTTAGTTTTACCGTCCGACCGTGAATGACGACCCCGGATCATGAGGCAGAATGCCGAGCATTCCCGGGGCTTTACAAATACCATTCGACCTTAAGCTTGAAGAGACTCTTATGGGAACTAAGAAAAAGACTAGCAGACAATACTAAGGAAAATGCAAAGGTTAAACAGAAAGAAGAAGTTATGGCTAATGAAGTTGATTTTGAAGATATCCCAGTGAAGGACGTGGTTATCTCAAGAGCTTAGGAACGGAAGGCTAATATCATTATGCATGCTTTATAGACGCAAAATTTCAAAGTGGACATATCTATGATTGTTTAATATAGATTTTTGTCCAATTTTGTGGTTTTCTCATGAAGATACTAACGTACATATTGATGACTTCTTGGAGATCTGTGGCATCAACACGCAAGATGCGTAGATGATGATATAATTAGATTGAGGCTTTTTCCATTCTCTCTAAAAGGGAAAGCTAATATCTAGTTAAAATCACTACCAGTTGAATCTATCTCTATGTGAGCTAAATTGGAAGAGCAATTCATTGCTAAATATTTGTCATCAGATAAAACAGCCACGTAAAGGGAAGAAATCAACATTTAGACAGCTAAAGTTGAAGACTTTATACGAAGCTTGGAATAGGTTTAAAAGAATGTTGAGAAATTGTCCCCACCATGGAGTGCCCAAGTACGTTCAAGTGTAAACTTTCCAATATGGTTTAACTGGATCATCTAGACAAACCTTAGATCAGTTAAGAGGAGGACAATCCTATGAAGGACAATGAGGGAAGTTCACAATCAGTTCATCAACTCATAACCAACTCCACTCAAAAAAAATGAGAGAGAAGGACTTAAGAAAGCTTCAGGCATTCATGAGGTAGATTAGTACACAACAATAATGCCAAGATAGATCAAATTATGAAAAAAAAAAAAAAAAAAAAAAAAAAAACTAGGTATAATTGGAGTTAATGCCATTCAACAAACCCCAATCATATGTGAAGACTATGGAGATGAGTATACAACTTATCAATGCTCATACATTGTTGAATTTGTCCAATTAGTAAGTAATGTTCAATAAAATTCAAAATAATCCTTATTCTAACATTTACAATCATGAGTGGAAACAACACCCAAATTTTTCTTGAAAAAATAATCAAAGGCTAGCCTCAGCGCTAAATTATCAACAAGGGTTTCAACAACCTAGGCCAAAACCTGCTTAAGAAAAGAAACCTTCTTTATAAGAGATGCTTATGCAATATATGTCCAGGAATGATGCTACTTTTTGGACTTTGGAAGCTTAGATGTGACAGCTAGCGAGTGCTATGAACATTTCGACCACAGGGTTCTTCGCCAAGCAACATTGAGGTAAATCTAAGAAGAGATGGAAGGGAACAGTGTCAAGCATTCATATTGAGAATGGTAAGGAGCTTCAAAAAGTCACCAAGGAATCTACATCTTCAGAAGAAAAGGAGGTAACACCTATTAAAAAGGAAAAGGAGGAAGAAGTCTGAGGTAACAATTTCCATTACTTACTAACCCCCTTTTATCCAAAGATTGCAAAAGCATGATAGGCAATTCTAAAAATTCTTAGAAGTTTTCAAAAAGCTTCATATTAAGATCCTTTTTTGTTGAAGCACTTGAACAAAAGCCTAGCTATGTAAAGTTCATGAAAGATATTTTATCTAAAAAGGCACTTGAGGGATTACGAAATGCTATCTTTAATTGAAGAATATAGTGCGATTATTCATAAGAAATTATCACCTAAGCTGGAAGATCCTGATAGATTCAAAATTCCTTGCACTGTTAGCACTCACATTTTGGGTAGGGCATTAGGTGATTTAGGTGCAAGTATTAATCTAATGCCTTATTCTATTTATCAAAAAGTCGGGTTAGAAGAAGCTACCCCGCTAGCGTCACTTTACAATTGGTAGATATACTACTCACTTATCCAAAGAAAATTATTTCAGATGCTCTTGTGAAAGTCGCCAAGGAATCTACATCTTTAGAGAAAAAAGAGGTAACACATATGGAAAAAGAGATAGAAGCAATTGAGGTAATAATTTGCATTACTCCCTCATCCCCTTCTCCTTAATGATTGCAAAAGCAAAAGCAGGATAGGCAATTCTAAAAATGCTTAAAAAAATTGTGATTTCACTAAATTATCTTAAAATTTCATAAAGAAAAGAATTTTAAGTGATAAAGATGTGTACCATGTCTTGCCATATTGTCACTGGAATTGTAACGATCCAAAAATTTTCTTAAATATATTTTTTAAAATAAAATTCTTATTTTCAAAATGTAAATTCTTTATGTAATTTCAAAATGACTTCTTTCATAACTGTTCAAAATCTTCTAAACGAAAACATATTGTTTTACCATCTAAAAATTTTATTTTGATAAAACTCGTCCCAAAATATTATTTCAACCCGAAAAATCATTGGACGAAGGCCCAATTTTTAGCCCAATAGGAAAAGTGGCCCAAATTCACTTCCAAAAATATCTAGCCTTGTCTACTCACATATATATACATATCTATGAGGGATTTGGGAGAGATTTGAAAAGATTTAAAAAAATCTCCCACAATCTTCGAGATTTACCAACCACCATGGCCCTTGCTTCTCCAACAAATATGCATTAAATGAAGGAAGTCATCCTTTGACAAGTGGCAAAATCCTAAGCCTTCACAAATTTACAAAAATGCCACTCTCCTCTATATAAATAGTGGTGGCTTGAGGGAGACAATCTACTTTGACAATCAAACATTTCCATCTTCAATAGCAAACTTCTTCTTCTTTCTTCCTACAACAAAATATCTACACACATCTATATATATATATATATATAGGAAACAATACATTTTACTCCCTTGTATTATTGCGAAAGGGAAGATTACCGTCCTGTATTTTTTAATTGCAAAATGCCCCCCTATATTTTGGAATTTCTGGTATAAAGCCCTTATTTCTAGATTATAGGAGGGTATTTTTGAACTACAAAATTTGTTTAACTTTAATACAGGGGGGTATCTTACAATTAGAAAAATATAGGGGTTAATCTTTCCTTTAAAATGTATTTAACTCTCTCTCTCTCTCTCTCTATATATATATATATATATATATCTTTCAATACTTAACACTACAAAGAAAGAAAAAGGGAAAATTTGGAGAGTAAGCATTCTCTCAATAGGATCTTGGTAAGTTAAGTGTTAGAATATCATCTTGATTTGGGGATTTATGAGAAATTCGATTAACATTGGTGAACTTTGATGTTCTAGGTGATGAACTTGGAATATAGGGAAGTTTTGATCTCAATCATCAACTTTAAGGCTTAGGACAAATGCAAGATTTGTGGTTTCCCCTTTTTGGCTAAATTCTTGGAATTCCCCTTGATTATTCCATGTTTTGTTATTGATTGGTGATGATGATTGATTGTTTGAGTTCTTAATGAATTCTTGTGACTTGAGAACTGCCTTCTTACCAATGACTAATATGAACGATTGGATATTCTTGTGATCATCACGATTTCTTGTTTATTGCCCTTATATGATTATGGATATGAATTTTGGAGCAAAAGAAATTATTTTTGAAGGAATTATGAAAAAAATGGGTTTGAAGAACTTGATGGGTATTTTCCCTATTTTTACATGTTTTAGATCAAGTTTAATATCATAAAATGGTTTCCAAAATTTTCAGCCAAAAAAAAAAAATGGCTAAACAGACACTGAAGTGCTATAGCACTTTGTAAGAATGCTATAGCACTTCGGCTACTGGAATTATGCCAAAACTCACTGAACTATTTTCTATTTCCACAGCAAAACTCAAGCCTAACGTGTTATAGCATCTTATAATAGAGCTATAGCACACCAGGTTCTGGACTTATAATAAAACTTCAAAATTCAAACAGAGGCATTAAGTGCTCTAGCACTTTGTACGAAGCTATAGCACTCTGGGTTCCAGAAGCTTAAAAGTGTGTTTTTGATCTCTTTTTCCTATCTAACCTATCTAAACTATTTTCAAGATGATTTAAAAACTTCAAAATGAATTTCTTGAAGTCCAAAGTTCATATCGAATTGAATATTGAGTTTGGAATTCGAATATATTTATTCACCAAATGTTTTAGAAATCTTGGATATGTTGATTCTTGTAAACCTATTTGCATATATGATGGGCCTGGGGAGGTTTAGGAGGGACAGTTGGGCGGTATTGGACCGTGATAAGTCCCCTAAAAGCCTTTTCCAATTGGATAGTTCTAAGGTAGCCTAAAGGTAGGTTGCCGAGGAAGCTAGTCCTAGAGTTCGTGGTCGAACGTGCTGCGATGACTATAGTTTAAATATCATTGGTTCTCCTCGGGTGGCCACTCGAGAAAGCTAAATTTTGGAGGGATAAGGTTATATGTGATTTATATGATTGGAGTTATAAGAGTGATAGACTCACCAAAAATTAGTTTCAGCCTAAATTGATTCCTTTCACGAATATTTATGAGTTTTGAGCCATTTGATCATATGTGAAAAATGCATTACGACGCTTTTGAATTGTGAAATATTATGTTTCTGATTATGCTTGGCTCTCTCTCATATGCTCATGAAATTCAAGTGTCCTTTGTTAGCTTATCCATTTGTCATCCTGATGCTCCTCATCTATACCATAAATCTTACTGGGTCAATGGACTCATGATTTCATTATTTATCATGTAGGGAATTAATTTCAGGTTCAAGTATTGGAGTTGGAAGCTTAGCTTAGTGACCTAGTCTTGCTTGACTTTATCATGTTATGCAAATTTGGAACTTTTAATGCTTGTTATAGCTTAGCTTTGTTTTGAAATATTTGGTATGTAATGTAATGAATCTTATGTTCGTTTTGTAAGAAATGATATATATAAATTTGAGTTTTTGTTTTGAAATTAGCTTAGTTCCCTACGTGTGAGTAACGTTTCGAACCTAAGGACGGAAGCTCTAGGAACCCGAGGCGCTACAGGAACCATGGAACTAAATATATATATATACGAATATGAAATTTTGTTAATTAAAGTTTATATAACTGAAAAATAAAATTTATCAAATTATATAAAATACCATAAGACTTTATATATATATATATAAAACACATTGAAAATAATACAAGATTTTGTTTATTTTATTTTTACAGAGAAGGTGTTAAAATTAAGGGATAATTACCTCTACATCCCCTGAGGTTTGGTATAATTACCATTACATCCCCTGAGGTTTGGTTAATTACCATTACACCCCCTACTGTACAGTGTAATTAATGCATAGTTACAATTACACCCCCTGAACGTGTGCGTGTATTACAATTACACCCCCTTAACTTATGCATATATTACAATTACACCCCCTTATCTAGGGGGTCTACTTGTAATGTTTAATAGTTTCAGGGGGTGTAATGGTAATTATACCAAACCTCAGGGGGTGTAGAGGTAATTATCCCTTAAAATTAAGTTGGAAATTTTTGGAGAAATTAGTCAAAATAAAAATTATAATAAGTTTTGTAATTTTTTTATTCACCAAGAACAATTTAATAGGAAAATAGAACATACAATAAATTTTGTTAAATTTTGTTTTAGTGCCGAGAATAAATTTGTGGGGGAAAAAATTTCAATTTGATAGGAAAATAAAATATACAATAAATTTTGTTAAATTTTGTTTAGTACCGAGAATAAATTTGTGGGGAGACTCAATTCTAGTCCTTATATATAAAATAATGAAATAAGAAATTATATATATAAATAATATATGCATACATTTCTTTTTGCCAGAGATTTTATTTTTGAACAATTTGAGACCATACAAAGTTTAATAAATCCTCTTCAATGTTTCGAATTGAAAGAGATTTGAACTTTGGGACCAAAATATTAATGAGCGAATAAACTCTTAAAAGAAAAACTCGTATTTAATAGTTTAGCAATAAAGCCAAAAATTTCATGTCATGGTTGGACTTACATAAAACCATAAAATTTATTCATCCTTGAGAATGCTCTTGAGAAATTGTGCCCGAGGCATATCGGCAAGATGAATCAGGTAGCATCAGGCTGACAATGGCTAGTCTACCAAAAGTAACCCGCTAAAGACTACAAATTCCTAGTCCATCAGAGGTAATCGAACTTTAAGATGAGTCCAGCACATTCCGACCGTGCCAATTACTTATTAATTCAACCAAGTAGGCCATTGGAATTTAAATGGAGGGATAAGGATTTGTAAATTAATTTGGTATTTTTAAGGGGTTATAAGGATGGAGGATGATTATAAATTTGCGTAAATTACACCATGACGAAATGATAAATTCTTAACTATAAATACGGATGACAAGTAAGAACTTTGAAACCAATTTTTGTCTTACGACTTAGCGATGTTCACTCAATGTGCAGATTACGTATTGAGACAACAAAAATAGCATTCGGGGAACCTTTTGATTCTAAGAGAACTTTGAAGAGATGCCTTTTTATGCATATACATTTTACGAAGAAATGTCAAGACTTGATTGACAAGGGAATTGTAAATTTTATTTTATGCGTATTAATGCAAGAAGACACTAAACCTTGTATTAAAGCTCTAGGAGCAAAGTTTATGTTCTTTTGATGCGAAGTTATGATTTAAAAATTTGGTGCAGATACTTTAAGGAAATTGAAATTTATAACTTTCTTGAATAGTAGTAACACTTCATTATAGTATTGCAGAAGACTATGATTTCATTACCCCATGATATTGAAGCCTCTAAGAAGGCAATAAAGATTGACATGAGATTATGTGATAATGTGTGATAATGTGGTAGGGTGTGTAAGACAAATTTTCATGTCGTTTTATAGAATTATGTAGTCTACCCTTGAAGCCACTTGTTCTTGCCCCAGAGATTTTATGCACCTTCATTAAAATTAAATATTTAAAATCAATATAGATGTGCACGTTCCAATGGCCGGGTCGCCACAGCTTTGAATATCGCTTTCTTGTTCCTTTTGTAAGGATAAGCATATCTATGAAGTGGGTTAGCAAATTTATGACAGGTCCTCTGTTCGATCTTATTAAAAGGAACATTTTCAGAAGTGGCTATAGTTGAGGGAATAAATTTGCATTTTTCCCCGTGATAGATTATGTAAAGTATATGATTTACTATAACTTGCCAAATAGTTTGAAAATTATAATTAGCTATTAAAAGATAAAGACATCATTACATGGATTTTTTTCTTTTTTTTTTTTAACATAGAGATAGAAATTCCACTCTAAAAAAATTAAGCAATATTATAGAGTTCACAAGGAAGATGACACATAAAGATGTAATCACATCCTTCAAATTTAGCATAGCTCATTAGCACTACACTTAACAAAAGAAAAAAATAAAATAAAATACTTGCTCAAATTCTTTAATAAGAGATTTACATTGATCAACTATAGCCAAAATAGTAGACATATTCCTATTGTTTAGCTTGCATCACCAACCGGTTGTTACGTTCAAGCATCGCATTCTCCCAACTCTTTTGTTTGGCAACAATAATATTGGAAAAGGCCACTCTGCCATAAACTTCTATTGCTTGTATTCAAGTTTTGGATCACCAGCCGGTTGTTAACTGCAAACATCACATTCTCCCAATTCTTTTGTTTAGCAACATAATATTGGAAAAGGCCGCTCCACCATCAACTTCTAAAGACAATAATTTACTTGGAAAAGTCAGAATTTTCCAACGTACATGATGACACCCAAATCTGTCGCCAACAAGAAAAGCTCATCGACTTCGAAGTATTGTCCCGCCGACACTCATGGAGGGGGATTTTGTCCTAAAAAAGCGCTTCGGAGGGTGAGAGAGGAGGATAACTTATAAACTATCCCAAACTCTTTGACTCTTCCGATATGAGACAAATTTAGTATTATCATAAGTTCCCCTAGTTGAAAGGATTGGGAAGGAGGCACATTACCCTTGGTTCCCACAGACAGTGCTAAATGATGATGCCCAAATTTGTTGCCGACATGGAAAGCTCATCCGCTTCGAGGTATTGTCCCGTCGATACTCGTGGAGGGGGGTTTTGTCCTGAAAAGGGGCCTCGAAGGGTGAGAGAGATGGATAGCTTATAAATTATCTCAAACCCCTTGACTCTTCCGATGTGGGATAAACTTGGTATCATCACAAGCTCCCTCAGTCGAAGGGCTTGGGAAGGAGGCAAATGGCCCTCAGTTCCCACAAACGGTGCCAAATGATGATACCCAAATTTGTCGCTGACATGGAAAGTTCATCGGTTTCGAGATATTGTCCCACCGGCAGTCGTGGAGAGGGGTTTTGTCTTGAAAGGCGCCTCGAAGGGTGAGAGGGGGGATAGCTTATAAACTATTTCAAACCCTTTAACTCTTTTGACGTGGGACAAACTTGGTATCATCAGTACAAAATTTTTCTTCGAAATCTCAAGCCACCATAGCCACTCGAGGGTTAAAAGAGTTATTAGGAAGAGCACCATCAAAATTGATTGTAAAAATTATTCAAAAGAGGCTACCACTTATCCACATAAGAGAAAACCATTTTAGATTCAACAGCACCATTAAGAGAAGTACATGCATCAAGATAAACCTTCGAATGAGAAATAAACTCAGCAGCCTCCAAGGAACGTTCAAAATGAATAATCAAATTCTAATTATTTCATAACATCCAACACCCAATGAGGAAAAGATCAAAGTAATTGTTAAACGAAAATATATTTATTAGGTAAAGAAGATAGCTTCGCGAGGATTTGAAGGAGATGCTGGAGACAATCGTATTGCTAGTGCCTCACAAGCATGATAAACATTTTTTTTTTCTATGTAAAAACACTATGTATTTAGGGGTATTTATGGGTTGAGCAAGTAGTTTATAGGTTGTTTCTTTCTTCTCACGGTAAGTAAACAACTAAATTTATGATTTTTTGTAAGGAAATACAATAATGGATTATCTATAATTTTTTGCTACTTGTAAAATGCCATTAAACTTTCTTCTTGTGCTATTGTGTTGGTGATGTTTCTATAATGTTGGAAGGATATATTTGAAAGTGTTTTCTGTTACAGGGATAATGAATGAAATATAAGTTACATGTAGAAAGGGTATTTGGTGATGTCAAATTATTTTTAGGAGTGGTCCTTGTAATGATAGGTAGGTTACTTAGAAGTATTGAAAAATATGTATATATATCTCTAATACTTGAATTAATATTTTAAATTAGATTATTAATTGATTTAGTTAAATTAAAAAAATTATTAAAATTCATAAATTGTATTTCCATTGCAACATTAAGACTCAATTGAGTTTATTACAAGTTGACTCTTTGTGGAAAAATTAAATTACAATAAGGTCCTCAATATGCATGGCACAAGCATGGCCATCTTGATCACATGAGGGCATTTTGGTCATAAAAATTAGTCTTCTATGTAATTGGGCCAACCTAAGGATAAATTTGGTATATCAACACTTTGTTTTAAGACATCAGCAATTTCCATCTATTTAACTAACTGTTGGGCATGATTAAAAGACAGACATGAACGAAAAGGGGTCTAGATGTAATTTTTCAAACTTGAGGACGTCTAAGTGTAATTACCTAAACCGAGAGTGTAGCTGTAATTATTCCATTTATCCAAAAAAGAAAAAAAAAAAAAAAAAGCTGTAATTACTCCAAAAATTAATTACGCTACTCTCTATGAGCTGAAAGTTGAAATGGAGGACGTTTTACATAATTTAAGTTGATAATTTTCAAGAAAATTTGAAGAAATTGAAGACAGTAACATAACCATGTTTATTAATTAGTAATGGTTGATTTACCTTGAATTTCAAGTTTCTTTTTTGCTTCTTTTTTTTATGTCTTTTGGAATTACTGCTGCCATTGATTATAAGTAAAAGAAGGAAAAACGTTCGTTTCTTTTCGATTAATGATGATATTCGGACTCCCAGCAGCAAAGGAAAGTTACATATATATACACGTATGTATATGTACGTATTTATTTATGGATAAAATATTTATGAACCCTTGTGTTATTGTAAAAGGGAGGATAATCCCTATATTTTTTTAATTGTAGGGGGTATGTCAGTATTAGAAAAATATAAGATGTGAAATTCCCCTAACAATGAGGCAGGGAGTAATATATATCTATCCATTTATTTATCCTAGTATATACTATTGGAAATTGGTACTCTTAGGCCAACTAATTAATTGGACTCAGTCCATCATTTACAGTACTAGTGATTGGAATTATTGCAATCTGCATGTCCAGTAGTTAACAATAAGGGATAATTATCTCAACACCCCTAAGGCTTACTGTGATATTTCGATAATTATTACACCCTTTGAAATTTGAATAGTTACAATTACATTCCCTTAAAATTCTAAACATTACAATTGCATCCTTTAGATAAAGGGGTGTAATTGTAATATTATGCGTCAGGTTAGAGAGTCTAACTATAAATATACATACATTCAGATATATAATTATTACACATTAGCTGCACAGTATATTAAGGAGTGTAATGATAATTATCAAAACATCAAGGGGGTGTTTTGATGATTACAGTAAAACCTCCATGAATAGAGAGGTAATTATCCCTAAAAATAATGCACCCTCTTTATCATTGACGAGATTAACACTCAAAATCAAGCATACGTTCACCAAACAACAATCTTAATAAATCACCAAGAAAGAAATAACTTAAAATTGTATTTTATCCCCTTGTAAAAGATAAAATGTGCAGAAAATTGCTATAAAGAAATAATAAGCACTGCTTTAATCTATATTTTAAAAAAAAAAAAAATTTTAATCCCAAGTGGAAAAGAAATAAATGATACTAAAAAATGTATCTATTTGAGTTCAATCTGGCTAAATACAAACCGGTTCCAATCTGGCTAAATCCATCGATTACTGTCTAGTTATAAGAGTAACAAACAAGAATAAGCTGCACATAAAATAAAAGTAGATCGATTAGGGATTTGCACGTTGAACAGCCCTCATAAGCAAGCTATCCTCCTGAAGAATAATAGAGACAGGTGAATTGCCAATTCCCCTCGCTTTCGCGAGCATGATCTCCTTCATAAGGGCTCTGAATTCCTCAGGATCGATGGTTCCGCTTCTGTCAACATCAAACTTACTGAACAAAACATCATAGAGGCTGCCGATCTCGTCCTTCGATTGCAACTCCAACTCCATCGACGACAACTTCCCGACCCGTTTCTCGAGTTCTTCACGGGACAGCACTCCGTTTCCGTCGGCATCGAGCGATTTGAACTTCTCATATGTCCATTTCTCGAAAGCTTTAGTGTCGTTCACAAATTCGATCACTGTCGGTCCGTCAATGAATTCTATGCTCATTTTTGTTGATGGAGAAGAAGAAGCCATTGAGTAGGTGTTGAAGGGCAGGTTTATGTTGGATGGCAAAAGTAAAACTATTTTGAGAATGCGTTGTGTTGGCAGCACTTGTTTTGCGGGGGATATTAATTATTAATAGCAAAACTTTGCTGCGTTTTTCTAGGGGCCATGTGGAGCTAGCTCATTTCCAATTCTTCTGGGAAAATATTGATTAACTTTATTTTTTTAATTAATTGGAGTATGATGAAAGTTAAGCATCAGCAGGAATTTCTTTTTATTTTTTTATTTTTTTTTTGTTTCGCATTAAAAGATCATGACTAGCAAATCGATGTTTTTATCTCGATTGACAGTTCATTCCTAGGTGGCACCATAAAAAAAATTAGGCATTCGTTATAAAAAAATTGTTAAAAAGTTAATTTTGTAGCTAGGGCTACAAATTAACTACAAACTATTTGTAGCAGATTTTAATTTTTTATGTTAGCTACGATCGATTTCATACTAAAAGTTAACTATAAGTGTATCTGGTAGAAATTTGTCTACGAATTAACCATAGCGAAATTCAAAGCAGATACTCTTATAGTTAAGTTTAGCTACGAAATTGACCGCAGCTAATAGTAAAAGTTAACATTTGCTATGGATAGTTTCTAGCTAATTTGCAGCCCTAGTTACAAAATTAATTTCATAGCAAGTTTTTTCCGTAGCAGATATCCATGCTTTTTTATAATGAGGTTATAAATTCTTAGTTATTTTGGTTAGAGAATCCAATTCATTCTCATAATGAATAGGAAAAGGGATCTATTTTTATAGCTTATCTTCGTAAATCGAAGTGAAATATGCATAGACACATTAAATATTTATTTATAAAATCTTTGTGAAATAACAACCAAACAACGGGGATCTATTCCTATTCTAGACTTGTGTCCTAAGCAATGATAACTTGTTTAAAACTAGCATTAAATCAATCCAAAACATAAGGTAAAAAACCATATTATTTTTAGTATTGTCAGTCAAACATTATCAAGTATGTAGTCTTTAATTATTCAACATTTTTCATGCTCTTGCCTTCAAATCAAATAATAATGTCGTTGGAAGATTTTTCTGAATAAGCTAAATCGATCATATGCTTTCTTTCGTTTTAGGTCAAAAATAACTCGGATCAAGTTGATAATTCAAACCAACTCTAGGATTAACTCATCTAAAATGATGTTTTTGCAATATCCTTTAAATCATTTGTTTGACATTTTACCGAAATTTGCACGCTTAGCAAGTTGAGATATCTCAGTAAATTAAGGGCCTGTTTACATTAGTTGATTAGGCTTGATAGATTATTTTATATGGGCTGATCCCATGTTTACATTGTTTGATTAGATGAAGATTTTGGCCCGTGAATAAGGAGTAGCCCGGTACCAATTTCACATTTTATATGATAACTAATCAGCCCATGAATGGTGTGATTGGCTTATCCATCCCACCCTTTTTATTTGTATGAAAATACAAAGACCAAAACACCCTTCACACGCAATGTCCTTTTCTATTCAGCTAATTAAAAATTTTGTTGCCTTTTCCCATACACAAAATCCAGAGTACAATGGGGTCAAATAATATGATAAATTAGCTTTTTCTATAAATTTGTTTTTCTGGATGAATGGAGTTTTAGCACTATTCTTGAAACCCTAAATCGGCGAACGCACCGTTGAAGTCGTCCTTTCCCTCGCTCGCCGTTGGTGAACGGTCGATAGTCCTTTCCCTTGCCCGCCGTTGGTGAACGGGCGATAGTATACTCGTACCACCTTCAACCTCGCGCTTTCCCGCTAAGTCCCCGAATCTGCGTGGTCGCCCTCGCTCCCCTACCCAGATTTGATGTTGATGATGGGTTTAAAATTACTAATACATAGCCTACTTGTTTTGGGTAACTGGAGTTTTGGATTTTTGAATGGATGAAATGGAGGTTGAATATGGTAGAGGAGATGAGTTTTGGATCCTGAATGGATGGAATGGCAGATTAAAAAAATTCATCCACAAGGGAAGTGGAGTTTTGGTCTTCTGAAACGATCAGGAAAATCATTTTCTCAGTTTATTTTCCTTTTTTTTCTAAATTTATCTCAAAGGGCATAATGGGAAATTAAACCCCATTATCAATATCTTGTCAATCAATGTAAACATTGTATAATTTATATCATTCATCTAATCTATCAAAGTAAACACATGTTTATTATTACTAAATAATCCCATCCCATAATCAATCTCTCATTTTATCTATCATTTGCTTATCCCATCAACCAAAGTAAACGAGCCCTAAAGGGATAATTGCCTCTACACTCCTGAGGTTTATCATAATTTTCAAAACACCCCCTGATATTTAGATAATTACCAGTATACCCCTTAGTGTATAGTACAGTTAATGCATAATTACAATTATACCTCCTAAACATATGCATAATTACAATTAGACAGCTGGCGACGCATAATATTACAATTGTATCCTTTTATTTAGGGGGTGTACTTGTACAGTTTAAGATTTTCAATAAGTATAATAATAACTATTCAAACCTCATGAGGTGTAACTATAATTAACCAAACATTAAGAGGTATTTTGGTAATTCTGACAAACCTCAGGGGTGTTGAGGTAATTATCCCTAAATTAAAATGTGTAAAGGGGGTGGTTGCACGATAATTTCACGGCAAGTACATTGTAGACATCATAATGCATTTAGTAGTTTGATATTTTATTGTTCAGTCTATCTTCTAAAAGCAATGAAGGATATGTCATCACTTCACATGCATATGCACCATTTATTTTCTTCTAAGAAGTCTCACAATGAAATGCATAGGATCTATATATAAATAGTGTATTTGATCAGTAAATTATAGTTTTATAAGTTTCCATCGGTTGCTTATAAGATAAACGCAAAATGATCTTCATTTATTGCAAAGCTCAAAGATACAAAAAAATTTGTTAAAAAAAAAAGTAAGCTTTTCATGCACAAAAACCTCAGAGATACCAATTTTTCATCGAAAAAGTATTTTTCATGGAAAAAGTAAGTTTATTATATGTGTTTATATGGTGTTGCTCGCTTTCATGCGTGTAAGTGCACGCATAGCACCAAATAACAAGCAGTGAATAAGAGTATCGAATCTACGAGGAATTAGACTAAAATCTATCTCAGAAGTGCACAATGATTCAACTATGACTAGAAGAGGAATGGGAACTATGATGAAAGTAGGAAGTTGAATAGAGAAGGATTTTGCAAAATAATTCAATAATCAAAAGGCCTAGAATTATAAAATTATCAATTCACATGTATTTCTTCTGTTAATATCCCTCATTGATTTATGAGTATTGTTGCAATCACAAGGCCCTTCCGCATTGCTTGCAATCAAAACTTTTAATTAATCAATTCAATATAATTTTATATGAATTGCAGAAATCAAGAATTAATCAAGGACCACTTAATAGACTACTTAAGGTATATAAGTATATTTCTATCTTACATGCAAATCAATTTATTCATCTCATGCTAATAAATTGAACTTAAATTCTTCTTAATGATGACCAATCCTAACTATCTCTTCCGAGCTTCATTAGAATTCCAATGAGTAATTTAAATTGGTGATTAGGCAATTAAGTTAAGACAAGAACCATGATAGAAGAAATAATCATTCAGCAAACATGAAATCAGCATGAAATAATAATTTTGAATTAACTCATTCAAAAAGATTCATTCATAATCCTAGAAAAAATAAAATTTAGTTTATGCATAAAAGCGCAAAAGAACAAAACAAAGAAAACAAAGAAATCTTTCAAGATCTCTGGTCTATGCTATGAACTTAGAACCTAAAACTAGATTATCAAAACAAAGGAAAACTAATCCTATTTATAGTACATATTTCCCAACTAGATCAGGAGTCAGCTTCTAATCATTCCTGGGCTCTTCAGAATTCTTCTATTTCTATAGTTGAGTCCATAATTGAGTAGAAGTCAAAGGTTAACCTTGAAATAAAGTTCGGCGGCCTTCAAAATTCTCCCAAGCATAAAGTTTCGCAAATTTTCATGGCAGGCTTGTGCGCGTCCACACTCAAATGAGCGCACTTGCGCCCAAAACTATATCATTTTTCTTTGGTTACTGTTCTCAACGCATCCATGCTAATTATGGGCTACTTGTGCCCAATCCAGTAACTTTTTCTTCAATTTATTTCATTAGTTTGGGCTTCCAAATAAATTTATCTACTTCTAAAATACTAACACAATTATCAAATGATTTTAAGATAAAAATACAATAATTTCATATCTAACAGAAGTATAAAAATAATGCAAATATGGAATTATCAAACACCCTCAAACTTAATTGTGGTTCACTCGAGCAACTTATAAAACTATGTGGTACACAAGGGTTTAAGATAAAAGCACAAATGCAACCTTTCCCCAGAATGAAGTGGTAGAAAAGATGTTCTCAACTAATGTTCAATTTCATATCAATTCTCAAATTTGTCATGATACACATTTTCTAATCATAATTCAAATTCTTAGAGCTTCATCATGACTAATCTCTGTGTAAGCGTATAAGTGATTTTTTCCGAAACTCACATCTTTTACAAACAAAACCATCTATGACAGACAAATTTATCCTAACAATTTTATCGGCTCATCTTTCATTCTGATTTCGACAGAAGTAGATTGTACTTAACCAAAATCAATAAAACTTTGACAAGCTTGTAACATAGGCTTTGGGTTCAATACAAATATTTAGATAAGGTAGCTCAAACCCATAACATTATCCTATTGTCATCAAGCACCCTCAAATCCAGTTTGATGCCTCTTCTTCATTAGAAGTAATCCCCCTTTTCAAAACACCTAATAGCAAGCCCGAAATGTCATTTGACCTTTTGGCGCAAGGACATACATTGGTGATGAATATACTCAGTTATTCAGTCAGACACCTTCTTTTATATGGCTGCTTACTGCTTTGGAGTTGGTGTATATTTTAATTTTCTTATCCCTTCAGAGAATTTTTGGATCTTTCCCACCGCACAATTTGGGCCTTTTTGTTTTTACATTTTTTTTTATCAATAAATTTTGCAAATGGTACATATGGGATAAGATCAAAAATAAGATATTTTCAATGAAAAGCTACACTTTTTGGGCTGTCAAATGAAAGGAAAATTTTTAAAAGCTCAAAGAGAGACCTTACGGATAAACAATCATATTTTTTGTCGACTTAAAAGCTCAAACGATTAAAAAGGTGGCCTATGTCATGTTCTGAGCTAAATGCTTTTTAGATTCTATCTCAAAAGAAAATCAAACAAATTTCAAAAACATTAGGCCTAAATTCATAATCATAAATAATTCTGTTCAAAATTGATTTTTGTTTTGGTTACAACCAAAGGTGTGCAAAACTTATATATTAACAATAAATCAACTCCAAATTCAAAGTACTTTCCAAAAATTTTATTAAGGCTTGCTCAAGAGTTGACACAAAATCAAACATTATGGTGCTTCATCAAACAAAAACAACTTAAAAGTTTCATGCTCATATGCTCATGATCGAAAAAGAAAAATTTAGGTGCCATTCATGCATAACATCAAATAAGTAGCATGCTATTAATCAATTAAATTACCTTTTACAAAAGGCAAAGCACCCCCTAAAATTAAGATGTACTTTGTTCTTGAAGTACGAAACAAGAAAGGAACGTGAATATATGCATCCAAAGAATGGCTCCAAATTACCATAGTATCTAGGTCACAGCCCCAAAATTAAATTTGACAATACAATACAAACAACAATGGACACGACCTAATCATAAGAGAAAACGACAGTAATCAACTGGACACAACTCACAAATAATTTGGGACACAATCCATAATCAACACAATAAATATTGGGTACGATCCTTTCATGCATAAAAACTATACTTTAGAAGAATTTTCAAATATTCTATGCAAGTATAGATCTAAAAGGGAGTAACAATGGGAGAGGATCATAATGAAGAAACAACATCAAACCAAGAAAAATAAAAAAATGATAGAGACTTTTGTCACTCTTAGATACCAGGAACTCCAATGAAAAACGGCAGTGGTGGCCCCAGAAAGTGATGGTGGTGTTGGGTTTGTGTTTCTCGATAGAGAATGAAAGATTTGGGTTGTCTAAGTATGTGGATGGTGGTTCGGGGGAGAAATTGATGTTTGAGAATGTGGTTATGGTGACCATGGTGATTTTTGGTTGATTTGGAGTGAAAAGAGATTGAAAAGGGTAAGGATTTATAAAAGATTGCCTCGAGCAGCACCTTCTTAATTTTTGGGGACTGAAATCAGTATTGCCACATGTGCCCAATTACGAAGAAATTTTTTTACGCCTTTAATTATGAGTGCCTCCATGCCTAGTTTATGTGCACTTACACCCAATCAGGAAAAACAAAATTCCTTTTTCTGTATTGCGCCCAACCTAGTGATCTCTACCTCCATTTTCAGCTATTTTTTTCATTTTTCCTTCAAATTTGACTGAAATGTTAGAAATTCATGTAAAATAGAGGATAAACAAAAATAAATCAAATTAAAAAGAGAAGAAAGAAATAACTTCTTGGGTTGTCTCCCAAACTACGCTTGATGTATGGTCGTCGGCTTGACTTTTGGACATCTCTAGGTCACATCCTTCAAGGTGATTGAGGCTCGCTAACGATCAACAAGTCCTCCCTAGTAGTACTTAATTCTTTGTGCATTCACCTTGAATTTATTCTGTAAACTTATATTTTCCAATTCCACCGCCCCATGGAGGAAAACCTCCGCAATGCGAACTAGCCCTAACCAACAGGATTTGCATTTTCTTATGAAAAGTTTATGCCAACTGTTTTGTAATAAGACATGTTGTCCCACTTCAAATTGATCTATCGAAATCTTGTTTTTATGCTTTTTAGTCTTTTCTTTGTGAGCTTTTTCAATTTGAGCATGATTATTTGCTGTATTGA
Source organism: Handroanthus guayacan (assembly GCA_014898755.1). Classification (NCBI taxonomy): domain Eukaryota; kingdom Viridiplantae; phylum Streptophyta; class Magnoliopsida; order Lamiales; family Bignoniaceae; genus Handroanthus; species Handroanthus guayacan. The sequence continues at coordinate 569,036 of JACFYI010001782.1, forward strand.
CAAATAAGTAGTCAGAAGCACAAGAACATCCCCTTCACGGCGGATAGAGTTATTTGGCGGATTACCTGCTATCTATACAAACTGGCTGAAGCTAGACTTTACAGGCCCAACTCCTGGAATGGGTTTAAACATGTGGCAAGAAACTTGGGCCTGGAAATTCCAGCCCAACAACAGAGGAAGCCGAGAGTGATAAGATGGAGCAAACCTGTTCCTGGTACCTTTAAGTTGAACACGGATGGAGCCAGTAAGGGAAATCCAGGTCCTGCAGTGGCCGGGGGTGTTCTTCGAAACCATCTTGGCCAACCTCTCCTCCTGTATTCTGAATACTTGGGTGAGCAAACTAACAACTTTGCGGAGCTGCATGCAATTTGGAGAGGCTTAGAGTTATGCTTTGCCAGAAATTTTCGGCGGATTTGGGTTGAGGCAGATTCACGTGTTGCATTAATGCTGTTAACTCCTCCCCAACGCGGCCATTGGCAGCTGCAATACCTCATTCAGCGTATTCATAAACTTGTGGGGCTCATGGAGGTTCGTTTTACACATATCTATAGAGAGGGTAACGTTGTTGCTGATTTCCTAGCTAATGAAGGCCTAAAGCACCGTCAGTTTCTTCAACATGACGTGAAAAGAATTCGGGGCAGATTGCTTGGATTATTGCGGTTGGATAAAATGAACTACCCATATGTTAGAACAAAGTAAGATTTTGCTTGGTTATACGGGGTGGGTGTTTTGGTGGATTGCATCCGAACCAATTCATTCTCCTGTAATGCTGCTATTTCTTGGAATTGCTGATGAAATTCGTATAGGGTTGGAGGGATGTTCTTTCTTTTTGTGGTGCTGTTTCGGGCTGTTGAGCTTCTGCTGGAATTTGCATGTGGTCAAGGGGAGTGTTTGCTGAAATTTGCGGTTGGTTGGGTGCTGGGATTCGATCCTTGGACCTATGGCTTTGCTTTGGTTTCTGGGCTGCTCCAACAGTTTGCAGCTTGGGTGGATTGGGCGCTACTGGGACTCCATCTTAAAGCTGGACGCTGATCAGGCTGCTGGGCAGTGATTGGGCCTTCTGCTGGGCTGTGATTTGGCAATTGGGCTATGTGGCTGGAGACGCAGAAATTGTGCTGGAGTTGGGTTTGGAAGTTCTGGACTGCACATTAATTGAGCTGCACGGTAAATGTTGGGCCTGTTTGGAAGAAATTTGGGCCGTTTGCTGGAGATTGGGCTTGAAAAAATGATTGCTGGAATGGACTGCTGCGGACTGGACTGTGGATTTTTCTGGCCTGCTGGGCTGGTCCGATGAACTGGGGCGTACTGCTGCTGTCTGGAATTGCACTGTTGATTGGTGTGGGCTTGCATGAAGGCTGCTCTGATATCTGCTGAAATTAATTCTGCCCGCTGGGATTTAATTTGGACTGCTGGACCTTAATTGTGACTGCTGGGATCCAATTTTGACTGATGGGAACTAATTTTGACCGCTGCTAATGACTGCTGGCGCGCGAATGGAGCTTGATGATTGGGCCTGATTTCTGGGCTCTTTTTTAGTGTTGGATTTTTGGGCTATTTTCTGAACTGCTGGATCAGCTTGGTTGCTTGGGCCGGAGTGGGCTGCTGGGCTATATGCACTGCTGCTGACTGGAACTGCACTGCCGGTGAGCTGCGATTGCTGGAATTAACATGTGCACGCTGGGCTTTGGTCCGAAGGAATAGAGGCTGCTGCGTTTTGGATGGTGGACCCGGTTGCCGGAATTCACGATTGCTAGGCTGCTACATTTTATCTGCAGCCGATTTTGTTGAATTGAATTGATTTGAAATTTGTAATTTGGTTTGTTAGGGGAAGAGTCTTCCCTTATTTCATTCGAATTAGCATTATGAACTGTATAGGGGTTAGCACCCCTTGCTTATTTTTTGCTCGTTCATCAATAAAATTTAAGAACTGCGTGTGGCTTGATCCCGGGGGGTTGTTTCCCTCCGTGGTACGCAGGCATCGTGGGTAACGCCCGACTGGCAATCCCAGGCTCAGCCACGTCTTTTCAAAAAAAAATAAAAATAAAATAAAATAAGTAGTCAGAAGTTTCTATAATCAGTGATTTCCAAGTTTTTGTGTTCTTTTTAAGCTCTTCTTGGATTTCTTTGTCTTTTTCACCTTTGCAAAAATGTCAACTTTTTTTCTAAAGAATCTTTTATCTTATGGGCTCGAACGACTTTTTCTGCGAGGTTATCTACAACACTCATGAAAAAACATTTGTCAGATTCTTTGAGGAACTTGATAGCTTTTAAAACATTAAAAGTTAAATGTTGATCTTGAACTCTTATTGTCAGTTCATCTTTTTTAACATCGATGAGTATTCTACCTGTTGCCAAGAATGGTATTCTGAGAATGATAGGAACTTCACTATAAACTTCCATGTTAAGAATAATAAAATCAGCGAGAAAATAAATCTTTCAACTTTAACAAGAGCATTCTCAATTACTCTCCTACAATAGTTAAGTGACCTATCTGTTAGTCGTAGAGTAATATTAATGGACTTAACATACCTTAATCCTAGCTTTTTGTAAATCGAGTAAGGCATTATATTAATACTGACTCCTGAATTGCATAATGCTCTACCTAGAGATGACAGTTAAGGGCCCAACCCGCTTATAAAATACAAGAGGGTCGGTTATAAGTTCACACAGGGCCCAAAATTGGCCCGGCCCGCTAGCCCGTTTGAACTGGAACCTATTCGGCCCAAAACCATAAGCGATCCAGTTTCGAACCGGACTGCATAAGCTCGATTTAACCTGGTTAAATTTAAAAAAAAAATTAAAAAATGAAAACAATAAAAAAAGGGAATTTATAGTGTAAATTTTAAAAAATTAGTAAATAAACGGTGCGGTTGGCCTAAACCGTTTAAGGCCTGCTTGACCCAGCCCATTTAGCTTGGGACTATTTAGGCCTGAACCTATTATTAGGAGGGCCAGTTATGGGCCAGGCCTCCAAAAATGCATTTTCGGTCCAACTCGCGTAAGCTTCAAAACGAGTAAGCCTGGAACTGTTTAAGCCCGAGTCAAACGGTTTCGCGCTAGCTCTACCCAAAAGTAAGTGCTAATCGTGCAAGGTATTGTGAAATTACCCGTATCTGTTAACTTGGGTGGCAATTTTTTTGAATAATTGCACTATATTCTTCAATTAACAGCATTATTTCATCATTCCTCAAACACCCCTTTTAGATAAAAATTCTTTCATAAACTCAACATAAGTAGGCATTTGTTCCAAATTTAATTTTTCATAATACTTAAATAAAATATGCCTTTTATTTTTCATATTAATTAAACTTGAAAAAATATTTGAAGAAGGTAAAGGAAAAAAACATAGAAGATTTGGGAGAATTGCTTGAGTGAGTAGCATTCACAGCCTGTTCATCAGTATATACAAAAGAATTAAATGCATATTACATTTACAAGAATGAATAAAGGAATAACCAAAAAGAACCTTCCAAGAGGAAAAGAACATTTTCCAAAGAATCTAGTGTTCCCAATGAGATATAAATTAGCATTATCATTTCTAACACAACCAAACTCATTAATGTAGAATTTGAAACATCACAGTCCTTCCCCTCGAGCAGGGGAATGGATATCAAACATTCCTAGCATGCATGTAAGGTTTTGAAACTTCTCAGTCAGCAACCCTTTTGTTAATACATTTGTTGACTATAGGTCTGATGGAACAAATGGAGTTGTAATCAGACCACTATCAAGTTTCTCCTCAATGAAATGACAATCAATCTCAATATGCTATGTTCTATCATGTTGAATTGGATTGTGGGCAATACAGATAGTAGATTTATTGTCACAAAAGAGTTTCATGGGAACATTTTATTTAATCTTTAAATCATCCAAAACGATCTTCAACCATAACATCTCACAAATTTCTTGTGTCATAGCTCTAAACTCAGCCTCTGCACTTGATCGAGCAACAACATTTTGTTTCCTACTCTTCCAAGTCACCAAGTTCCCAATAAGAAACATGCAATAACCAGTGGTTGATCTCCTATCTGTAATTGACCCTGCATAATCAGCATCAGTGTACATTTCCATAAATAAATCTCTACCCTTCTTAAATAACAACCCCCTTCTTGGTGTGGCTTTAAGATATTGTAGAATTTTATCTATTGCTTGAAGGTGTTTCTCTCGTAGATCATGCATGAATTGGCTGACAATACTGAGAGCATAGGCCACATCTGGTCATGTATCAGACAAGTAAATTAGTCGTCCTACAAGTCTTTGATATTGCATTTTATCAATAGTAGGACTTTCTTCTTCATTCCCAATTCTATGATTTTGTTCAATAAGAACTCTCGCAGGTGTGCATCCCAATTTCCCAATCTCCTTTAGTAAATCAAGGGTATACTTTCTTTGTGACACAAAGATACCTTGCTCAGAATAAACAGCTTCAATGCCGAGAAAATATTTTAGTTTTCCCAAATCTTTTATTTCAAATTCAGCCGCCAATCTCTTCTTTAACACTTTTTTTTCAACCAGGTCATTTCCACAAATCATAATGTTATCAACATAGACAAGAAGAACTACAAGTTTACCTTCTTGAGAGTGTTTGAAGAATAGAGTATGGTCACCCTGCTTTGTTGATACTCCAATGCTAACATCGCGTTAGTAAATCTCCCAAACCATGCCTGGGGAGATTGCTTCAAACCATGCAATGTTTTTTTCAACCTACAAACCTTGTCTCCTTAATGGTAAATATTGGAGGGATTTCCATATATACCTCTTCCTCCAAATCTCCATGCAAGAAAGCATTTTTTACGTCAAATTGCTGTAACTCCCAAACCAAAGTGAGTAGCAAGAGACAATAAAATCCTTACAGTGTTCATTTTTGCAACCGGGGCACATGCCTCTTGATAGTCAATCTGATAAATTTAGGAATATCCTTTCGCAACCAATCTAGCCTTTTATCTTTCTAAGGAACCATCAATCTTGTACTTCAAATTGCAGATCCACCAACACCCCATAAGCTTCTTATCTTTAGGCCGATCAACAATATCCCGTGTCCCATTTTTCTCTAATGCACTCATCTCCTCCTTTATGGCTTGAATCCAATTCTCATCCTTCAACGCTTCTTGTACAGATTCCAAAATTTTAATAGAAACAAGACTTGCAATAAAACTTTTATGCTGCATGGATAAATTTGTTTAGGAAGTGATGTGAGAAATAGAGTATTGAATACAAGATCTTTTTCCTTCCCTTAAGGCAATAGGTAACTCACCAAGATCTGGTGCACAATCATTTGAAGGTGTATTTAAAGTATTAGAATCAAGTGTAGAAGTAGTGACACTTTCAGTAATTAGTGTGGGGTCCTTGGATGTCTTGGATTGCAGTTGGATCAATTTGGGCACTTTCCTCCTCTTGTAAACTAATATTGGTGATCTTGGCATATCATCCCTTGTCGACTCAGGTGATATTTGAGGAATAGTTATAGTTGCAGTTCAACTGTTATGAAAGGGAGAGAAAAGGTGTCCTTAGTTTCAACAAGGTCACTAGGATGTTCAATCCTACCTATTCAAGAGTTGAGGGGCTGCTGGAGCAAATGTGTTCAATTGCATTAGAGTGCTTAGGAAACTCAAGTGAAAAATCAAAGTTGCCTAACTAAGCTTCCAGGTGACTCCCTCCCTGAAGCTGAGGACTAAAGAAGGACTCATTTTCATGAAAAATGACATTCATAGAAACCTAAAAAAAGGACAAAGAAAAAAAAATGACCACTAGAAGGATGAAAACATTTGTACCTTTTCTTGTCATGTGAATAACCAATGAAAACACACTTGATAGCTCTTGGGTCAAGCTTATTTTGGTGTTGTTATGAATGTGAACAAACACAACACACCTAAAGACACAAGATTTATAAGAGTTTTCATAATAGAAACAGATGGGAAAAATGGTGTCATTATCTCAATTGGACTTTTGTGATTCAGAACACGAAAAAGAAGCCTATATATTAAGCAGCAACTATTAAAATAGCTTCCCCCCAATAGGAGCTTGGAACAGACATCTGGAATAACAAAGATCCTGTAACTTCAAGCAAGTGTCTGTTCTTTCTCTCAGTAACACCATTTTGCTGAAATGTATCAACACATGTAAGTTCATGAACAAGTCCTTTTTCTTTAAAGAAATTTGAAAGAGTTTGGTTAACATATTCTCTACCATTATCTGTACAAAGACATTTAATTGTGACTCCAAATTGAGTATGAATCATATGATAAAAATTTATGAATAACTAGGCAATTTCATATTTGTCTTTCATTAAGATAATCCATGTAACTCCAGTGCAATTGTCAATAAAAGAAACAAACCACTTAGCTCCAGTAATATTAGGAATTTTTGTAGGGCCCTAAATATTAGAGTGAATAAGAGAAAATGGTTTAACACTATTAATTGACCTTGAATAAAAAGTCACATGACGATGCTTTGCAAATTCACACATCATTATGAAAAGACTCGACTAAAACATTTGAAAATAAAGTGGGAAACATAGCTTTGAGAAGACTAAAGGGAGGATGTCCTAGACACTTGTGGTGTAGCCAAATTTCAGAAACTGTAGTGTCACTCTCAATCATAGGACCTTGAGAGCGAGAAATCACAAGCTTCCCGTCTTGATCACCTTTATTATGTATTCAAAGAAGATGATAAATCCCTCCTTGTTCCTTAGCAATTCTAATCGTCCTCTCTATTGCCAGTTCCTGGAAAACACAATAAGTGTAAAAAAATATGGCTGCACAAGTTGTCTTTGGTGAGTTTATTAACACAGAGGAGATTAGTGGTAAGTTTAGGAACATGCAAAACATTTTTGAGGGGTAATAAAGGTTGCAATTTGACATCACCATGTCTAGCAACTGTGGAAAAAAAACCATCGGCAACTTCAATAGTATGATTAGGAGCACAAGGAAAATATGTTAAAAAGTTATTGGGGCAAAAAGTCATATGATCTGTAGCACCAGAGTCAACAACCCAAGATCCTATTGAAAAAGTACTTGAAGCATGGAAAGATTGGGAATTCAAATGCTTAACATTTAAGGCAAGAGAACAAGTGCTATCATTCTTACTAAAAAAGTCAAGGAAAGACTTCAATCCTTCCAATTCTTCTTTGTTGAAAGGTTGACTATCAATAGCAGATTTGGGAACTTCACAAGTATTTGGTGAAGTCAGATTTACTTAACTTCGTTGAATCCCTTTAAATCCACTTGTCCGATTGAGAACTTGTTCCTTACCATGTAGCTTGAAATAATTCTCCGTAATGTGGGCTGACTTGTTGCAATAACTACACCAGGATTGTCTGTCTGATTTAATAGCATTTGAAGGAGGGTTTTTTGATGATTTGCTCATAATCAAAGCTGATCCATCAGTTTGTTTTTCACTAAGCATCACTAACCTATGACTTTCTTCTCCACGAACAATATAGAAAACTTCCGAAAGTGAAGGTAACTTTTCTTTTTCTAAAATTTGAACTCAAATAAGGTCATATTCAGAGTTCGTGCCTGAAAGGAATTCAAAGATTCTGTCTCTTTCGACAAAACTTGTAAATGTGGCAGCATCCTTGTTGCATTCCATTTTAAGATTTTGATATAAATCCAATTCAGTCCAAAGCCCATTAAGCAGTCCATAATAATCTGTTACAGAGAGATTACCTTGTTTAGTGAAAAAAATTTTGTCTTCAATTCATGACAAATTTTTATGTCTTGCTTCATGGAATAAATCTTTTGAAGATTGTCCCAAACATCACAAGCAGTGGGAACAAACATATAATTTTTGTTGACTTATGGTGTCATTGAATTCTAAAGCCATGTCATGATTAAGGAGTCTTCTTCATCCCACTTATCAAATCTGGGATCATCTTCGTTCGGTGCTTCTCTTTCAATGTGTTTCAACTTTCGCTAGCCTTTGAGAGAGCTACGAAAACATGTGCCCACTGAAAATAGTTTTTTTCCATTGAGGCAGTAAGTTTGATGCATAACTGGTAAGTCATTGGAATTATAGAAGCTAGGATGGAGACACAAGTATGCTCACTAGAAATAGAGGGACTGTCCTTTGACATGATAGATAATGGTTAAGAAAAGGGTCAATTTAAAGTCCTAAAATGAAGGTAGGCTGACAAAAGAATATTGAAGCGATAATCAAAGTCCCTACAAGAGGACTCTGATACCAACTTGAAAAAATATTTGAAGAAGGTAAAGGAAAAAACATAGAAGATTTGGAAGAATTGCTTGAGTGAGTAGCACTTACAGCCTATTCATTAATATATACAAAAGAATTATATGCATATTACATATGCAAGAATGAATAAAGGAACAACCAAAAAGAACCTTCCAAGAAGAAGAGAACATTTTCCTAAAAATCTAGTGTTCCCAATGAGGTATAAATTAGCATTATCATTTCCAAAACAACCAAACTCATTAATTTGGAATTTGAAACGTCACAACAATTAACTTATTATTTTTCATATTATGTCACTAATACATAACTATATTTTACTCTTAGTTTTTTATTATTTTTTTATTAAGATTGTACCTTTGTATGCAATACGAGATTAATTTAGCTTCTAATAAAATTGTTATCTTGTGTATTTTCTTAGTTTAGATAAATGTATTGTAATTGTCAATTTTTTTTGTGTAATACAAAATTATACAATTTTTAAGTTATTAAGGCCTAGTAATACTTAAGCCTATTGAGGCCCAAGCCTATTTAGCCTAAACCGATATAAAATTTAAGCCTAATAAGAATCTTATTAAAAACAAATTTTTTGGGGTCAGGCCTGAGTTTCAAAAAATTCTAAAAAATCTAGGCTAGGCCTTAAAAATAAAATAATAAAAAAAACTACATTAAGTAATAGACTAGGCTCAAGCCTACGATTGGCCTATTCAAGGCAAAGCCTAGGTTAGCAATCAATACATTATACCACATTCGTTAGCATCAATCCCATGTGTGTTAGCATCAAATGGAAATCGAAAAAGTCACAAACATTCAACTCCAAAAAATCTAGCACATGACAAATATATAATTCATAGATTAATGCATTTGAAATACTAAATACAGAACAATTTTTATTGAACATGGAGTAGTTGTCTAGATAACCTAAACAAAAACCCCTCTCCCCACCCGGCGCACAACTAAACACGATCTCTGCCTCTCTAAACTCTCACTTTCTTTCTTTAAAAACTTTAAAATCTTTGTCAAATCTCCTACAAAATCAAGGTAATGTCTTAATCTCATTCACTTTACATTTATATGCTTTTTATTTCGGTCAAATTCTTAAATTTGTTGTAAAAATAAAAAAAAAAAAAGAAAGAACATTTTAGATATGCACCCAAAAAAGGCTCAGATCTAACTTACATCGGTTTTGGGCATAAGTTGTCAAGTGTTGAGCCCTTTATACAAGGCAACCTTGCATTCAAAAAAAAAAAAAAGAAAAGAAAAGAAAACGAAGGGTTGCACCCAGGTAGGAGCAATAGATTTTATGTCCTATGAGGACATAAAGAGAAAAGAAATAATAATAATTAATTTGGCTTTTGCCACCTAGGGGTACAGGCACAAGAGATGTGCGTCCTTTGAGGGCTCAAGTTGATTTTTTTATTTTTAATTTATTTGATTATTAAATTTATGTAATAATGTTGTGTTATATCTTTGTAAAATATTTCAAATGTCTGACGAGTGCTTGGTAAACGGAAGGGGCGCATGATCAAGCCAACTATACCTGCTGACTCTAACAAGAGGGAGGGTCGTTTACATGGCTGCAATGTCACAGCCTCAGCTCAAAGTGGTTTATGTTCTTTCGAGATCAGCAAAAGAGCATGCTAAGGAGGATCCGATGGCCCCAGTACGTTATCCATCTAGTAATAAGGCACTAGTTCAGGGGGGCCGTCATCATCTAGACACTATCATGATGGTGACTCGGATTACAAGAGGAAAAGAAAGAGGACATGGCAAGTGCACCCTCGGGTGATGACAATGCTGATAGTTGGCCTCTACGGGAGCCAGTTGTAGGTGGCTCCATTATTATTAACTTGATCACGAGCTTCAGTGGTCATGTTGCGTTGGATATATGGTTCAGGAGACGGGTGATATTTTATTTATTATATTTTGTTTCCTTTATTTACAGCCATGAATTTTTTGCTTAATGTATACTAACTATATACTTCTATCTTCATCATTAAATTGAGTGAGGACTACTGAAGTATCAGCCCAGGATTTTTTCTTTGAGCCGGTGAAGGGGCCCTTTAGAGAGATGACGATTACTCTCCACAATATCTACTACATTTTGGGGCTACCAGTGGAGAGGATGCCGCTTTCAACATTGGCAGACTGATTTGATATGATGGCAACATATGCTGACATATTATCATTGAACCTGGCTATGATGGAGACAATGTGGGTAGCCAGTGGGCTGAGATCTATAGATATTTCTAAGCGTTACGGAGATGTGTCACGAGCCTCGCGTGTTTTGCATACTTGGGGATATCTTATGTATCTACTTGAATGTTCTCTATTTGTGGATAATTCGAAGAACGGGGTGAGGCTGAGCTTCTGCATGCTGTTGTAGGATATTTATGTTGTTTTCATGTACGCTTGGGACGCAGCCGCACTTGCCTACCTGTATCAACAGTTTGGCATATCTTCTCGTGCCAAGGGTAAACAATTGTCTGGATGTCTAGCTTTGCTGGAGGTAATATTATGGTAAAATTGTACTTTTTTTACATTACGTACGTAATATATTGCTTAACATTCAAATATGTGTTACTTGTGCAATCTTGAATATGTGAATACTTTTCTAGACTAAGTCTAGCACAGTCTACTGCATATGTGCTGGGACAACCACGTTGCAAAAAGTGATGATCATTTAATCAGATGAAACCTAATAAGAAAAAAAAACTTGATTGAGTATCAACTCCTCTTTGACGGCTTGACTGAGAATGATGTAAGATATGTGATTTAGTTTATTGTTAAATAGCATTGTTTATGCAATATTTTCTTTAAAATTAATTTGATTTTTGTTTCATGACAGGTTCATTGGATGCCGTACGAAGTGAATGTAGTCCAAATGAGTGCCGAAGACGTTCTATCTAAAAGTGAAGGTTAGGCTAACTTAAAACAAAATCGTAGCGAAATAAAACATTCACCACATGAATTAAAACCTAAAACCTTCATAGGATCCTCATATGAACATAGAATTTATATTAGAGAAGAGAAAACCAACCTTGATCCAAATTAAAACAAGCTTGGCCGAACACTCTATGAACTCCAAAAGTGTGTGTTCCTCTTTAGATTAACATTTGATCCACTCCAATGACTTGATCTTTACCAACTCTTGATGAATCCACTTCAATTCTCTAATTGAATATTCAAATCCTCTTGAATTCTCAAGAAATCGAAGAACTTTCCCAAAACTTGAAGATGTCGTGAGTTGTCTTCAATGTGTGATCAACTTTTGATCATCTAAACCAAGTAGATTTTGCACATCTAATGTTGATCCACTCTTACCAAGTGGATTTTGCACCTCTAATATTGATCCACTCTTCCTCTTTAGATTATCACTCTAGATCTTTGGTTAGAGGGAAGATCCAAGTATGAATCTGTGGAGAGAATGAATGAGAGAAGAGAGTTTTTGGAGGGGAAAACATTTTTAGCAATATTGAACCAAAGGGGTGTGATGGCCGAAAATTCTAGAGCATGGGATGGTGGTTATTGTTTGGTAATTAAAGTTTGACCTTTGCCAACTTAGATACTTAGTTGGTAAGGTGGTTTTGGAGAGAATAATCTAAATTCTTCTTTTCAAAATATTTTGTCCTACTTGGCATCTAAGTTGGTTAATCTATATGGCCATTTAATTAACAATTAATTAAAATGCTACATAAATTCCAATTAACTTCAAATACCTATTTTAATTTTCCTCGTAATTTAAATTGTCTTCTTGAATTAATTAATTTAACTACTAAAATTAATTGAATTAAATTTACCATTAATTTAATTAAAATAATTTGACTCTTCAAATTATTCTATTCAAGAAGGCCAATTTTAACTTTAGTCAAATATTTTGACTTTTAGTCAAATTCTCTCTTCTTGTGCCTAATTTCAATTTAAACAATTTTCTCTAATTTAATTGGAAAATGTCCATTAAATTCATACCATGACTAGATCGAGGAAGGCGTGTGACCCATTAGGTTCATCAATTATTTAGACGTGGGCTCGTAACTTTTACGATTTATGATTAATTAAACTATTTAATTAATCACTCATAAAATTAATCTCTATTAATTCTAGAGTACTCAATCTTCATAGTCGATATCTAACCACAAGCCTATGGAGCCCAATTTACTACTGAATTAACTGTGGTGCGAACCTTACCTACCTACGCATACTGTGCAAATACAGTCCCTCCGTTTTCATCTCCTGATTGTGGCATAGGGTTAAGATATTTTCGGCGTCACTAATAGCCCAATAACTATGTGTCTATTTTTAATGATTGATTCGTTTGTATTCTCGATTTTGAAAACTCGTTTCCAAATCAACACACCACCTTGCGCAAGGATTTCCTTAAACCGAGTTATCATAGAAAATATAAGAGATATTCTTGTTCATCACAACAAGGAAACGGATCATTTCTTGGAACTCACAAACCTCTATGTGTAGATGGTTTACACCCAATATGTATCTCATGCGACTTGTTTGAAAGGAGTTGAAACACACATCAAAGAGTAAGGGCCTACCATAATGTTACCATGGTCCTTCAAGTTTAAGGACTAATTATATAGAGAATATACCATCACCAAATGCCACAATGGCTATATTATGGAATTCTCTATGTTGAGTCTCTCAGTAAACTTGTTCTTCTAACAAGCACCCACTAACATACACTAGTGTCAACTAAACCGATTATCTATGAAATAGGGCAATAATTCAACCCTTTGAATTATGCATCGTTAGTGCAAGTCTATTCGAATCCAAGATGTCCTCATGTCAAAGATTTTATGACTTGGAGAATTTTAAGATCAAGACATCTGAAGACTAATTTCATGATCATCATTATATGCATGACCTAGCCTCATAGCTTCATTGATCCAGATGACTTCTTCCATATTCATAGTTGATAAGACAATATTAGATAATATGAAGAAGATAGCCATTTTTTATATATATATATATATATACATTGAAAAAATAAGATTGCTTGTACAAGAGAAGTTTTACAAGCCAAATCCAATTGACTGCAAGACACTACTCTAACACTATCACAGTATTATACGGAACCTAGACTGCAGTGAGTCTGGCTTCATGCAAATCATTCCAGCAGACCCGATATTGCCTACCTCAGGGCCAAAGAGATCAAGGAAGACTCAGGAGTACAAGGTGTCATATGCAGCGTACAATAGGGAGTGGATTATGCCTGCAACACAGGCGTTGCAAGTTGATTTCTATATCATTCGAGCCATTCCCCCTTGCGTCGCGGATTCGGGGTACATATCATAATATGTTGTTGACGCTCATCCCCAAATCCAAACCTGAAGCACATTCCTATTCCTAAGCAAGAGGGATAGATGCAAGAGCCGATTCTATACATGGCTATATATAATGTGACTTACACACTAGACTCGGTGTTCAGTTATGTGCGGCCTGACACCCCGAATCGAGCTTGATGGCATCAAGGCCAAGAGGAAAGTCCAAAAGGAAGTAGGAGTGAGAAGAGGAGAGGGAGAACAGGTCGCTACTAGTGTCATGAGTAGTTTTTATTTAGTTTGTATTATATGTTATCAAATATCTAGAAATTTCATCTTATTTTTCTTAGTTTTTATATCTTAATTAATTGTATGGTTCCTGGTCCTGACTGTTTAATACTAAATATGTTCGAGAATTACTAAAAATAATTGATATGTGGAACAACAATTGAATTAATATTAAATATTAGCTGTTAAAATGAAAATAATTAAATATGTACAACAGCAATTGAATTAATATTAAATGTTAACTGTTAACTTGGGAATAATTAAATATGTGCAGCGATAATTGAATTAATATTAAATATTAACTATTAAACTAGAAAGAATTAAATTTGTATAGCAACAATTGAATTAATATTAAATATTAACTATTAAACTGGAAATAATTAATATTAAATATTAACTGTTAGACTGGAAAAAATTAAATATATACAACAGCATTGGATTAATATTAAATATTAACTGTTAAAAGGAAAATAATTAAATATGTACAACAATACAACTAAGATAGAAAAATTGATAAAAACTGCATTTAAGCTACAAGCAATTCCCACCGACAGGGATTACACGGTGGTAGCGGACAATTGTCTTTCAATTATAGGAGAATAAAATGTTGTGCAAATGCTTGGAACGCTATCGGAATAACACATGCAATATCAGTTATGCCCACCTACGAGATCAACAGCAAATGTGTAAGTCATAACTTTCTATGCACTGGATAACTACAACGCCATTATATTATAGCGCATGGCTATCACTAAACCCATATCTAAAAGAGTCATCCACATGATCTCCAAGGCGAGCATGTTCGTCTAGTGGCATAGTGATGATATCATTCGAGCCATGTACTGCTCACTATACATTTCACCACTGAAAACTTCAATGTACATATTCCACTAATCATTAAGTTCAGTATACAATTTGTTCCTCATATCCATCCAAAATTCTTAATCACTACATATAACTTCAACCACACATCTATACCCATAGTTACCGTCCCCTATGACATCAATTCATAACATATTTGTGGCAAGATAAACGGAGGTAAAAATGAACTGAACTCAGGCATATTATTTGTGTTCTGTTCAAGCACACACAACAACGACGATTTTCCTGGACCTTTCCCTAATGATGATGATGACCCACGTTCTCGACAACGACGATTTTTCATAACCCTTTGATCCGAAAGAAGATCAGCTTCATCCTTTCTCTGATCCAGATGAAGACCGACCAATACTAAATTTCAAAAATGTGTTCCCCATGACAATAGATCTCTTGCAATTGAATACTTCTTCGGACAACCCCTAGGCTATTTGCGCAGACAGCTCATCTCAATGGTTCTCCTTTAGATAAAGGTATGAGAACATCATACTAACATAACCTTTTGCCGTATCATTGGTCGTGAAAGCAACTTTTGTACATATCCTTCAATCATGCCTCTAACTTTCATTTGATGACTTGGCAGACTATCGGTCAACAAGGGTTCGATGCTTAGCGTCCTCCAAAACACATGGACGTCCTCGCTGAAGAAAATGTCCCCATCATGTTATTCCTGAGCAATCAAATAAGCACATGAGAGGCCATGAGTTTTTCTCAAATGACATGTGCTCCTTGCAAGATTTGCCGATACTCTGGAAGTTTGTCCTATTTTACATTCCTAATCTCTTTTGCTCAATGTTCCGTATGTCATGACTCCTTCCAAATTTTGAAAACAAGTGAAGGAAACAACATGCTTCCGTATTCTGTTAGATTTGACGAACTCTACCAATATGCCATTAATTTGGCACTTAATCTTAGAGTCGATTTGCATCCATACAATATCAAATCGGTCAGTCGATGAGGCAAGCTAATCCTTCAAAGAAGAATGTGCACTCTCCACCTTGTTCACCTACCCCAAAAAAGCAAATATTACTTTTGCAAATGATATGTCATTTAAAAAAACCACAGTCTACAAAATAATTGAAGAAATATAGATAAATCAATTGCCTGTTCGTCATCCTCTTATCAAAGTGAAACACCCTATCAATGTACGCACGGACGAACCTCTCCTTATATACAAGTTAAGTCTCATGTAGGTATGTCATTAATTGTGGACAACATTGATAATCCCATAACATTTGTCGATAGCTCATTTTGTACTCCTCAACTATTAGAGAATACACCAACGTTTTCCGCAGGCATAGGGAAAAATTAATACATATCCTTTTTTTTCCCCAATCAATTCAGTTGTTATTAGTTGGACATTTTTGTTTCAGTAGAACAAATAGAGAAGATTATATGACTGGGAATGTCTATGCCAACGACTTTAGTAGGCCCAACTCCCTGTCTATCACAATAGCACTTTGTAACACGCCTCTGTCAAAAAGAGATCTCAAATTACCCAATGCCCAAAGATAGTGCTCCTCAGATTCATTTATCATAAAATAACTGCAATATTCCAATTCTTTCCCACAAGGTCACTCCAAGAATCGCTAATAGATGCATCTTGCACCTATTAGGAACATGTTAAATATTAGAGAGTTGTTAAACAATAAAAAAAATACAAAATATAACTTATTTAGTACTTATTTGTTTTGTACGTCGAATCCATCAACAATACATACGGAAACACCCTAAGCAACTCGATGGACCGTAGGTGGTCAAACATAAGATCCATTATTTGGTTCAACTAAGGATCTGCACAGTGCCACTGTACATAATTGCTTTGTTCAATACAATGCATGAAATACTGCACAACCGTCCTGCCGCCCAAACTTTCCACCTTCATCTTTTTTCTGGCATTGTAAATAATTTTCAAAGAAATCTTGATATTCGGATCTTCCCATCTAAAATTGTCCTAAAATGTTTTTCGATTTCACATAACTATTAGTCAACATAGTAGTAACTTCATACTGCTCTCTGGTCAATCTACTCACGCTTAGGCGCCCATGATGATGAGTCGCTAGGGGATAGTTATGCTTCCCATTTGATAGTGATACTAGCTATGCACCCTCTCGTTCTAGGTGCACTATCAACATGAAAGGACATTTTCATTTCTTCATGCTTGTAAATTTTGGGTTCTCCCCATCAATATTTGATCGCATTATCCTTCGTTTCTTATGCCTCTTGCATGATATATATATATATATATATTTCATCTACGTGATTACTATACAATTAGGAACATATCATAACCCCAAGCAGTAGATTTTGCCCATTCTTTCAATTCTTCTTTACTTGTAAATATTTCATCCATCACAAAATATTTACTGTAATCAACTTTTTCAAGCATTTTCAGGTCTAGATTATCAAAATATCAAATAAAAAAATACAATAAAAACACAATATGAAATATAAAATTAAAAAAATAATAATAATTGTGCCCAGAAAGGTTGCAACTCAACAACACATGCATTTCCTAAGCGCAGACCTTCAATACTTGCACCCTTAGCGCAACTTTTATTTAATTTCTTTTTTAAGTTTAAAACTTGCGCCCACAATAAGGTACAAATTGGCCTAATTTGTACCTTTTGGGTGCTAATCTTGAAGACTTGCCCACTAAACGGGCACAAGTTTTTCAATATTTTATTTTTAAAAAACACACTTTCACCTTGAAGACCTGCATCCGAAAAGGGCTTTAGTCATGCTGAATTGCACCCTTTTCGAGCTTAATTTTACCATACAAGAAACCCTTCGTTTTTTAAAAAATTGCAACTTTTACCTCAATTTTGGAAGAATTTCTCTCTAAATTTGATGCGCTCATGTTGTTTATGTAAAATTAACAAGAATCTTTTAAGAATAGTTCAATTTTTCTTTCAAATATGGCAAAAATGTGAGAAGAGTGCGGAAAGAGTCAGTTGGGCTTATGAGCTTCTAAAATATCTTTTAGGCCATGACCAATACCCCAATTGGTCCTATACATGTGACCCACTATCAAGAACAGAATTGCGATAGCTAAATGATGGTGTGTAATATCGATCAACCATAGACCCTCAATTACTGGATCTAATCCTTCACGAAAAGTTAGAAAGTCCGCATATTTTGACCAATTCTAGGTGAAAAATGGGATTGCTCCCTCTTGCAAAACTTGGATAAAGTTGATCCAAAAGATCGCAATTCAAGATAAATTCATGAGGAAGCAGTATCTCTTTAGGATCTACTCCAGCATTTAAAAATTAGTTAATCAGTAAAGATATATGTACTGGGTGCCCCGCCCAAGAGAGAGACCCAAGTCCTAGTAGCCCTGCTAAATGGTGATTTAACATAGATTCTACATCTTGAAACCAAGGCAATTTTGGGACCGCTTTATGAAAATGAAACCAACCAACAAAAAGCATTAACGCTGCAAAGACCAATGCACCAATTGGAGCACAATAGAGTTGTAATTCACTAGTTATTCCAAATGCTCGCCAAATCTAAAAAGAAACCAGAGGTTATTTGTATTCCGGGAGGGTGTTGGATATTTATATAAGAATAGTTCAACTCTTCTATAAGTGAAAACTATTCTGCATTTACCAATATCCTTAATGAATCTCAAGCTCCATTGTGGACTATTTACAATCCAACGAAAAATGAAGTGTTCAAATGTAATAGAACAAACAATATCGAGCCAAGAGCACCCTCATTCCTAGATAAATCCAACATGATGGATGTAAAAATGCACAAACTAAATCTGCAAACTTCCAACAAAAAAGTGTCACACCGCAACTAAATCTTGAGGCACTAAAGAAAGTAGTCTAACAAAAATTAAGCCCGCGGAAATGTATTATATTAAGAACAATGAATTAATTAATCCTCTAAATACATAAAAATACAAAACTGCAACCGATTGCAAATCTTAAATTACCCTAAAACCAAGCCATCCATCCTTCCAACATCAATTATGAAACCTGCCTCACTCATCTTGAGAAAGCAGAAATGCTTCCGCTTCTATACATTGATGGGCCATTTCAGGCGATTAAACAGAGGAATGACATTTACTCTGGAATCCTCAGCACCCACCCAAAAACCCAGTTTTCATATCTATTTTTGTTTCATGTTCTTGTATTACAATAAATAGCTTCTAATACAATATTTTGTACAAATGTAGTCAGTATTAATTAACCTCCAACACCATAGTAGTTGCCTCCCTTCGTACTGTTGGAGATACTCTAAAGAACAAGTCTGTCTTCTATTTTTTCCGAGAGTAAAATTATGTGAGTAATTTGCAGCAAAAAAGCTCTGTTCATAGAATTGAAGCCAATCCAATAGCACCCCCTCCTCCATCTGGAGCGGCAGTATCCAAATTGCGAGACCGAGCTGAAAAGTTCATACCCATGGTTAATGACAACAAGCACAAACAGATCTTGGAAATTACAAACTTAAAACAACATGGTCCTCTCCATTGCCACTTTACACAAATGTGATGATGCGATTCAATATCAAACCTTGATAGCGCATTTAATTTGTCGTAGTTCATATATCTAGCTTCACAAATCGAAAAACATAAAACCAATGTTCCAATCATGGACATCATATGTAAGAAAATTTAAATAGATGTAATGAAATATTTTGGGTTGGATTACGGAAATTTGAAAGTGAAATTAGAGGAATTTTCAGATTGTTACATCATAGATTCAACAGGATGGAGCTAATTCTTTTATACTAGATGTCCATATTACTAAGCAACTATATTAACAGAAAATATAAATAAAAATTGTTGGTTTAAATGTATCCATTTTCTTCTGTCAGTTTCTTTCTCAAAATTTCATTATCTTATCAGTTTCCTTTGAAGTTATAATATTTGCTTCTCCTACTTTCCCCTCCTTTCTTCAGTTTTCTTGATGCAACATCTGTCTTTGTTCCTCATCAGTACGACGCTGCAATATTTATGTTCTTTAAAGTTTCTTGTGTTTCATGGTCAAATTAAGTTTATTTCTTCGCTATTTAAATATTTCAACTGCAATCAACCTCCTATGAATTCAGACCTTGTACAAATGCAGCACTCAATTGATGTATTTTGGTCCGATCCTTCTGACTGGACTTACTTTCTTACAGAATGATCAATACTCAATTGATGTATTTTGGTCCGATCCTTCTGACTGGACTTACTTTCTTACAGAATGATCAATTATTAGCGGTATTTGATCCATCTAATAGCTAAACTGTGGTGTTTACTAAAACAAGTTAATACTATCGAGCAATGCAATAATATCAATATTATATTGTCATACCAGTTAGGGACAATCGAGATGCACAACAATGTTAAGAATCAATCATACTTGCCTAAAGAAACCACTTGTACAAATCTTTTGTTCAAGCCTTTCTATTGATGCACTTTCTGTAGTCTAATATTTAAGGATATTAGACATCGTGATTAATGAAATTTTCAAATCTAAAGGACCAAAAATCAAATGGTTAAGATCGGTTGATTAAAAATTTATATTTTGCATCCATATCAATCAAATTAAAACCATAAATAATTTAATAAATTAGTTTAATGTAAATTAATAACACTAATAAATAATTACCAATAATTCACATGTGAAACATATACCATCTGACTTAGCATTTTTCTAACACCCTTTGCGCATTACATAATCTGTGTGTAATTTGTTTTTAGTCATGTTGATCGTGTTACAAGTGACACAGTACATGTTGTGTTTAATTTTTCTTTCTTTTTCTTTTTTTCTTTTTTTTCTGTCACTTTTAAATCCTTGTTAGAGTATAGGATCCTATCTGGGAAGTGTTTAAAAACGTCCAGTTATGTCCAAATAGTAACAATTAATGGGAATAATGAAGTTCTAGATTTCTATAGATTATCATAATAAATTTATAGAATTATAGAGGACGTCTTATACACTCCTATTCTTTTCGAAATTTATTCCTTATGAATGATCCTAACATAAAATAAAAATTATTTAGTACTCAAGCAGCGGCTTACCTTGTGGTTCACATGGCAATTATAAAACTTATATGAGATGTGAAATTTCGTATCAACACCCCTAAGGTTTCTCCTAATTACAAAAGCACCCTCACATGGTTCTGGAAATTACAATAACATTCCCTACCGTTAGTTAAGCTAACGGAAAAATTACCGGGATCTATGCAACATTATAAGTACAAATCCTAAACAGGAACTCTACTTGTAATCTTCAGTCAATATTTAAGATTTTCTGCGGCCAGACAGGGGTCGAGTTGGAATGTATCACAAGCTCTGTTAAATTTACTATTCGCTTAACTAAGGGCAAGAGTTGCTAATGTTAATTCCTAAACCACAGACCATGTCTATAATTAGACTAAACCTCAGGGGTTTTTGAGATAACTGCCCCTTTCTCGTGTGTACATATATGCCCTCTAAATTAACCTCCATGTTACAACTAAAATGGCACCATCTTAGACCCACACAAAGTTATAAAACAAATAAATTATGAGCCCATTTTTACTTTTATTAGTATATATAGTGAATTTTGAGAGGAACTTGGTATCATTTTTTCATCAAGAAAATGTTTTCATCCTATTTGAATTATATTCTGCAGCAAGATTGAAGATGCTTTAATCCTATGTCATTTCTATTTTTATTTTCCACTTTTCTTTGTCACTCCCTCCTTCCCCTCCCTATATTTTTTTTGTCCCTCCTAACCTCCCTCACTGCAGGTAGATCTGTATTTGTTCAAATGAAGATCACTTACTTGTGACATTTGTAATGACATTTACACCCTTTTGAGTTGCGAGAGCCTTCAACTTGTTTCCTGTTGCCATTATTAGAAGACTTTTCATGTGTTGTTTTTGCTCCTTAGGGCTACCTGTCTTCGACAGAGCTTCTTCAAAAGCAAGTAGATCTTGGTGGCTAATGCATGGGAGAGAAAGCAGAACCTGTAGCCAAGAAGGATTACAAGTTATCAGCTTGAAGATGTTATATGAGCAGCCACCGAGAGTTTATCTCACATATAAGTATACAGTACAGCAATTGGAGGGATTTCACCAACCTGCCTGGGCGATGGATCTTTATCCGACAGGTAAACAAAGATTTCACGGCACAGACCAACTAAGTCAGCACTTATAACAGCATTTGACTCAAGGGTTAACCCTTGTATGATGGCGGAAAATAGATCTCTGCATACAAATTCTCTGAGCTCCACATTATTTGTCGAAATTGCAAGAAGAATTATTTGTCCACAGAGAGATGAAATTTTAGACATAGCTTCACTGTCGGTCCAACCAAATGCTTCGATGCATATTTTCAGGACTGGAATTGCTAGACTCTTGTTATTCAATACAAATCTGTTAAGAGAGAGAGAGAGAGAGAGAGAGAAGGGGGGAAAAAATCAACTGCAATGAAGGGCCTTAAACATTGAGCCTTAACCATTAACCATACATAAAAGTTGATAAATATAGAAAAGTACAGTATCAAGAAGCATACCCAATTATAGAACTGCAAGCAAACGCATTTAAGTCTCTCTTAGAAGAATCATCCATGTGGCTTATTTGACCAGCCTGTTCTAACGAAGGAAGCGCGGCATTAAGTCCAGGAGAAGCAAGAACAGAGAAAAGAGAACTAATCTCACGTGTCAGATCCCTAAGAAGCTTTTCCTCCATGACTTCCACTTTTAAATCAGAACCGGCAAGTATCCCATGCAGGTCGGGAACTTTTGCTTTTCCTTCTTGTAAAAGGCTAAACCATGAACTGCTAAGAGCCTGGCAAACATGGACAAGTAGCGGATGCAGGAGTTTTTCCAGCCACACTTCCCATAGATCAGAGGGACAGCATTTAACCAATGGAACTAAAGCCAAATGTACGAGCTGCTTTATATGCCTGAACTCCATGTGCTGTATGTTTTCCATCAATGCTAAAATAACAGAATGAGAGTCTATGCACCTGAAAAAGGAGTCCCCGAGGGTTGCAGATAAACCTAGTATGCTATACCTGGAACAAGAGAATATAATTAGACAAAATTCGCCTCTACAAAAAACATGTCCGTTATGAGGCCATTACCAATTGCATAATTGCTTAAGAAGCTTCATGGATATGGATATTTATGTTACAGGGGTCATGAAACTTAATAATTCAGAACTGAGGCTGGGGGAAAAGACCATGTTCTTCCTATATTGTAATATTAACTTCTTACATTCAGTAATCTCTGACTTGTTACAAACACTAAGAACGCTTAATATAATGATATAAGAAATAGCAGGGACAATAATAGATTTAAAAATAAAAATAAAAAAAAATAATAACAAGGATTATCAAGATCATTCCTGATGATTTGGAATGAGAACAAAAGAAAAGAAGCAATAACGGGGCAATACAGAGAGAGAACTGTTCTCCAAAAAGTTGATTCCTCTTTATCCATTTTTTCACATTTCCAACTCATTCACTTTCTCAAAATAATTCATCGTCAAGTTGTTTTGTGGATGTGCAACAATCAAAGAAGAAAAAGTAAAAAAGAAGCTGAAATTCCTTTCTGTTTAAAGCAACTTCAGCATAAACATAGCACAAGATACTGCTAGTCATGGTTGAGATGGTTTGGTTGATTGTCAAAGCTGAGTTCAAATTGAAGGTAACAGGCATCCCAAAATTTTCTGCTCAAGGTTAGAAGCAGAGTCAGCTATGGTTGTAGGTGAAGAAAGTAGAGTGTAGTTTATCAAGACAAACCAGATGCACGAACACTCTAGCTTGGACAGCACTTTGGAATGTATGTATGCTGTTTAAGAAAAGGACAAAAACAAAAAAGGAAAAACATGCTGTCTTCCAGGTGTCTTTATTGATTGTGTCAACTCACATGAGACATCAATTTGATATTCAAATCATAAAGACTAAATCACCTCACCCATTTGTTCTTGTAAATTCTTATTTCTTTTTCTTGTTACTTTCTTAGATCACCCGGGGCAGAACAGAGAAATGAAATAGACATCTCAAAGCTTTATCATATTTGATACATAATTGGCATGATATGTTGCAAGGAAAACGAAATCACGTACCCACTATCTCTTATCCCTCTCAACCAATTTCGTATGTCATTTTCGCTATGCTCTGAATAAGCTTCCTTGCTGATATCAAACGGAGATCCGTCATTAAAAGTTAATGCACTCTTGGGCAATTTATGCTTCCCTTCTCCGAGAAGACTAGTTTTTTCAACATCACTCATAATCATTGCTGCCCTCATTTCTGCAGGAAGAGCTTGAGTAACAGATGGAGACCAAAGAGAATGTATTGAACGAAGCAGCTGGGTATCAAAAAACAAGCAATAATCATTATAATGTTCAGATTGAGAATTTTTTTCAATAGAAGTCTATAGGAGAGTTGAAATAGATGTGTCCAGCACAGCATCCTTACTTTAATAAGAGGTGGCAGCATCCACATGAGATGAGAAACCATTGGGTGCCCGGCTGCAGAACTTGGTTTTGAACTGCTTTCTGAACTAAAACCACTTTTTCTAGAACCACTCCTCTTAAGTGCCTTCTCGAAGAATGTGACAGTATGGAAAATTGACCACATAAACTGTGTGTCAGAACAAAGACGAACTAAGCTGGTTGGGTCAGTCAAGTACACTTCTTGCCACTCTGACTGAGTCCATTGTTTGCTCAAAGGCTCAAGCAACCAGTGCAAAACTTCCTGTTGCTCTTGAACCCTGAACAAGTTTAATAATTCTAAAAGTGAGTTGAAATACAATACCTCCATAACAAACATACAATACTCTTTTCTGATCAAGTGATTACCCTGCAGAAGAAGCCATAACTAAAAATGCTTCACCTAAAAGATTTTGCTCTGCACGTAGTAAAACACCCTCCGTTTGCAGATATGTCATAGTGCTTGCAATTCCCTGTAACCAATTCTAATATGAATGAAGAGAATTGCATTCTCATAGTAAATCCTAATTATCCAAAATCACATGACGAGGGACACTGTGTCTAGTTTTCATACAGTTGATTTATATCCCACATATTGCTAACCAGTGAGAAACTTAGATTCACAACTTGAAAGTGAAGTACATAAATCTCCAGGAATAATGGCCTACAGAAGACACCATACTTCCACTAGATTTTAATGTCTTCTACTTTGCAAACAGCAAAATCAAATGTTTGCTGAAAATGATTTTGAGAAAGCCCACCAAATTTAGGCAGCCCACATTGTAACCACAATAATGATCAAGTAACAATGCTATTATGATCATTCACAGACTCAATATTAACTAGCTAGTCCTTGTTTACTTGGTCCATAGAACCATCTGCATCTAACACCACAAGGTTGCTGTTGCACATTGATTGGGACTATGAAAGGAGCCAACCAGCTTCCGGGTGATTTAAAACCAATAGACTGTAGATCAGCAAGACCCTTCCTGGTTTATGGTCGAGACAAAAGACAGGTGTCCAAAGCACCAGTGACTCCAAAATGTACAAAAAATACCACTCCTCATTCAAAAAAATTGCCCAATAGTGTGCGCAAGCTTTTCATCAAAACCATGTGGCAATAAATAAAAGCTCAAACAATAAAGTGCCCATTAGCATTAAAGTATAATGAATACTTTGTTTATGTGTATCAAGTAAATGAAATATGATTCATATACTTAGTGTAAATATATACATAATTTAATATAAATAAATATATAAATTAATGGGTTAGGATTTATTACTGGGTTGTGAGTGGTTATAAGGGTGAGTTAATATTGCCCGAAATACTGTCACACCACAAATACACCTAAAGCTTAATTTAAGTATAAAAATTGCACCAATAAAAGTAACTATAGAAGTATGTGTTCTCTATGTTTAATCCTCGTGATTTTTCGTTCTGGGAGGTTCTAGAACATAAATTTGAAAATGCGCCCATGCTAATGATACATAGCTATAACAGGTTCCTTGACCACTCCAGCACACTTCATCATTTTCTGTCAATTATAAAACCATCTCTCATGTCTGGTGGACCAATTAGCAACATCCCATACTTTTAGTAACGAGAGAGAAACCCACCATAAAACTTCTAGCCCAAGCCACAAACAATTGTTCTGTGGTTTTCATTTTATGATAGTCAAATTTCTATTGGTAGAAAACTTGTAAGTGTGTGTGCGCGTGCATGCATGTGGAGCAAAAAAAGGATTGAGTCTTTCACTAAACATGGTACAATGATATAGAGCCTTCCCATCTATGTTTTGGACCATGCCAAGGTAAAATATTTTCCGGCCAGTGATGACTACTTTCTTACAAAGAGGAAATAAGAACTAAAACAGAAATAGAAGAGATATATTCATTTTATTGCATCATCTAATTCATCAAAGTTAAATGGGTCAAATTCTCAATCTTGCCTTCCAACTAACCATAAGAGAGCTCATTACCTTCATGTGAGGCAAGAGGCTTTTGTCAGCGGCCTTGGCAATTCGAATGAAGGATGTACATATCTGCAATCTTGCACGCCGAGCAGTACTCGTCGAAGGGTCCTACAGAAATTGATTGGGCTTTGAGCAAGTATAAGGAGCATGTTGAAAATTATATTTAATACTCAAGAAGACAAAAGGACAACCTTAACCACGAAAGGTAGGGATGTTAATAGTTCGAATAGTTTATTGATTACACTGCCAACAGCATCCGGGTAATACCTCAGGTAAGGACCCAATGCATCTAAATAGTGACCAAGAACTTCTACCAGCGTTGGTTCAGTCCATTTCAATGAAATAAGCTGTTGAAGCAGACCTTCACATGACAGTGACCAGATCAGCAGAAGGTAGAGAGCTAAAAGGAGGCTTCTTACATATGGATGTAGCAATCACAAACCTTCAAATATTCGATGTAATGACAGCTGAACTTCAGCGCTGTTCTTGCCATATTCAGTTGATCCATCAAAAATAGCGCTGACAACATTTTCTAAAGCCAGATGCATGCTTTCTATCATTGCCAAATCCTAGATTTCAAATTCAAGGAGAGGGAAAAAAGTTTAGCATGCAAGCAAACAAGCATGTAACGCTGAGTAAACTGAAGAAATTAAAGATTTGATATAGGAATAGAGATAAATAAGGTTCCAAAGACTTACTTTAGTAGCTACTTGGACAAGCAAAAGGCTCTGTATAACTTGATTAATTCTCTCAGAAACTTTAGCAGCAGCTACAAGAGGCTTATCAGATGCAATAAAACGGATCAATTCCAACTGCAACGTCAAAGAAAGGCCTTAAGTATTTTCATTATACAACGCATCTTGAATCAAATACAGTACTCCATTACTTCCCTTGATTAAACATTCCATTTGGGGTGGTGGTGGGGGGGTGGTTTGAAGGAAGACCAAAAATGAAACCACTGTTTAGACTCTTTCACCCATCAAAAATCCTCAGATCCAAAAAACCTACACACTTCTAACTTCTGTCTATTTCACTTCCTATCTATTTTATCCATATATACACACCCACATACAAAGCAGATTTACATATATCTATGGTAGGTTTTGTGGGGTTGGGAATAGGCAGGCAGCAATGTCAAAAACAGTTTTTTCTTTCTTTTTTTTTTCTTTTTTTTTTTTTAATTAATGATTAGACATCTTTTTCGAAAATGATAGTCAAAACAAGGTCCTAACAACTCGTCACCAAATGAAGAGTCGTAAAACTTGATATGTAGAAAGCATATACATTTTATGCCTTCCTTTCATTTTCCCCAAGTTATGAGATTATTGAAGAGGCAGGAGAAAACTACATATACACGTCACATGCAGAGATATGCTATTAACAGAACACACTACTTCCATATTAAACTATGATTCTGCCAGTAATATGAAGCTTATTCATGCAAAATTCAGAAACATGTAACAAAGATGAAGGGATGAAATAGAAGCATTTTCATTCTGGCAACTCAAATTCTTCACTTCTTTAAGGCTGACTGGTTTTCTCTCTTTGAAGAGTCCAGATGCCTGCAAATGTCTATGTTGCTACAACAGTCTCCAGCTGAGCTACATGTCCAATCATGCACGTTGAAATTATTAAATTCCCCAATGTCCCAAACGAAAACCCACAGAACCTATCCTCAGGTTCAGCTGCTACATCAGAAAGGAACAGCATGTGATGAGCTTCTTCACCTTAATGTTGAAAGAATAACACTAGCAGATTGCGTTTCCCTGTGTTCTTCAATTATCAACATA